>NNCF01128809.1:237053-248595 GCA_002313205.1 Laupala kohalensis
ATACATACATACATACATACATACTTACAATACGAAACTGAAATATAATAGTACCAAAGTATTAACGATTACATACATTTTACCATCTATTCAGCTGGTCTGTCGGAGATTGAATACTCTGCCAAATTCAACCGGCCTCCTGATATGATCTCATTCATTGAGTCCGTAACCAGATGCAATCGATAGGGTTACCCCGAGTTCCAATTCGATTCCAAAGAGACGAAAACTATTTATTCATTATATTTACATAAATTCTGCTCAACCAATCTGTATCTATTTTTAAACTGCGCAACTTTTTTATGTTGTAATATAAATCATTTTCTTGGTGAGTCTTATTTTGAATAATTGGGTTCAGTATATAAAATTTTGGCCTTTTGAATTTAAATATATGTCCAATTTCTATAGCATATTTTCCTAATGCACAAGTTGGTGAAGCTTTTTTACACTCCGAAATATGTTTTGTAATCTGTTTTTGAATTTCTGACTGGATTGTTCTATATAAACCGTATAGCACCCACCATGGAACCTTGTATATAGCATTTATCTTATCAGTCTTTTCAATCTTGTCTTTGATCTTATTAAATTAGATGTTACCCAGGTTGTTACATATCAAATTTGTAAGTTTATATACATGTTATTTTTAATTCTTTATATCATATTTGTATTTTTCTCTCCAAACTGTACAGTTATTCATTTTCTTCAGCCCTGATTAACTAATGTAGTTCGAAACGTTAGTATGTACATTAATAGTATTATTTCAAGAGATGTCATCTCAAGAATCTGTTCCTGATATTACTAATTTGAAGGTTAAGAAAAAACTAATATGAATAGATTCTACAGCCCGTTTGACAAAAGTTGCTCTCCTTAGATCAGTCCAATGCTTGAAAAGAAGATTCTAAAAGAATATAATGCTTATTCTACAACCTGAAAACAGAATTCAGCGTGGGAAGGTTAATCTTCTACTCTGTAGTAACATAAAGCAAAAAATTACGTCCTAACTTAAAACTTAAAATGAATTAGTTTTCTTTCAACGGTATGAAAGATTTTACAAAAGAGGAAGAAGTATTAATAGTCATCGTCAGTAATATATTTTGTTTAAAATTTTATATAAATTGTTTCACAAATTCATCATGAGTAGAAAGTCAAAATTTAATTTAGGTAAAGGTATTTTCTTTTACTGGTTTGCTAAATAAAATTATCATCAATCTTCTCAAGTTCTGTGTTCATTGTTATAGACAACCCTCTCTTTTCACACTACATTTTTAAGATGATGATCATTTATTTACGTTTGCCATTGACGTTTCTTAAGAACCGTTCATCAGATTATATGCACTAGAAGGTAAAATACATAACAAGTTTTACATAAGTACATGAATTGTATAAATTACATAAATAAATTACATTACACATACATATAAATACACATACAGAACGCGTGTAATCAACAATTGAAGAATTAAAAAATATAAATTAAAAAAATAATTTAAAAATAGTATGAATGAGTACCCAACTGACACCATGCATCAACATTCTTTGTTAAACTTTTAGGTAAAATTATTATAGTCCGTTAAACTTTGCCAATGCTTTTCAAATTTCACCCTAACGTTTTTCGTTATATATAAAAATAAAAGTTCTGCAGTACGCATCATGTCAACTCCCCTACTGTTTAAGCGTAGTATGTTGTTAGTTGTAAGTTTCAAGGAGGAATCTGCGGGTTATGCGGAATTTAGAGGATGGGAGGATGAGGTTGTACTACGTATTGGCAACATGAGGAAACAGTGTGAAGTGTGGAAGTGACGGCAAGGTGGAGAATGGGGGAGGAGGAAATGTTAACCACCTTAGGTGGGGGAGATGGGGAAGTGAGGGAAATCTACTAGTATTTTATTGTAGTGGGAGTACTGTATATATAATGGTAGGTTGTATTGAAGCGAAGAGCTTGTAATGTAAGCAATTTTCATATTTATGGAGTAATAATATTATGTAGAACGAGATTGCATTCAGATGTAAGCAGATTAGACTCAATTTGATAATTAATTTTTGGGAGCATTTTGATACTTAAGTATTTAGAGACTATCATCCTCAAATATTTTTCTTCTCTTTCAAGGATTTTTGCACTACTGTAGTCCATTTTATGTTTGTAGGCACAACTACGCTCAGAAATACCACCTGTGGCTCGATTTATTTCTCTTTTTTCCATTCGAAGGTGTTATTGGAATTAGTTTTAAGATATCTTTTTGATTGTGCTGTATACGAAAGGGAGCAATTTTGGCATTTTATTTGATAAACTACATTATAATTTTCTAATTTATCCAAATTGTCTTTATGGGGACGGATAAAGGAATAGTGATTACAATCTCTATATATAGATTTTATATTATGTCATTGATAAATTCTTTTAATTTCATTACTCATGTGTGGCACATATGAAAGTACCATGATACTTTAGTTACTTCAGAGAACCTAGAATTGATGTTATTCTTAATTGAAACCAACTTCTGTTTTATAATTTTATGGACAAATTTGGGTGGATAATCATTATAATAAAAAAAATTAATTTTGTTAAGGTTTTCTTTTATATACACTTGATCTGAAACTGTTAACATTCTTTGAACCATACATTTGATAATTCCAACCTTTATATGTGGAATTAATATTTCCAGGGTGGTTGGAGCGGTAGTTAATTGTTCTACCTGAGTCAGAGGGTTTATGAAACCAATCAGTTTTTATTTTATTACCTTGTCTTATGATGGGAAAGTCAATAAAATTTATTTGAGAATTCATATCAGTCTCAAGGGTAATTATATAAAATTTGTTATGTATTTTACCTTCTAGTGTAAACGTTCTGATGAAGGGTTGTAAAGCTAGACCCGAAATGTCAACGGCAGACGTAAATAAATGCACACCCTGATGAATTCGGTACTCACAATTTCTTAAAAGTGTAGTGTGAAAGTTAATGTCAAAGAGAGTGGGCTATCTATATCAGTGAGCTTGGAACTTGACAAGATTGATAAATAATTTTTCTTTCATACATAAACTAAAACGTAATCTCTAAAATGACGGACTGGTCTTTTCTGCCAAACCAACTGAAGTCAACGATTTTCTGGGAAATACTTTATGATAATGTCCCATACTTTCACAGATTACCTATGTCTAATCAAAGAGAATTTGCATTACGTTCTCCATTTCGTCAGCAAGTTAATAATCAATAAATAATGTTCGATCAAATTAAGCAGATCACAACTTTTATTGTTAACACATGTCACAAGTAGATATGAAACTTAAAAACACACGCAACAAGTCAACAATTAAAACATTATAAAACTTCTACACGATGTTTCGTTAGTAATTCTTGTGCCATCATCAGGCGAACATATCTGGGCTGATGCTCAAGTCATATTAATGTGTCGAGATTCCTTAAGATAATACAACACACAATGAACTACAAGAAGTACGTGTAAATGTGAGAGGAGCATCGCATGTTGTCATATCACGGAACGTCGACTGGTGTGTTGGCAGTTTTCGTAGCGCGGCTGCAGACAAAATTGAGGCGAGAAGGAAGGCTGAGAATCTGTCCCACTGCGGTCGTGATCCTGAGCGTCCTCCAGGGCTGAATCAACCAGTGCCGTCTTGCAGATCGAGTCGCCCTGCTAAAATTCTCTCGTATAGATTTCCCGTCTGATTCCCTTGAGCTAGCGAGGGAGCACACTCCGTTGGGAGCGTCTCGTGAATTCACTTTTTGCTATGGCGTGAACGTTATTGCGAGACAAAATTCTTCGGGGAGATGAAGAGCGGAAAATAAAGAATTCTTCGACGCTGAGTATCTTTATCAAATTCATAAATATTCCCGCGTAACATTCAACGTGTTATGTTTGACCCAAATTAAAGTGTGAAAATAAGTATTGTAATTTTTGAAGCATGATACACCGTATTGTTCACGATAAAAATCGTGGTTTTTGTCTGAGTTCAGATTTGTAATCATCAATACAAGACATAAAAAAATAAAATAAAAACCATTGTCTGTTCTTTTACAAATTTAGTGTGTAATTTATTTTTCATTTTGCGCTAACATGTGATATAGTGAACGATTCCTCCATCACAAAGTTTCACACGATGGAATAAGTGTGAGAGTGTCGTCTGTATGAGTATTTCTTTGTCTTGCGCTACTTATATTTTGGTTACTCCCTGTTAAATTCCGTTCAAAATTTGTCTATTCTATGTACATGTATGCGCACAACTTTCACGTCCACCTTACACCTTACACCTTACACCTTACACCTTACACCTTACACCTTACACCTTACACCTTACACCTTACACCTTACACCTTACACCTTACACCTTACACCTTACACCTTCAATTTTATCTTAGATAATTCCCACTAGAAACATTTCTACTACAAAAAAATTGTTCACTTCGAGAAGAAATGAATGATTTACAATTTGGATCACACTTTTGAATTAAGAAGCTTACTATTACTTCTAACCAAATAAAATCACATTTTTCACATTGGGCAAATCACGATACATTTAGTCATTGATATACAACATATATTTTTTTTTATTTACTTGTGTTTATTTGTTCCTAACATGCATATTATTTCTGGTGTTACTTTTTATTTCATTTCTTTGCCATACAATCACGCATTTCGCGTATTATCTGAGTGTATTATTCGCAATCTATGCTGATAACGCGAGAGATATTCTTGGGAAAAAGTATACCCAATGAAAAATAGCTTAATTGAAATATTTGTAAACTCAGTGAGTTTAAATTCCACGATGACATTACGAGCATATCACTGTAATATTTCTTACATGATATGATAAAATGGTAATGTATTAAAATTTCCTTAAATAATGTTTATCTAAAAACATTCATCTAATAAAATCATAACTCCATGGACATTTGTTCATCAGAATATTAATTCGTAATATAAAAATTTCCCAGGTCTCTGTTATTCCTAGAATGGAATACAAAAGTAATAAAATGTTGTCGATTGTTTAAAATATTGTTTTTTTACATTTTATTATCAACATTTTTATCCCTTTTTACAACAACATGTAATTTGTTAGTCTTTGTCTGAAGTGATTCTAAAGACGCTCTGTTTTCTAAAGCTGCATTAGTAGTGTTAAACTAGAATCACAAGACCATAGTAATTGAAAATTGTTTTTCCGAGAAATGCCATTCCCGGTCTCTGAAACGTGTTTTCAAAAAAGCATTCAAAGAACTCCATTTCTCTTTCCGTACGTCAAGTAATCTCATCTTCACCTCCTTCCCCGTTCTCCTCAACAATTCTTTCCTCCGCCTTCTGCGAGACTTCATCTCACGCGAGTTTACTGCGAGTGCGCACGCGCGCGGTCGCGAGCACGCAGAATAACAGGCGAGGTCCTGCGCGTTGCGGGCGATGAGAGAGGACGAGGCCACCACTGCTCGCCCTTATTACCCCATATCACATCTCATCACGCGGTGAAGAGACGCGTCTGATAAATTGCTCTCAACAGCGTCGTTTCATACTGGCGCCACGCGCGTTGCAGCGAGCGGAATGCGGGGCGGCGCGGCGCCGTAATAAGGCCCTTTCTCGGAAGAGGCGCTCGCGAAAACAAAGTATAAGACCATATATTTAAACAAAAAAGAAAATCCTATATTTTACAGGGAAGGAACTCGTTTAAAAGAAAGAAATGTGACGGCGTATAATGGTAATCCTCACCTCGGAGAAGGACCCAAGTGCGCGAGTGAGGGAAGGGGTGGGGACGACGAAGCGAGGACGGCGGTGGAGAAAGCAGCATGACATGACGAAGAACGCGGGGCGGGAAGCGGGGATTGGGAGCGGGGTCCGCGCCAGGATGCGGACCAAGAAAGTTGAGCCGCATGGATTAAATCTTTCTCCTTGTTTGGCTGTAGACTCGTAATCCTCATGTTGGCGGCGCTCCGCGGAGGGAACTGGAAAGGTTGGGGGTTAGCGAAGGTTCGGAGTAGGAGAACGGTCTGCGAGTGACGGCTGGTCCGGATTTTGGTCTGCACTTAACTCCGTAGTCTCCTTTTTTGTCCGGCATCTCAAGAAATATCGGAATTTCGGTTGGCAGTGCTGCGTAATGACGTGGGGAAATGGTATCTCATGTAGAACTGCTGATAGACGGTTTCCTGTTGAACACGCGCGTGCATTTCTAAAGATATATTCTTACCGCAACGTAAGTGAAATAACAGAGCCAAGGATTCTTCAATAAAAACAATTAATAAATGGAGCATAATACATCTGGAAAAGTTCACTATTTTTATTTAATTTACATTCCTCTATTTTGTGTTATTAACTTACACGACAAATTTAGAATATTTTGTAAAAATGAAATTACAGGTAGTATTCAATACATATAATAAATTCGTAGTTACGATAATTATGAACCATTTATTATGAAATATTATAAATTATGAAACAATTTAAACTTGGAATTTTGAATCATAAATTTGAAGTCACTTGCCTTTAAAGCAAAGACATCAATGAAGAATATCGCGTTTATTAATCACCCCTTTTTAAACGAAATCAACGAAAATGACAAGACTTCTACGAACTTCCATACTAACGCTGTTGGTTTACGCAATAAAAACTTTTTTCGTTTGTAATATTACTAAAAGGAAAAGAGTAAGATGACATATGAACAATAAACTCTAGCACTACCTTTAACGACACCTCCCAACAAAGAAGTACATTTTCAGATGAATGTGGATTTGAGAACTATTATTTCTAGAAAATTATAACTTTTGTCAACAACCAGTATAGAGAATTTTTTAAAAAAAAGACCTTGTTTAAACTATTCAATCATTAATATAATTCACCTATATTCTTCTTAAAAGGTTGTTTATGCAAATCATTTCAACAAGGAAAAAAACATTAAAGCGAGTGATGCAATGGATCTGAGCTAGTACTCGTATCATATCATTAGGACTTCTTGAGTCATTTTATAGAACGAAGAATTGGTTTACGAATAATTAATTATAATACTGCCCAATATCTTTGAGTACACAGATATATTTTAGATAAGAAAGGTACACTTGGGCATTAAGCATATGTATTGTGACTAACAAAATTTTCTTCTGTTGCAGGTATGTTTTTCATTGGCAAGAATTGTATCGCCGGATCATGGTGCCTACAAATCCATTGCTCTCATACAAGCTAATAAGCATGGGTGAGTGTACAAGCCCGAATATTCGTTACTTGTTTTATCCGGATAATGGGTTTGGATATCACAATAATTTGAAGGTTCAATCGATACCGTTGCTCTGGATTAAAATTCGTGTTTTATTCTTTAGCAAATACTTATTTGTGTAACTTTGCAGTTATATATTTTCCTATTGAATAAAAATAAACTCCTCAATATCGCCTGAACGGTTCCAGACATTAATGTGCTGTTTACACGCAGTTGTTACATGGGTTATTTATTTGACCTATTCAAAGGATTTGTAGCTTTTTTAACCGCAGCTATATTGACTCGTTAATTACTCCAAGAAACTACTGTTCTTTCGGCATTTCTTTAAATCTCAAGAAAAGAACAATAAAAAGATGCAACAAATATTGAATTTGCACGAACGCCAACAGCCTAACTGCACCGCCAATTTGTAACCAAAAAATTAACTGCATTTACTGTTAGTATTTTTTGAATTGTATCGACAAATAGAAAATCAGAGTCGGAATTTGAATGTACGATAAATTGACAATACTGAATATATTAAAAACAACACAAATGACATTTTACGAAGGCGATACTTTCATGAGAAATTCAATGAATCATTTTTCAAGAATGTATATATTTCAAATTATTGATATCAAATACCTTATTGCTAATCAATTTATTAATTATCAATACCAAAAGTATGTAGAATAATACCTCTAGAGACTTGTTGAGACGTTCTTAAAGATAATTTTGTATTTATGAGTCATACTAGTTAGAGGAATTTTTAAACAAGAATAATGGTATTTCATGTGTCACGGGCAGCTACAATACCTCTATAAATGTCTACGTTTCGCAGCTGAATTCTGCCAATGTCTTTTGGAAATTCATGTAAATGGAGTGGTAGGTCAGGAATTAGATATAGTTTGGGAGAAGGAATTAAGTGAGATGGTCTAGAAAGCAGCTGTAAATATTACGGAATCTCATAAAATATGATTTACAAAACGTACTTGCAAATTTTGGTCACGTGTGTCGTGTATTTTAGATGCGCTTTTGCTTAAGGAGTGAATATGCTCTAAATATGATTTTCCACTTTAAGGGATGTTTTGTAAGGTTTTTGTTTAAATCGTACCTTTTTCATATAAAATATTTAGATGCCTGACCTGTTCCACATGTACTTGCGACTGCGTGAAATTCTTCCTTAGTTTTCAACTTTTATTTACTTTCTTATTACTCGTGTGTATATTACTTTTCTTATTTCTCCTCCATTTAAATAAAGGTTTCTGTCACTTTTTGTCTTGATCTTAATTCCACTCCTAGATCAAAGAACTATTCCGCTGAGCATACCTCGCCCCTACCATGCTTATTTTCTCACTGTCTCTAACGCTTTACTCTCATTTCTTATTTTCCCTACTTCATATAGCTTCCGTTGCTCTTATTTTCTACCCCTTACTTAGTATTAGTCACTCTTTGTGTACCTTGATGAAGCATTTCGCGCCCTATTCATTCCTTCCGCTTATCTTCCCCTTCTTCACACTTTTCTCCTCCGTGGCGTAATGTTGGCGCCTCCGCCAATTTAATGTTGGCTCCCGCAGTTCTCCGAGTCCGTCTCTGCCTCCTGCTCTTCCGCTTCCTCTCTTCCGAACTCGGCGTTCGACCCCCCCCCACTCCAACAACCCATCCCACAACCCTCTGAGTGCTTGTATTGCGTCGTTGCTGCCGCCGTCGCCGCAGCGCTCTTAGTCGCGGCGAAGCTTACCTTTGTCGCGGGCGTCCCCAATTCGATTAGCAGGAAAGCGAGTTATTGCTGCTGCCACCACCACCGTCACCTTGGCTAACACCTGAGTTCCACAGCTGTCTGGCTTTCTGTCACCATGCCGCCAATCTTCTTCTGTAGAGTTGGATATATGAGTGGGAAGGAGACTGCTTGGTGGTTATTTCGACGAGGATTACTTTAACGATATTTATTCACACATTTGTAATACCAAAGATCCAGTTGATAGCTTATTTTTGAATATTTTTTACTTTAAAAGAGAAAAATATCAAGAAGCTCCTTCACGACTGTCCACATCTGACTGATATTTTAATCGACCTCTAGGTTCCCAGCTACAGAAAAAAGTAATATATTTTCGTCTGAAACGTCATTTTTATACTTACCTTCATGGAGAAAACCAAGACAATTTTTAATTGAACGAGATTTGTACGCCCACGACTGGTCTTAGTTTTACGTGAGTTATCAAATCGTTTTTGTAGCTTAGTAATTTAAATGTTTAAAAATGCTGATGTGTCGCCCTTGATAGCGTAAACTTATTGAATATTGAGAATAAATTTAAGATCCACATTGGTTCTTGCCCCACCCTTCCCTCCAAAAAATGAGTTTTTTTCTACCTCGTAAGTTTCTTACTAAAAGATAGAAATGGACAAAGAATACGTTCAAAACCTAGTACTCAAATGCACGTATAAATCAGTGAGTTAAATAATACAACTCGACTTTTAATATATGAGTATATTTGAACTGAACTTTTGTCATAACTTCTACTAATGTTTGAGTATAATATTTATGAATAAAAAATGATCCAATACAACGTATCTTGAGGTATATTTAAAAAGTTTTAATCTATATTTTTCATCTGTTAAGTTAATTTCAAAATATATTTCTCAAACACTTTTCCCGTTTTAGGATTGTCAATTCAATTTAATAACGATTGCAAATTCCTTTTTGAAAATTAATTTTCTTTCAGATACGGTTGCGCATTATTATAATAATAACAATAATAATAATAATAATAATAATAATAATAATAATAATAATAATAATAATAATAATAAATAATATTTGGTACACACTTGCCACTAATGTCAAGAACATTACTGCGTTTTATCCCAAAATAAGTATTATTGAAAGTAAAAACACAGGAACGAAATAAAAAGTTTGGGAAAACTCTGGTCTTATAAACATGTAAGAATTATAAAAAATAAACTTGTCGGAAATAGGCAGTCATTATGAAGTTTGTTGCGATTGAAGCTTAAATGTCGCCGACTAAATACAACTATGTCCGTTCAAGTTACCGCCGAAATATCATAGATTTAGTCAAGCTCGCGTCGTTTCATTTTATCGTTTCTCAAAGGTCACAAATGCTCGCGTCGGTTCATTCATGTCACAAAGGCACAATTGTTCAATTAATTTCAAAGCACACATTTGACCCGGAGTAAGTGAAGGACCTGGTTTTCCATTGCATAACCCTTCTCTTATTCATTATCCTCGTCAAAGCGTCATGTCGTCGTCGGGCACCCCACGCGCGCGAGCATGACTTCGCGTATCCACGCTGACCGTCCCCCCATGGTCCCTTCCCAACCAAACCACCACGCGGCGCGGACTATCATCGTACGACTCTGAATTTTACATATTGGATTCAGCGAACGAGGACAGGAGGGGAGCTCCCCACCGAACGTGGTCGGCGACAACCAACGGCACTGTATTATTTAATTAGGGGGGAGCAAATAAGCGCCGTAATAGATGTGCGGGAGCCGGTCCCCGCTTCCGGGTCTTTCTACCCTTTCGCCCCTCAACCAGCCACCACCCTCACCATCGCCGTCGCGAAATTACGTGGGCAAATGCAGACGTTCCATGGCGTATCTCGCCTCGGCCTCATCCCCGCTCTGCGATGTTCCTCTCTCTGGGGAGGAACAGGAGATCGTTTTCACATTTCCATACTCGCTCCCCCTCCCTCCGCTCCCTTCAGCCCGAGGCTACGCGAGTGTGCGCGAACGCGGGTGCAGCGGTGGTCGGTATGGAGTCGCAAACAACTTGCTTCACGTTTCCATTTCTTTGTTGCCGGAAATATTTTACAGACAAAGATTTTGAGGAATATCTTGAGATATTGACGATAGCCGGTATTCGTTCTTTGAATTGTTGTACTACACTAATTGCAAAATTCTTCAGACAATTGACTCAGATTCACCAAATAATTTATTTTACGAAGAAAAAGAATATCTTACCTAGCATAAGAATGGTTATGTAACAAACGATTGTCGATAGTGTTTGCTTATACTGTAAATAATGATATTTGTAACAACTGTCTTTAAATATTGAAACATTTTATATGTTTCTATAGTAAATAGAACGAAGAGAAACTTCTAATTATCGATCAAAACACTTCTTAGTTATGAATTATAAAATATTTATTTAAATGAAAGCCTTAAAAATGAAAATGTGCATGAAAATCGATCGAGGAATATTTGGTGTCATCCGGAATGTTAACCTACGTTGTTATTCCCACGGTTTTACATGACCAATTTTTAATTGTTTTTATCTAATTATATATATATATATATATATATATATATATATATATATATATATATATATATATATATATAT
>NNCF01128809.1:248602-305675 GCA_002313205.1 Laupala kohalensis
TTTTATATATATATATATATATATATATATATATATATATATATAAAATTAGATAATAGAATATAAATAATTAGATTTCCTTAGCACCAATAATGGGAAATAAAAATGTTAGAAAATTGTAACTACCTGTATTGCTAAATTCCTGACTTTTAGGTGCTCAATATTATCATTTTCCCTCTAATTTTATAGTTTAATCTTATTGAAATCTATCTTATATTTGTTTCATAGAAGCAGTGGATTAACTTCCTATTACTAAATATATAGCTAAGATGAAACAGACGGTTAATAATGAAAAATATTTCTTATATGTCTACCTTGTTGAACATTATGGAACGAGCTGTTTCTCCTAAAATAAAGCGAATGTGTAAGGTCAGTGTTGCGAGTGTTTGACCGAAATGAACGGTTTTTGACAGTCATTGCACTTAGAGTCAGTAGGTAATTGTGAGAAATATTTTACTAGCAATTTGATACATCCATTCTATGTTTCTCTCTTTAACCGTGTGTGAGAACATTTGCATACGTTGATGTTGTGTAAAATCTAGG
The DNA here is from genome assembly GCA_002313205.1 of Laupala kohalensis. NCBI lineage: Eukaryota > Metazoa > Arthropoda > Insecta > Orthoptera > Trigonidiidae > Laupala > Laupala kohalensis. Next base: position 249,146 of record NNCF01128809.1, read on the forward strand.
CATACAAAATCTAATAGCCTAGAAATATAGATAATTCCTTTGATTAGTATAAAATGGTTATAAAAATAAACTTAATTCATGAAATATTACTAATTTCAGATAAAATACATTGTTAACCGTAGAAATTATACGTAGAAATTTACCCTTAGAGATTTACCCACAGAATGTTCACCGTAGATCACATAAAGTTTTAATAGCATTTCACTGGTTTTAAGATGTTCTTAAAAGCACAGTTTTGTAGAAGATGGCCACAGAGTTCTTTGACTTCATTCATTAATGTAGGTAAATAATAATTTACTAATAATTTAAGATATAGCTTAGTGTTTATTTTTTTGTTTCAATTGAATGATTGAATCACATAACGATGGCAATAAATGATGCCTAAAATGTATGATCTAAATTAATCAAACCAACTTTAATACTATATGTAAATATCATGTGCCATTACTGATCATTTAATTAGTATTCACGTATGTAATACTATATGAAATCATATTTACAATGCAACACATTTCTTAAGAACCTGTGATGTCAAAATAGAAAAATATTCAGAAAGGATAATTAAACTTTCAAATTTTTGTTTCTACAAAAGCGTCACTTGGAAAGATTTTGTGGAATCGTTTTGGGTTTTATTGATTCGACAGCATCATCGTAAATACGTAGGTCTCAAGCTGATTCTCTGTCATTGGAAAGATAACTTAAAAAAGTAAAAATAATGAAATAAATAATAAAAATGTTATTCAAATTGGATTTTGTCAACAAATTCTTGGTTTAACTTACACATAGGAAGAAGGATGTTGTGTTCTTTAATACTCTTATATTAAACAACGAGCAGTAAAAATATTTAACACTTAGTTTTATAATTGAGTTTCTATGTAGATCTGAAAACTTCATTTTATGTGTGAGTAAAAATAAAATTCAAGGTCAAGTACGTAATTAAAAGTATGATAGAATACGAAAATATAGCTTGTTTTATTATGTTATTTATTACCAAACAAATATATTAATTCTTCTATTGTGTTATTGATATTTTATTAGCAAAAATGTTTCAAAATGTCTATAGTTATTGCTGTAATAAAATTTGTGTTGATAAAATGTATACTCCAAATTCACTTCTCTGCTCCTTTACCACAGCAAAGATTTACAAATATAATTCCTCTTTCTCAGGAATACAATCCATGAAAATATCTTGAGAGCAAACACATCGACGGAGCCTTACGTGACCTTTTGAAACACGAGTCCATAGGCTAAAGCCCCTCCATCGCCCGTTGCCTACAGCGTCCAGAAGTGGCCTCTTCTCACCGACGCCTTACTCCACGGTTTCCATTGCCCCCGACTCCCTCTTCCCATTCCATCTTGCTCCGGCCTTCTGCTTTTGTTTACTCTCTGAAATTCGCTGTAGTACGCTTCGTTAGCTGTTTCATTGCGTGCGCAAAATGTATAACTTGGGAGCGACGGGAATAATGGCTTGCTGCAACTGAGCTCGCGGACATAGCAACACGTGCGAAGGGAGACTCACACAAGGGCACATGCGAAAATTGCTTTACAGAATCTGAAATATACATGGTATTTTCTTAAGAATCTGTACTTTATTTAATAATAGAAAACTCATATAAATCAACTACAATTCCCTTTCTCAATAATAATAATAATAATAATAAATGTCTATTCTTTCTGAATTTCATCGTGCATGTGCGTTAATTTTATATATTAAATTAAACTGACCAAATTAATCAGCATTATGACATTAATTTCTGCAAAGAACTTGAAAGACGTGACGGTTTAATGTGGATTTTTGTTATATTTTCCTTTATATGGAAAACTTTCAGATATTACTTTCAAAACTCAGCATACACAATTATGAGAGTAAAATACTTTTCCCCAACAATATGTGTTTGTTTACACGCGGAATATTTGTTTTGTTTTGTTTTTGTTGCTTTCATGAAATATTTATATTTGTCATTCTTATGTTGACCCAGGGAAGTCGCTAACTGTTCATAATCTTCAAGTGAAAACGTTCTGATACATCAAGTCGTGCAAGATAAAAAATATATCGTATTTACTAATATATTTTGTGATCGAAAGTGTGTTAGAATGTTGATAATTTAATATTTAAAATTTTAATCAAATAAATTTGTAATGTTTACACAAATATTCCAAATTATAAAAATATCCAGATGGAATTGTGGGAGTTCGTGGGGTAAGGAGAATAATGGGTAGCGTCCCAAATATGGCAACACGAATATATTTCTGATTATGGAGATAGATATTTATGGAATAAAATGGCTATTGAAGAAAATTCTAAGTTTGTATTACTAGATGATTCAATCTACGTGGAGGTATATTATAATTTGAACAGTGAGTGTTATCGAATTAGTTACGTTTTAAAGAAAAAGTGTGAGCAAGGTCTGAAAGGATGTAATTATTTTGCTTTATCAAAGCCAGTAATCCCCTTAGCAACAGTATTAATTGCCAGTGGTACACGTAAAACCAAAATTATTCGTGACAGCTTGCCGAATTCCATCAAACTAAGCCTTCCAACGCTGCTAAACCACTTCGGCCTTGTCACTCTAATTAGTAGTCGGTGGTCATAGATGACTTGCGAGAGGTCCCCAAAAACAACGTCATTTCCAGACCGTACATAGTTCACTGTCTCTTCAAGCGTGATATGCGTTCTGGTGCGTGCCTCTCGCTTCGTGAATCCAATTATACACACTGTTCGCAGCAATTTTTGCTACTCGTTTTGAGAGCACTATCCGATATGTAATATTTCAATAAACAATGTATAGTTGGCAGTACATTGTTAGTATGATCAATTAGTTGAAAATATTGTGGTATATTATCACCAATCTTTATTATTGATATTAAATCAAAAGCTTTTTCGCTGACGTAGATGCTAAATCGCTGACGTAGATGCTAGACCTGAAGATGCTAAATCAGTAAAAAAGCTTTTGCTTTAATTTATATTAATAATAAAGATTGGTGATACTGTACCACAATATTTTGAATTTATTTCAATAAATCTAAATATTACTACTATAATTCCTAACCAATTTACGAGGAAAGAATTTCCACTTATCAAACAAGAATCAATTGATAAAATTTTACTACCTATAATCTGTTAATAAAACTTATGTTTCGTACGTCTGAGTTACTATTTGGGTTAAAATGTGTGCATGCGCTTTGATTCTCTTTCTCCAGGTTAATTAAGCATTAATGAGACATAAGATTCTGTAGTGTTATAAGTTGAGCAGAGCACCATGAATTACCTAGGTTCAGCATCTTGTGCCTTCCAAATCGACCAATGGAGGTCAAATGTACGAAGCCTACTTCAAACCCCTTTCTTGGTCGTTCCCAGCCGGATCACGTTCACATCCACGGCTTTAACTGAATGCACCTCTCTTCACGTCTTCCCCGGTTCTCCTACTCCTTTTCTTTCTCGTCTTTTTCGAATTCTTTTGATTTTTCTACAATATGACATAAAATGCATGACCAAAAGGAATTATTTCTTTCGTCAGTATTGCGCCAAATCAAATAAAACGTTTTGAAATCGTTTCTCTACAATTCTTAAATCATTTCAGATACTTGAATATTATCAACAAATATTCAAAATATAATTGATGAAGTGATTAAATTAAAAACACGTATTTTCATCATACTAATTCTAACATTTTTCTTTACAAATGTGGTTATAAAATGTACTCTAAATTTAACCGATGAAGATAGATGGGCAAATATTTGAGTAGACGTACCAGCGACAATTCTCCACAACTCTTTTTCGCGCCCTTGAACGCAACTTCTTTTCCGAAATAAAGTTGAACTTCCTTCATAATACATTGTCTCCGAGAGCAAGAAGAGCGCTGGAGTTGCAGAACGCGTACCTAAGAGCTTCGTGAACGTGCAGCGAGTCGATTGGAATGGAAAGAGACGCGTGGTAGTGGTCAGGTGGCGTTGCCGGCGACGGGCAAGCTCTTCGCGCCAGGCACGTCTCCGACCCGCCACAACGACGTCTCCACCCCGGCCGATCCCATCCCCTCTGTGACTGGTCCGCGTCTTCCACTTGGCGTCACGTTCCAAATGGAGGCGCTTGAGCACTTTCCGTGAGCGGGGCTCATGTTTTATGGGACACAAGGGGAGATTGCACCGCGTCATTTGGCTGCCGATAAATAAACCAGCGACAGCCCCGTGCCGCAGGTAGACGGCTTATCGGTAAAGAGGTTTGGTCTTCGAACTGTGCTTCCGTTTACGCGGGAGGGTTACGACTCTCCCTACTTCCGCTGGCACTCTCCTCACCCCCGCACTCACTCCGTCTTCCCCCCACTCCACCCCCACGCAAGCCGGCACTCCCGAAAGCTTGGATTCTGCATCTAGGCCAAGACTTTTCTAGGGGACTTATTTGGGTCGGTAGAGGATATTGCTTTATACCCTACCGTGTTAGAGGAGAATCGAACGGTGCACTTAGCATTTCCAATACCTACGTACTTTTCCTTAGAAGTTATAAATAAATAATTTTGCATTTATCTTTATTTGATGACAGATGTCAGCATATGAATGACATGTTCATGGATCTCTCAATCTAATAACCTCATTTTGCCTGTTGATACCTTTCATCGTTTTTGTATTGGACACCTCATATTTTAAACGACAAGAAAGATGTGGATTTGTGTTATTCTGTCTGCGTTTAAAGAATAATTCTCGCAGTTATGGTCAAAATTGATTTTAATTTTATATTGTGCAAAGTTAATAAAAAAAGATATTTTTAGCTTGAAATACAGAATACGAAGCTCTTCACATCAATCGCATTGATTTTCTCGTTTTTTCATTTTTAATCTTACAAATCTCATGTTTTTCAAACCAGTTGTCTTTTCACCGTTCTTCCTTGTGTTGAAGCTTGCACAAACGGTTATTGACTTCGTCAGTTATAACTCTCAGAATCCACTACCATACCCTTATTTTCTGAAGAACTTCGGTGCAATCGAGAATTGTATTATATTTCTTGTACTTTTTAAACTCCTCCTTCCGTTTCTTTATTTTCCTTTTTCTTGTGAGACTAGATCAAACTTTTTGTGTGATACGACTAGTATATCCATTAAAGAAGAAAACTCAACTTTATTAGGCATGGAGTTACTGTGAGACCGTATAATAGAAATAGGCTAACTTGCGATATTTAGTTACGTAGTATTAAAAATGGTTTCTTCTATTTAGATGGGTTTCAATGTGTTTGTTTTAAAAATTGATTTATTTTAGTCGTGTATTTTTATATTTTGTGAAGGAATTGATATTTGCTTATACCAAAGCAGTTAATGTGCATTTTGACACCGATACAGTTTCACGCTTTTTCGAATGAAATGTTCTGTAAAAGAGAAAGTACGAACAATACTCGCTCAGAAAGTTATATTCTCTGTAGGGTTTTTGTTTTAAAGTCAGTCATAGAAAATGACTCATTTGTAAATGTATTAGCAAACGATAACCAATCATTAATTATTTCAATTGTTTTAACCTGTAATACGAACGTACGATGCTAGCAATATGATCAGTGAACATGAGAATTCCAGTGATCAAAGAATTATGAAAGCTGGAGACAATACGCAAAATTACAAAACAAGTTAACCTACCAATTTTTATTTTCCTGGTGTATTTCCCTTTTCTTAGAAAGCGACGTTGCTAAGGTAACCTTAGTCGCTGCGATATTTAAAATGTGGTTTCGGCCAAAGATCGTTAAAATCTAAGTAGTGGGGAAAGGTATTTATTTATTTTTTCTGTTTTTTCTCCGGGGTACTGTACTTGACGGATTTTCATATTCCCATCACCTTACGTATTTTGTTTTATTCACATTGTTACATCGGTGTTTTTGTCACGTTTCTGTCGTTTGGGCTGATAAACATACAAACTTGATGTTATTGTCGTAAAACTTCGCTTAATGAAGAGTTGTTATCAAAGTTTAGAATAGTGACGATTTATTAAATTTGCGTGATGTCAATCATTACAATACAAATAATCAAACAGTCAGATATCATATGAAACATAGTGACTTATGAATTTTTTCAGGTTCGTCACTTCCCTCACAGCAAAAAAAATTTGTTTACTATACAACACCAAAGAATTAGCACAACTACAATAATTGTAAAAGCGATTTACTGTATCATCAATGGGTAATAGTAATTTCTAAATGATTGTAAATACGTAAACCAGTTATTAAAAACGTTGATTTAAGATAGACATCGTTTTTTGTCGCGGTCTGGGTGGAAATGGTTTACAGTTATGGAAGGCGGATGGATGGTGTAGTGGTAACACTCCTACGATCAAAGCGGGATTCCCGGGTTCGTTTCCCGGCTCGTCGCCGTTTTCACCTGACCGAAAGTTATCACACTTCTTCTCCACGTGTAGGGTACACGGAAGAAATTTGTACATCGTTAATGTTAATGTTCTTGTGTACTGTCATACTAAGATGACACGAATACATTCATTGTTCTAATAAAACATTTAAGAAAGGGGAAAACATTCAGCGGAACTTCTTCCTTCTATTTCTTTTTTTGTGAGATCAATTGGCGTACGCGTGACCCCTTGGCGTTGAAAGGTCATCTTCCGGCACGATCATTCTTTTTGGATTGCTCGGCGGTTCGGATTGGAGCGGCGCAACGCCGGGGAGGCGACGCCGACAGGGGACGTCAGCGCCCTGCGGAGGCAGTTAGGGCGCCATAAAGACGTCTTGGTTGCCTCTCTGTTGGGTTTCGCGGCCATTGTAAGCGAGGGACGGCGAGACCGCAGACGAGGCCGCAGGATGCGGAGGACACGACGCGCGAGAATACTTATCGCGGGAAGGTAACCCCAGAGCGACACTCCATGAAGTCTTCGGGAGGTGGAGCAAACACACTGCTTAAGGTGACATCTCTCCTCTTCCTTCGACCCCTCTCTCACCCCGCGAAAGTGTCAAAGAGTAATTGCTAAGGACTCTCTTCGCCGCCGCGTTTAGACGCCTTTGTGCGCGCGGACAATAGCGATTGATTACTGTTTCACTCTGCGCGGAAACACAAGAATCCAGATAAGACGACGAGAAGGGGGAGACAATAAAGATTGGGAAATGGAGGAAAGAGGGTAGGGGAGCTACTGTAGACGCAGTGGCTAATTTCGTCAGTGAAAGTGCGTCAGGGAAGAATGGGAGGGGTGAGAATCGCGAGTTCAGATAGCTGATCACGTGGCCCACTAGGAGATGTGACGAACGTCTGGGTTATGAGCATCTCCTTGCTGCAGACCCAAGAGAAAGAGGATTTAAAGTAGTTCGTCTTTATTGGGTCTCACCACATCATCTGGGGAAGAACACATGGTGGCAAAGAGAATTGATTAGCGTTCTAGTGACACGTGCTGCACGACGTAATATATCACGCGTGTCTAAAATCTTACATTTTATTTCGGATTTGCTAACATAACATCTCGAGTAATAGTAATACATTCTAATCAATCAAATATTATAGTTTTTTTTGACTGCACTGGACGAAATGTACCGAACGTAAAATATTTTCTTGAAAATAGTCATCGATTTTGGATTTTGTATTGCCTTTTGGTATAATTACGTAATTAAATTAGATTTTATTCGTGAGCATGGCAGAGATCATGCATCCTTCTCTTCCGTCATTTTCACTAAGTAAAAACGGAATAAATTTAATGCATTGTATATTCCTCTTACTTAAATAGCAATTACAAAATTATTTTATAAAAATGTGCAAGTATGTTTTCCTGTTTCTTTTAATGTATTTTCGTTTTTGCATCTACGTACCGCGATAACGTATGGGAAATTGTGTCTGTATATATTTTCCAAATATCTTGGTTACTACCGCGGTTGTAGGTCGCAGAAGGGGAATTTTCACACCGTCACACGTCTATAGGGACCAAGATATTGATGTGAAAAACTCTATTTATTTTTGGTTCTCACAGGGACTGGATCCAGGGATCCTGTCATTTATAGTAGGATCAAAACCCATTAGTCATGAGGGGCGCAGCTTTATAGACTAAAGAAATTTATTTGTAACGGAGAATTACGTTACCTGTTCAAATGACTAAGCGTTCAGAATAACCTACGTTGGTCACATATTTTTGAAATTAGTTAGTGATAAAATTAGATTAAAATTAATCAAAACTATTAAAATTGTAGTTGGTAATAATAATTCATTCATGAATAACTATTTTCGTATTGTCCATGTTCAAAAGCAGTCGGAAAATTGCTGTAAAATTCAGAATGAAATTACTAATTTAAACACTTTAATATATAGTTTTTATTTGTCTACGTGTTCTTGGTTAACGAATTTTATTTATTTTCTCGAATTAACAATATATTTCACCAATGTTGTAAATGAATTTACACGGTATATGTTTCAGGATCACTGGGTAAATGTTGAAACCCAAGGATAAAGACAGTTAAAACAATGTTAGTCGTTGTTAGAAGAGACGCAAATGAGATGGAAAACAAATTTCTTTTGGGAGAATGAGTATTAGAATACAACAAAGTCACTTGCAGATTTGGAGAAGCATTTTGACTTTCACCCTTCAGGGTCAACTCAACGTGAGTGCCTGGTAATAAAGAGCATGCGACCTGCTGAGCTGCAATGTGTTTAAATTGGGGGTTGCATTGCCCCTGCGACTATCCTCACTGTGAAGGTCGAATAAACGTTCTCCCCTTGTGGTTTGATTTCCAGCGTGAAATCAGTTACTCCGGATATGTAACACGGAAGTTGTGGAAGTTGATTTAAATATCTGTTAACGTTGAATATTAATATTTAAGTATTATTCTCACGACGCATTGCTTGGTGAGACTAGTCCGTAATAAATCTCTCTACGGATACTAATAACTGTTAGTGCTCGAGTTATCTGGACTAATCCTAAAAAAATATGGGTAAATGATCGGTCATCGAAGACTCGCAATACAATCAATACAAGCCACAGTGTGACTACGTACCTCCTTCCGGTCTGAAGTTCAATACGTCACGCTCAAAGAAAAATAAACGGTACGGCGCAAAGAAAAATAAACCTTAATTTTGGTGTACTGTAAGGTAACTTATGTGGTGGATAAAAGAAGAATAACCATTAAATAATGGTAGAATCATCAAATATGTAAGGTATAAAAAGTTGCAGAATGATGAACATCCCCTCCAAAAAAATGTCTATCAAATACTGTTACTCTTCGGATAAAACACTTGGGAAATAGGATTGCTTATAAGCGCAATATATAAGGTAGAATTCTCTTACGTTAGGTGAATCAACTGTGGTTTGTGATTCCTCGTACTCTTAAGTAACTGCAACTCGAAGTAAGATGACGTACTTAATCTCATACGGGAATTAACGTTTATTTACAGAATGCATTGTACTACAAAATAAATAGATATATTCTAAGTAGAATGAAAAACTGGAATGAAACAAAATTTTGCCTGGAATTGTCTGCAGTGTGTACCAGATGACAAAAATATTTGCTACAAAGATCGGTTTGGTTGAGTCACCAACGGAAGTTTGTGAGAAAGCAGGAATATATGAACCTTTGTTCTTCACACTCAATTGTTTTCTCAACTAATAAGCACTTTGTAGAAAACACGGTGATATGAAGTATGTCTTGAAACCTGTTTATTTTGTAGTTTAATTACACTTGCTCCTACACACTTTTTCGTCGTCAGTTTCGGACTTAACTCGATGAATGTTACTGTAAGAAAGAATAAAGTTCATAGTAATTTACATAAGCAGTCTTAAAATTTGTTATTAGATTCCAACTTTTCTTCCTGTTTTCATAAAAATGGACTACAATTTTCAAAGAATGAAATTATACACCATTAAAAGTTCTCAAAATTATTTTGATTTGGCATGAACTTACCAGACACGTGAATTAAGATTTTTAATTTATTATAATATCTTTGGAAGTGTTGTCTCCATGTCTTTTGGACTTACCCGTTCCCAATTACTTCTTCTGAGAAATAATGAAACATCATTTTTGTTATAAAGGACTCTTAATAAATTGTAGTAAGAATGAAAGAACCTGTCAAATGATAAATTTGGTTCAGTGCATCCGATTGCACAAGTACAGTGTCACAATCTTTACGCCACAAAAATGAATTGACTATTGCAAGCACCTCCGTCCTTCATCAAACTCAAACCTATATATAACAACTCATAACATTGTGACTGTTTTTGCAAACTTCGTGAGTAATTTACGTTCATACCAATTTCGCTGTGCGTGTGACTATTTGTATATTGCATTTCTGTGTATTTATAATTGTATCTAAGAACCATCAACATATAGCAAAGAATCTTATTGGCATGAAGCTATGATTCGCCGTGTTCATTGAAAGACTCGCTGCTTGCTTGAACACGTGCTGAGTGCTGCAACGGCACGGAATCCTTTTTGAATCCGTTAATATCAAATCCATGATGTGATGAAATGCGATCAGTTTTGCTACTTCATATTCACCAGTGATTTGTGATGTATATGTTTTTAGTAGTTGAAGTCGATCTGCTCGTGAAAGTAGGTACGTACAATACGCACGGCAGAAGCAGTCATTTTGAGTCTGTTAATATCATATGCATTCCACAATAATGTTTAGAAAATGAGAGTAAGTTTTCAAAATTAAATGCTTAGAATATTCCGTCAAAGAAAATTCAAAGTTTGTAATCTAAGTTCTTAATATGCTGTTAATTAGCTTTGATTTTTAAGAATGTTTACAGTCAAAGACAAGATGTTAGGAGATGTACTATCACTTTACTGAATATTCAGTGGATTTTACTAGTGCGGCGTTTTTCTTGAGGTAACGGTAAGGCAACGGAGAAACAATTCCAGCCTTCTTGGTTTTCAGGCGTGGTTTAGACGAGTACAAATTTTAAGATGCTTATTGAAGTTCTGTTTTCCAATTCAGCATGAAAACGATTTGTGTCACCAAAACAAAATCTTCACTGAATTTGATTTAAAAACCATTTATTATTTATTACCTCATTAATCGTAACCAAGTAACTCAAAGATATTTTTAATTTACTTGTATTGGGACATGAAATTAGATTTGTAGGATGCAATCTGTCTGTAAGAAAATCTATAAACTTGAACTGTTTCTAGGTATCAATTTGTTATTCATACCTTAATTTATTTGTTAAGGGGTTAATCATGTTCTAAAACCCATTTTTCATTTTATTGAACTGTTCCTCCGATTTTTTACTTTGGTAGCAGGTTTCATTTCTAGTTCGTTTGATCTCCAAACGGTTAATTTGCTTCTTCTGCATGCCAGGCTAAGAACAACTCATTTAACTTCTTGATTCCATGCAAGTGTGTAGTTTTGATCACATTAAGTTACACTTTTGATTATACATGGAATTACAGTTGATTCCGTATTTAAGAAAATTCATATTGGATATATTGTGAAATATTTGATTATTAACAGGAGAATATTTGGTACATTTTTATTAGATTTTCTTTTATAAAAATATTTTCTTTGTGAAAAGTCTCTTTCCTACGCAATATGTCCTAGGAATCGGCCTTGCATTCTCTTTCCGCTGTAGGACGGGCCTGAATGCGGTTCGCGGCCTGAACCAATAAATGGCAATGTGCCAGTAACAAAACGCACTTGTCCCTTCCCTGGACCAGCGCCCCTGTCTCAGCGCAAGGCCATATCACTAACCGTTTTACTGCGGAGAGAAGAACGCCACCGTCAGCAAACCGTCCGTCCGCTGCATGGCTCTCCCACCGTGAGCAACTTTATCCCAGACATTACGTGGAATGAGGCGGGTCTCCGGTTATTAAACGTTATTTGCTGCATGACATACGTCGTGCATATCCGACCACGTAGTATAAATGCTGGCGTCTGTAGAGCAAAAGGCAATTCGATATTCTTGACCCTGCTGAGTTGATTTCCAGAGGAGAGTTCTCCCATTTATATTGAATCCATCTGATTTAATGACCTCTCGTATACTTGATAAAGTTTTCATTTTTAAATCTCTACTGAAATTATACTTTAGTGCTTATCTTACTGATTGCATTATTTCTTGCGGATTTGAGTTTAAAAATTTAATGAGATGAGTTATTGTAAACTGCCAATAATGCAAAAAGAAAAAAAACTGTCCTGCAACAGACCCCGAAGGTGTTCAAAGGATTCACAAAGGATAGAGCTCCGCAATTACTAAACCTCGGAACAACGAGGAGTAGATAGACCAGCATCTTGCTCCGGCCGATTTCACCGCAGGATAGACCCATATACTCATTTTACTGTAGACTGAATAGGCTTGGGAATCAGGCTTGATGGTGAGGTGTGATAAAAATCTCCACCTCACCCGGCATATTTCCCAGCCATCCAGCCAGCAACTCAGAACTCTACCCACTTAGCCAAGCTGACTCACAATTATGCAAACTTTTCTATATTTATGTAGATTATAATCTATATTTATCTATATTTATGTAGATTATAATCTATATTTATCTATATTTATGTAGATTATAATCTATTTTATATTTATTGTTATCAGTAATTTATTTAGGTAAGAGAGAATCATTTGTATTATAATCTAGGAATTTTGTAGGTCCCACAGCTTCATATTTACATTTATCTCACGTTTTTCTAGTGTGTGGAAAATTATAAACATAGTTATTTGATATTATTTTCGCGCAGTTATGTCGTACAATCGATGCGCGTTTCTGAATTAACTTGCTTTTTTATACGTTTTATAATTTTATTTTCTGCTAATTTTTTCGGTGGGTTGGTGAGGTTTTCTTTTGTTAAACTTATCTATATACTTAAAGCTGATTTATCTCCGAAGAAACAAAAACGGGTGGATAAAAAGGGCAAGATCTCACACAAATAAAATAATACGAAAGTGCAAAAGGAGGCACAATTGCCTGACCTACTCGAACTGTTAGAAGATTCCGATAAATATTTCGAAAATATGGAAGACAGTCTTCCAGAGGAGGGAACATACATAGAGCCAACAACTAGAGACATTGCAGTGGGTACATTCTTTCTCGCGGACACAGAGGGGAATATGTAAAAACAACACATTTCATTTGTTTGTAGTGTCAACGAATAGGAGTGAGAGATGAATGATTTTCTTAAAAAATGATCCATCTCAAAACAATCTCACCTTCTCTAAAGGTGAAAAAGAAGATAGTAAAAGTGTTATTACCCTTTCTAGTAGAGTAAATGTTTATGGAATGTATAGATCTTAATTCTCGTTTGTTTATATTGACTTGGATTTCATATTTTTGTTAATGAAGATAAATATGATTACAATAAGTCTTGATACATGGTCGATACAAAGGGTTTATCTAGTGAAATAAAATGATTACCACTAAAATTAAATGAGTTATTTCTGGGTTTTAGGAAACTATCAGTCAATTTTTTACGGCAGTAGTAACAAAATACACGAGTAAATGTAAAAATTGAATCACATTAAATGTAAACACGGTATTGGAAGGATACAATTGAAAATACAATTGTATGTCCCTTCAACTACAATAACATACGCTCATACTGTCACTCGTTCCATACTTTACTATCGGAGAGATTTCGTTGTTCGCAGTTGTCTCAGGAATAATAGTAAAAACCCGGGATAGTTGTAAACAGACGAATAAGTGTGAGAATTGCCATACTGGGAATATTCGTTACAAGTTATTTCTGAAGTGAGAGAGTGACCCGTTATATTAGAGTGCTAAAAGTATAATTTGTTCGAATTAGAACATTGAAAATGAGGCGAGAAAAGAAACATTCAAATCGTGTTTGCAATTACCCTGCCTCACCGTATCTTATTTAACGTACTAAACTAGTTTTTTTCATTTTCCTTTTCCTTTCCAATACATATTTCCCCATTGAGTTCGGTGAGCGGTAGAGTATTTAGCCGGAACAGAGGAAAGCCAACAATAATCTGCCAGCAACTCTGGGTACCCACAGAAGGGATAAATAAAAAACATGCTTTGTCCTGCTCTTCTCTCCTGTCTGACCCTCTCTTTTCATCTCTCTCTCTCTCGCCCCTCTTCTAGCGGCCTCACTCTTCTCGCAACAAGACAACGTCAACGTCGATGTGCCACGCCGTCGACGCAGCTGCTACCTGCCTTTTTATTTTAAGTCAGCTTTGCTTCTAGAAGTGAAGAAAAAAATGAAGTGCTTTTTTCTCTTTCTATACCATTGGACCTCATGATACTTTACTCGGAAGGTGCAATGAGAAGCGAAGGGGAGAGAGTAATTATATTGGTGAGCCCTGATTTTCTTCGTGATGTCTCCATAAGCAATGACATTGTTTAGGGATTTCCTATAATCACTAAATCCAATACCTAAGTTGGTAAAACGCTTAACATTTTGAATCTACAGCAAAGTATTTACCTTTTAATTATTTTCTATAAGTAGCTTTTTAAGTTTTACTCATAAAAAAGAAACCACTTCTTTAATTATCATCAATTAACTCAGATTCATACTTTTACGTGTGCAAGACATGATGGAGGAAATATATTTGAAAATATTGAAAAATAAATACATTTCATGTATGGAAATACATTATTAATACGAGTAATTATCGTAACACGAATTTTCAGGTCACAAAATACTAAGATATTTTGCTTCTTGAGGAGAAATATTTTTTATTAAAAGAATATTTCCAATTCCAGTATCAAATACTCCTCATGTTTCTTACCAAATTTATGAAAACGAAGAATTTGTCACTATTAAAAAAGGGACTTTTGTACGCCCACTACGTAGATGACACTAAGTAAACATTTCTCGAGCAGAAAATAAGTGATTGAATTCAAAATCACATAATAAAACTTAGGAAGTGCAAGAAAGGACGTTCTACACAAAAAAAAAGTAATCTGTGAAACGTCAAATTCTCTCTCTGAAAGTGTAGGAACTACTTAATAAACATTCTCGCTCAAAGTATTCGAATAAATAACAAAAACGCTCTTACAAACTCGAATAAACATGAAGATAAATATAATTTTCTGGAAAAGAGATATTCTGAAGATAATCTTCAAACGACAAAAAATGAATAAATTAAAAATTACAGGATCTTTCAGAGATACAAAAATGAGCAGTAACAATTCTAAAGACATGAAAAAACTAATGATTAAGGTATTTTGTTAGTAAAACTTCTTTACAAATATGGTGAGAAGAGTTCAATTTCCGACCTATAGTTTCCTGGATCGTATCGTAGTTAATCGAAAAATCGTTCGTCGCACCCACCCCGATCGTGTTTTATCTCTGTCTGCGGATATTTGGTTGCATGGATGAATAATTTCTTACGGTTAGCTTTGTATCTCATTTCTTTTGCAACGTTTTCATTGAGTGTTGAGGATAAAATTCTTTTTTTATGGATCCCTAATGCACTATTATTCGCTTTGTGCCAATAAAGAAACTCAGAAATTGAATTATAATATGTTCCCACCAAATTTAAGGTAATGACCTTGGCACTTCGAGGAAACATCTGAACATTTGCATGTGGCGCGGTCGAGCAATTCGGCTATTAGTGCTCAAGAGTTGCGAACGAAATGTTTTATCCGTGGAAGGAACGGAAGGATGGCGTTGTGAATTTGTAATTCTTGTGCTTCTGCTAGTATAACACATTTCCTGATAAAAGCATATTTTTACACACAGATTAATGTCTGTTACGTAAGGGTGTGAGGGATACATCTAACAGCTATAACTTTTTGTCGCAAATTAGCAGGTTATCATGCACCATGAACCAAACACATTTTTTCAATACAGTATATTATCGTGTATTTTCTTGTGGCTCTTCCCACTCATTATTTTCAGAATAATATTTTATTATTCTCGGCCTTGTCATAATATCATCTTCCTCGTGCCTCAGTCTTTTCCAAATGTTCTCCTATTACCCCAAATATTTTCTCATATACTTTTAACCACTTGCAGCCAGAGAATTGGATCACAACACCAATTCTCTTTCTATAGAAAAATTTTCAAGTATATTTCTTCCTTCTAAGTAAAGCTCCGACCATTTTCGGCTTAAAACCTCCTTCCTGTGCTTTTCTATCACTTGTTTGCTGATTATCCAACAGATTTTCGTCATTACTAGTATCACCTGCTGACTAAATTTTTGCTCTATTCACAATACTCCTTCCTTGGAAAATAATAGACGTATCGTGATATAACGGAGTTTATCATTTTTGTTAAACCGGACTTTTCAGTCTGCTGTTGATTGTACGACGTCCAATTCCTTGTTGTTGCCTTTTTTTCACCTCGTCGCTCCCGTCCCTTGTATGGCTCCTCCACTTGTTCGTGCGTACTCCCGCTTCTTCATTCGTACGCGTGCGTGAATCCCATTTCCGCTGACCGGTTACGACTGAAACTTCACGCTCCGTGTGTCTCATCCACATCTTTGTACTGGACGCTATATTTGAATTGTTTTATATAAAATAGTTATATCCGTGCTACTCTATAAATCAATGAATTCTATCAATACCAGTGTATGATGTGTAAAATAATCTACTAGACAATTTTAGAAAGATCCGCGCAAAAAATACAATACATAACTTCCTTTCCATCAATCAATAACGTATATCAACCAATATTATACGGTTAATGTAAGGTGTTGCCGAGTTGGGATCAATCTTGAAGCCTCAGTCCAATTTCAGGTCTGCTGAGAAGTGTTATATCACTATTACGGGAGATAGTCATTGTAATGTATGACAGCAAGGTCATAAAAATATTAATTATTTTGGTATTAGTTACATCAATATTCATCTAGAATGGTGGTAAGGAGTGAGGAAACGTGTATGGGTATTCATAAATTTTAATTTTGCTTAAACTTATTAATTTAAACTTTTACAAAACATGATATATGGTATCTGCAGATCATTTCAAAATTCTCGATTATACGAAAAACTATGAAACATATTATACGAAAAAACATGAATTCACTGTAATTTTATTCGAGTTCAATAACATTATTAGAAAGGTCAACATGCTATTAAATTTAATACTTCGTCATTTGTCATTTTGTCATTTTTTAGAGAATAATAAGAAAAAAAGACACTTCGAAATGATTTGGGTAAATTTCATCGCTTAATATCTTGTAAAAATGACGATTGCAGAACTCTATAAATCTCTAAACTGTGACTTCCATTAGTTAATTGGATGATATAGACTAATAAAAGACATTTAAGAAGTTACATGGAAATAAACCATATAAATTGATATTTAACAAGAAAATGAGACAGAATATGAGAAAATAATGAGGAAATTCTTATTATTTATCTTATGTTGAATGAAAATGGGAGACGGGACCGGGGTTCGAATCCGGGACCTAGAGCTCAGCGCGCTCATGCGCTTACCGACTGCGCCATGCGTAGCCCATTCTCTGCCGATCCCGGTCCCGTCTCTCATTTTCATTCAACATAACATAAATAATCTGTTACCTGGCGGTGAGGTTCACCGCAATGTAAGAGATTTCTATGTGTTTGTTCCCTGGCTTCACAAGATGGAAGGATAAAAATACATTTTCCCTTGCATTATATACTCTCTCTCACTCTAATTGTATTTACAGTTGTAGAGAATAAAGAAATGTTCTCATGTTTGGAAAGAAAGATATGACTTTATTAATTTGAAATGCATATGGCGAAATTACAATAAATTTAATACAGTACTTCCTAAGGGAGTCGCCTCATAAGAGGAGTTTAGTCTCTACGAGACCACCTCAGAGGTCTTTGGGTCTCGCAAGTTGAATGAACATGGGAGACGGGTCCAGGAGGCGAACGTGATGGCGCAGTCGGTAAGCGCATGAGGGCGTTGTACTCAAGGTCCCGGGTCAAAGCCCGGTCCCGTCTCCCATTTTCATTCAACATAAAATAAATAATCTGTTACCGCAATCTAAGAGATTTCTATGAGGAAATTCTAAGAAAAATGTAATAATTTAACTGAAAATAATAAACAATAAAAAAAATCTTCAGTTGAATAAGATACCGCCTTCAAATGGCTAGAACGCAATAGCAACAAAAAGCATTTTAGCGGTCAATTATTTGAAACACAACGCTAATTACGGAGGAATAGGAGACTGAATAATTATCAAAAAATAAGTTAAATGTAACTTATGTGAAAACGAAAAAATATTAAGAGGAAAGTGTAGGAATGTTGTGTAATTGTAAGTGAAAATTTTCATCTGTATTACGAGAAACTTCCAGACTTTTTAGGAGGAAGTTGAGAGATGTGAATGGAATTAATTTACGTCGAAGGAATAGGGATAATAAATGTTTTTTGATTTGAAAATCCATTATCATTGTGGAGCATATGTTCATGCTCTTATTTCTTACTCGTGTTTTCGAAGTTCGGAGTTTGCTGAGTGATCGAAGTCTGTGTAGTCCACTCATACGTTTTAGTAGCGGGGATAAGTGCAATGTCAGTCACGTTGATTCAAATTCCTTCCCAGAAAGAATCTTTCCGTTCCACAAAGAAGAGTCAGTCCGCGGTGTTTAGTTGAGACGCGTGGAGGATACGAAGAGCCGCATGGAAGCACCACCGCGCACATAATCAACGTGTCATGCGCAAGTCGCTTCTCCGTTGTCGCTGATGGAGCTAATCTGATGTGGAGGAGTAACACACGTTTGAAACCGCTGACTGTCAACGGAGTGTTGATTAAGAGTCCCGCGGAGACCGACCAATCTCGTTATGTCCATCTATTTCCAGGTCACCAGGATAAATGGCAAGTCGTCTTCTGTTTCATGCTGGTTACTCGGGGATCGATGGACATAGTCGTCTTATGAAAGAATTGTCCAAGACAAAATAATGCGTCAGAGAGATTTTAAAATGTGACAAAGAGGTAAACATAAAAATAAACCATTAGATTTATCATCCGAAACTCGGTAACTTCATATACTCGGACAATAGAACTGAATTTAAAAAATCTGTGCCAGGTCATTTGAGCCCGTAATAAAACGATCTTTGTAATTTCCGGTAGCAAATAAGAGTGACCTCAAGAACTCATTCGAATTAAGTTCGTAATTTTAGGTAGTTTCTTTTATTTTTGCAACGATCAATATGCTGACTCCGAATTTGCTTCTGTTCAGCTTTGTATATTAACTTCAAGTTAATCCGGCGTAAATACATTCGATTATTTTAAAATTATTTGAATTTTATAATAAACGTGTTTTCTTTTTTCACATTACATACTTAAACCCGACAAATGGATTCATTCGCATTCATAATTTTTTTTCAGAAGCACTAAACTATGTCGTAAGTAATGCACTTCCTCTTACGCTGCTGGGTAATTTAATTCTATTTTAATCGATGTGGAACGACATTCATGTAAGCTGTAGCACCCTCGTTTCAGTAGGTTAGTTTTTGTCTTCATCTAATAAACAAAGCGCGCCTTTATAACTTCCCGAGCCTTCAGTGTCCGTAAAGAAAAGACGTGTTCTTGCTTTAGAGTCATCTGATAGGGCAAGTTAATGCAGCGAGATTACGATGTCTGGGGGCGCGTTTCCAGTCAGCAAAGTGTGCCAACTATCTTGAGCTTAAGGAGAATTAGGTACCTTGGCTAAGGAGGAGGAGTTCCGGAAAGCTTTCTTTTTAATTGTATCAGCAGAAGACGACGAAACCTGCCTTGAGGGAGAGACTGTACTTATCTACTCATGCATCGCTGCTGGGTTCTTCATCCTCAACGTCTTTTCTCAAGTTTCTTTCTCTTTTTGTTTCTATATCATGCTAATCTTTCACATGAAAAGAATTCTGTTGGGAGATCACGAACGGTTTTGACCTTATAATTTATTGGTTCTTCATAACGTCAAAACACGTCAGAATTTGATTAACAAAATATTTTCACTTTTATTTTGCCTTAACTAGATCTGAATGTATTCGGCATTTCATTTATTTATAGCAAATGCATACGAAGAACACGTACACGTACTATACAAAAATAGGAAATCACTGTCCTGCGCGTAGAAGAAGCGTACATTGTCAAAAAGCGCTAATTCTTACAAAGATGAACAGGGTCCAGTCTTCAATATTAAAGAAGTCATTATTTTTTGTTTCATAACTAGAAATCTTATTGAATCAATATAAGTCAATAGAACAAAATAAAATACAATCATACAATGCTACTTTTACTTAATGACAGCAAACGCGTAAATATTTATTTACTTGTGTAATACATTTACGTCCCATTGCAATTATGCTCAACACTTCCAGTTACACTTCCGTTCCGCTGATTTAATATAACAAAATCACTTATGATGAAACAGTTTTCATTATAGTTTTGTTATACAAAATCATCTAAAATTTTATCACAAAATGAGGTTCTTAGTGTTTCATTATACTGAATCGCTTACGTTAGCTGGGGTACTGAGTTCTTGAGAACCGCTTTTTGAGTCTACGCCTCAGCGAACTCTCGGGGCAATTTCACCCCGAAACGCTTAGTTCATTCGCTCAAGACAGACTGATTGTCTAAATTTAAACAATGCAGTAGGTATTTCCTCCGCATACGCTGAACGTTTCATTGACGTTCATCTACGCTATCTTTTGGGGAAAATTTCCTTTCTTCGTAAAAGGTACATTTATGTTAATTTTCTGATTCATTACACTACTCCAGCATCGTAAATGTACGAACCACCATTTCACCGATTTTAGAAGTTAACTTTTTGAATAGAAGTTACAATTAATGAAGTCAAATTTTGCCTTCCTTTGCACTAAGTCATGTATTCCTTAGCATATAAAATATAATCGCCGAAACGATTTAAGAGGGAAAATATTACGAGAGTTTTGATGTATCAAATTGCTAGTAAAGTTGTCGTTGCAATTAACTTCAGAATTCCAGTACAATGCTTTATCGCTCAGCACTTTTATCGTCAATTTTCCGTTCATAGTTAAGTTGATAGCACGGGGTTTATGGAGAATAATCACACTGAGTACAGTTTCTCCATCGTATACCGAGTGAGATGACGGAACACTCTCATACATCGATTTATTGAGGGTTGCAGAACTCATTGTAGTTATACAGTCACGTGTGACTTCTGGAGAAATTTTATGCCCTAGGGAAAAAATCTGTAAAACTAAAACGATTCAAATTTCCGAATTTTATCGTCTATGGCTTATGGCTTTTCCAAGTTTAGAGTCTCAACGACCTTTAGCAGTGGGTGGGGTTTCTATTACCCAAATCAGAGTGAGTTTCACGTTGAGCTTAATTTAACACTTGATTACAATTGGGATTTTTTCTTTAAACTACATTACATAGGAAATATATTTCCAATAAACTTGAATTATCGTAACAGTGATTATATTGACATTCTTGTTTAAATGTTCATTTCTTATTATTCAATTCGCAATAAAATTCTAATTAAATTATAAGTGTCATTTCCGACGAAGAAAATCTGGAGGTTTATCTCTACGCACTTGATTTAAAGTTTAATCATAAATACTGTATGATTATTACCACATGTTTCAAGTGTCATCAAATATAAATTTAGTAAGTATTTATCAAATATTTTATATTTCCATTATTGCTGATAGTAGTTATACTTAAATTTTGTGAAAAACTTAATATAATGTAAATAAAGGGGTATGATTTAAGATATCATTTTCCTTAGATTTTCTAAACTAAATGTGTAACTATGTTAATTTGAAACACCAGAGACCTGATTACTGAAAATTATAAATGAGAGATCGATGGGAAAGACAAAATAGTTTTGAAATATTGCAAATATTGCACTCAAATATTGTGCCAATTTCCTTAATGAAAACCCACTTAGAACACATTGTGGACGCACTCGAAATGCATCAAAAACTTACTTATTTAATCATGATGATAATAAGTAAAGAATAAGGGAAAATGGTAGTGGAAGAAATGGAGATTATTAAAATGTATAAATATAGTATGTAACTTAATATGAATAAATAAGTTCTTAATGTATTGCTCAATGCTTCCATAACGAATAAATAGAGCGCGTAGTTAATGATTCATTCCAAGAAGAAATAGTACTTTTGCGGTGAAATCAACATGCACTTCAAATGGAGATGCAGATGAAAATTGGAATAAAAGTAAATAAAACGTTGAGATAAACTAATCCAATAAAAATCAACATGAATTGATTCAGAACCTTTCACTATTTATGTATGCCGCGAATAAATTAAAGACTATATCATCAGGACAGAAAATTTGAAGTTATTGATTTGTACTTATTCGGTATAAAAAACTAAAACTGTGGAAATATTTTGATGACAAGTATTTTGGGAGCTCATAGATTAGTCGACTTACAAAGAAAGTATTTGTCACATCAAGATAAAACACAACGTAATGGCATCGTTATAATACAAATGAACGACGAGAACTGTAGGCATTATAATGTTGGGAACGGATGCGAAGTGTTGTCATAGCAGTGGAAGGGGGAGAAGGAAACGCCACTGTTGGCAAACCGGAGCGCCAGTGGGACCAACTTCCACAAGTGGTTGAACACCTGCTTGACGACGAGCTGCCACGACGGCCGGGAGAGAGATTTCACTGAGGAGGAGGGGACACGTCGCTCGCTCGACCGGACGCCCTTCGTCGACCTCACTGTCTTCCCCGCTCCGACGACCCTCTCGTTGGCCCCAATGGCTTCGTCGTCTTCCCTTCAGAGACGTCATCATCTCCTCAGCTCCCTTTGTCGATTCTTAGCTTGCACCGTTTTAGTGCCACCTTTATTAACTCTCTGTGACCAGTTAACTTTCTGAACGTTGCAAAAACACGCTGTTACTCTTACTTAGATTTACACAGTTTGCTTTTGTTCGACTCTATTCATTTCCCACTATTCGTACAACATCATTGTTTACATGTTCTCAAATCCTTTCTTTTGTTTTAATCTGTTCTATGAAATCTGTTCTTCATTACCTACAAACTTCTCTTACAGTTCGACAAAACTGAATGTTAACTGAACCTGCCAAGGATTGTTGTAGCCTTCTTTTCGATTTTTCTTGCTCGGGTCCTTACAATTTCCGTCATAACTTTAACTTACAAAACCCCACCCAGACTACTTCTATATCCAGTAACATTACATCCACCACCGTACTTGTTTCATCAACTTTGTTCATCCTCCCTCTTGTAACATTCATCACCATTTTCGCTCTTTCTCAAAACCGTAACCTCTCTCACACAAGTTTCCACGCGCTCTTCCCAACTTGCAGAGTTGTCTGAGAGCCGGCCCTTAAGATGACAGTCAGTCGCAGAGAACTCCTCGATTTGCAAGTGAAAACCCGGTCGCTGCTGATAAAGACTGAAGGGTTATTGTGGGAAAAACTTTTCTGTGTGACGCGGAGAAGACATTGGTGGGTAACGCGTGAGTAGATACTGCTCACTCTTTCTTCGTTTTTTGTAATTCCTAAGTGGGCATAATTCATAGGGAAGTAGCATATTCGTATTACCTTTTATCGGGAATTAGAATAAGAGCAGTATCTATAACAGTGCAAGCAATATGGGGATATAAATCAGTCTGGTACAATTTATGCGGCAACAGTATGTCTCTATGCATATGCAGACTTCCTGACTATGGACACAGAAGTACTCTTCCTCCAACGAAGTTTCCTCTATACCTATCCTCTATTTTCCAATTTAAATATCATACAGATAAAATAAAACAGTAAAATATTTAAGACCGAAGAATATAAACATTATGAACACAAAAGTCGTTTACTACAGTTGTCTTAAATTTTAAAGTGCAATACTCTAGAAAAGTCGAACTGAGCTCCGCGGTCAATTATAACAAGTGAAAAAATTAAGCTCCTTTTGCATTTCATGATTAAAGTAGAGAAAGAAAACACTGTTCATGCAAAATAAGTAGAATCACAGACGTTCTTGACGGATTATTTATCGTCAACTTTTGAAAAGTTACTTAATTTTAATTAGTTCTTCGTATAATTTCAGGATAACAAACAAATTCCCATCCCACTTGAACTAGGCTTTTGCAATATCCATTACAAATTGGTGCTACATGCACCTCTATAACATGTAGGGGCGTTTAACAACAAGAGGATAGACTCGTTAGTTGCACCCAGTATTTAATGTGGAGGATAGTTCTCTTCTCATTTTGTGTCAAGTGAGTTAATATTGAATGACACACATTTTCAACTAGTGGCGAATAACCTATATTCACCCAGTTAGGTACAAGTCGGGTGATTGGTAGAGAATATTTACCACTGACACATATTTACGAACTCATTGAATAAGTTATTATTTTGATAAATATTGAATAATGCGAGCCGCAATGTTTATGAGCTTTCTGCTCGCCAATATTGATATTTTTCAAAAGAATCTGGTTTGGGAGATTTTTTCAAATATTCTGCAAATATACCAGGATTGAAAGTCATCCCATAAATTTCCCAATGTGAGTTTTCCAGATAAAGTGTTAAAAATACTACGAGACTTATTGGAGAGTTGTCCCCTTTAGTAAACATAATATTGAGCGACCGACAAATAATATACTTAGCCACTGCATTTCTTTCCAACAACAATGAGTGTAGAGTGATCTCACCTTTATCTGATAGGGAATGAATGTTCACTATATTGTTTTCTTTAATCAGAGGACCCCCACAGGTGTGTCTCCCTGCGGAGATAAATAAAAATTAAGCAAGTTAAGATTAAGTGTTTAATTATAAGAAATAAAAACAAATACAAACACATATAAGATATTTAATTACAGACATGTTTTGTCATCAGACCGTTACGACCTACGAGAGCTCGCCCAATATTTATTTGCAAGGTTTTACCAACTTGCATTATGTAGACGTCCATGACGCAACTGTTGGCGTGATCACACGCATCGGAGATTTTGACGAAAACACGTCCTTCGCAGTTCATCTGTGTATTTAACATCCTAGACCATTCTTCTATTGGGAAAGGCGATGCTGTAAGAGAGAACCGAGTGATCGCGTGTTATGCAGTCGCCAATAAAGCACATGCCTTTCATCTTGTGCCGTTGAGTTATTAGTGGAAATGCACCGAGCAATGTTTATTACGTCACTTAACATTGTGTTTTATCATTCTGCATCGTCGCACACGTTAACGATTACATGTTTATGCACTGATACAGATCATGCTAAAAGTTTCAAAGCATGGTAAAGGAGAGAGGTCATCATGAGTGGCACACACACACACACACACACATCACACGTGCATGATCGAGGGAGTGGCAACAATAAGTTATGGGCTCGGAACAATATGCGCAAAAAAGTTCAAAATAGATTCTTAAAATATGCGCTTATACAGTGCAAAATATGCACTAAAATCCAATAAAATGCACTAAAAATCGAAATATGCACTAAATGGAACAATTTGATAATTGTGGAGCGTTAGCGACATTATCAAAGAATGATAAATTAAAACGTCGTTTGTTTGTAAATCTTTGAGCAACATAAAAACGACGTTTAATTTATCATTCTTAAAAGGAATAAGTTACATATATGTATGTATTTATTACTAAAAGTGCAAGTGTAAATTGGGTTTGTTGAATATTATCATTAAGTTCGTTTATACATAACAAGTCATATTCCTATTAAAAACATATGAATTCTAATTGATTATAGCATATTAATCGAATAATTACAGAGTTCAAACAAAATCTTGAAAAATATCCATTTCTATGCACTTTGAAATTAAATTCATACGGTCCCGCAAGGTTAAAAATGCTTGAAATCGATTCCTCAAAGCCAGATAACGTCAGGAAGAAAAGATACAAAACATACAAAATCTGAGCTCTGATTACGATTTACGTGTAGGAGAGAGGGAAAAAGAGTTTACATACAGAGTGGGAGAACAGGGCATCCCAACACTTATAGTGTGAAGTACCCTCCTGATTAGTGCTGCATTGTGTGAAGAGCTGCTGCTAGGAAAATTTCGTCTTCTATTCGGAGTATTATGAAACTTGGGGTTTCGCTGAATTTATTTCATAGTTTATGAAAGGTGGTGCGACGGGACGTTATCCAAAAATTATAGAATACTACGTCAGAACAACTATACAAACACATGAACATCAATTGACCTGAAAGGTGGACCAGAGCCATTTCTAATTTCTCAGGAAAAGTCCATTGAGAGATGGACGATGATTCTTCATTTATTTATTTCTGCAGACTCAAAATTCATGGATAGGATAGGCTAATTAGGAAACTTAACGATCCATACCTTATCAGAAGTTATTTTTATCTCAGAGACAAGAATCATCTTGAATCAACAGCATAAAATTAGTTGTAAATGTTTGTTTTTTATCTTTGTTCCCTAGCAAATCTTGTATGATACCGGTTATTATACCTTTTTAAAATTCATTTTGCTCTAACAGTAGTCGCTGAATTTCCCAGGAGCACCACGGATGTTATTTGGGGGCGGGGATAACTCACCCATACTCACTATATATGTATACATATACGTATATCTATGTATGTATTATATATGTGTATACTTACATAATTATACATATGTATTCTGTGTGAATACGTATACAATTATTATAAAAAATACAAAAGGGATTTTTTTTTCGGGTGGGGGAAGAGGAATTGGTCCCTCTCGCAAAATATTATGTGAGAAGTTGATCCATATAACAGAATCCTTTCCATCGTACGATATGATAATCTTACTTAGGAGCCTTCAATGCACATCTAGGGAAGAAATCGACGTACATTGGAGTTATGAGAAGACATAACATGTACGAAGAAACAAACGATAATGGAAAGAGGATGATTCACTTTGTCTCGAAGTATAACATGGTTGTCAGCTGAATATACTTCGCTCATTGAAATATCCTTAAGAGGACATGGCATACACCAAATGGATCATCATTCAGTCAAATCGATCACGTACTGATAGGCAAGAGACAAGCAACAAATATAATGGATGTGCGCACAATGAGAGGAGCAGACTGTGAGTCTGACCACTACCTTGTAAATACAGAAATACAGATGCAGAATTACAAATACACGTAAAGCAATCTCCACTAAAAACACCAATATTAACCTAGATGAAACAAATGAAAATATTCTGGAACCTTACCAACAAGCTCTCACTACAGAAATATCCCAATGGAAAGGGAATGAGGAAGAGCCAACCAATACTGAAGTGGAAGAATTGCGGAGTAGAAATAAGCGTTGTGTATAAGCGCCGAACATCTCTCTCGGACGACCGAGATAAGCAAGAAAGTGCGACTGATTTGATGAGGAGTGTAGGTTGGTAGTGGAGGAAGGGAACAACGCCAATGCCGAGTGTGTGGAAAGACCTACGAGAGCTAGGAAAACCACATTTGATCAAGCAAATAAAAATGTAAATAAAATATGTGGAAAGGAGGAGAGAAATGTGAATGAGAGATCATATGAGTAAAAAAACCTAAAAGAGACAAAACCAGCTGATGCATATAAAGAAGTAAACTACTTGAGAGATGGTTTTAAGGTATACACTGGTATAATTAAGGACTATAAAAAAACTCATAAAGTTAGTGAGAGGAAAGCAGAAGGTGTAAAGAAGATGAGATGAATATTTTACATCACTTATCAACGCTGGTGACAATCAAAACATGCTGAACACAAATGTAAATCAAGAACAGGAAGACAGGGATAGAGAGACAGAGTTAGTAATAAAATCTCCAACAAAGGAAGAAGTGGAGATAGCCCTCAAAAACCGATGAATAGGTAGACCCCTGTCAGCTAAATTGTTCAAGAATGACGGGACCAAATGGTGAACTTATAACATCAATTAATAAGAGAGAACAGAAATAGATAAAAGATGTCGGAAGAGTGGACGAAGGGCAGTGTATGCTCAGAACATAAAAAAGGTGACACAATTGCACAAACTACTGTGGCATCACTCTATTTTGTAGTGCTTATATATTTTTTTAGAAATATACTAAGGGACAGAATCGAACCATATGTCAGGACCTAAATATGGTAAGACCAATCTGGATTTAGAAAGGGATGGTCCATCATAGTTCAATTTTTCACCATAAGGCCTCTTATGGAAAAATATGAAAAGTTTGATGTAGATGTTTACAAAATACATTGACTACAGGCATGCATATGACTCGGTGTACAGACACAAAATTTTAGAGTTTATACACTACCTCGAAATACCGCAAGAACTTAGAAGACTTGCCAAAATCACGGTGAGTAACAACACAGCATATGTGAAAATGCAGAAGGAATTGAGCAAACCTATTGAAGTCAAACCTATTGAAGGACCAAAGCAGGGAAATGAGTTGGCTCCATTATTATTTAACTTGATGCTCGAGTCCGTGATAAGACACAGAAATATCTAAAAAGAAGGAAGGTTGCAATAAAAAATGTGCACTTAATAGTATATGCTTGTGATCTCAACATAGCAAGCAGAACACTAAGGGAGGCAGTCGATTCCCTAGTAAAAATAGATAAGCAAGGAAAAGAATGTAGGCATGAAACAAACGATGGAAAACCAATGTTATCATAAAGCCAAAGAATGGACGTCAAGTTTTCTATGTGGATGAAGCAGAACATAAATTGAAAGAATAGAAAAATTCTGCTCCAATAATAAGAAAGAAGAGATACAGAATAGAATCCTCTTTGCAAATACAACGCATTTCTCTCCCCTACCTTCCTAAAATGTCGTGACAGCGATAAGAAAACGAAACTCTTATTTTACAAGACACATATTTGATCTGTGCAGACTTACGGATGGGAGACGTGGACGATCATCAAATCTTCATCGAAACCCTGGATCTATTGAGAGGAGAGCCCTTCCGGTCCTAATGGGCCCAGTGAAGGAGGGTGACAAGTGGAGACAGTAATACAACCATGAGCTACACAACGTAATCGGAGAGATATCGGTCACCCTCTGGGTCAGGCTAAAGAGAATGGAATGTGCAGGCCATCTTACCCGCATGGAGAATAGTAAAATCCCTAGGAAAATATTAACAGCAAAATTTGAAGGAGGTTGATGAAGAGGAAAACCACGAGCAAGATGGAAGCATAGAGAAGATAGCTTGCTGAAAAAGCGGCGGGGAGGGCGCTAATTGAAGAGGCAAAATCTCGTTTACGTGTTACAACGTCATATAATAAAAGAAAGAATAATATTAATCCCCCTACATTCCCCGTACTTCGTACGCTGCCTAGTAATTTCCACCTGCTGAGTAAATTAATAACGGAGTATTCGAGTGTAGTGCGATCAATAGTTTGCATTCCAAATCATTTATTTTACTTTTTATATTTGATATTCATTAAACACTCATGCTTCTCACGTGTGAGGAAGAAGAGCAGGTACTTGACTAATAATCAATGTCGAGCCGTCCTTCCTTGGCCGGTCTGGAACATCGTAAGTAGAAAAGAATTAATGTTTCTCGTACATTCAAAAGAATCTGCGTCCAAACAAGCATTTTCCTCTGCAAATACTCTTATTAAAGCACACGTCTGCTATATCCCCACGCGTCGTCATCCAGAGACCTTCGGTATCGGCATCCAGTGGAACCCCTTCAATGCGACAAATCCTAGCAAGCAACGGAGGTGGCAGCGGGAACCAAGGAAGCACGGAGAGTAGGGAAAGCCACGGGACAGCGGGAAACCCTGGATATTGAGGATTGAACAAAATAACAATGCCGACACCCACCAGACTACCGCTTGTTAAGGCTGTTGCGGCGGAGGTGTCGGCTGTCATTCTGGGAAGAGGGAGAAAGGCGCGGTCTCAAAGGCTGTGGCGGCCGCATAGTCGAGCGTCGCGGCTAGGCGCCGGCCGAGGCGCCCCTACGTCGGACGCCGCGTGTCCCATTCTCTCTTCCCCGCTCCACTACGCGCCGGCTACCGACAACCCACGTCGGACTGGCGGGTGCTTTGAAAGGCCGGTCGAGGCGGCTTATTATCTGGGAGAGGTCGGTGCAGGAGGCGGGGTGGGCTTTGGCGAGTGCCATTTGTAAGCGGCTGGTCGGCGCCGTCCGCTGACGCCGCCATGGCCGACCGACCGCTGTGCTGAGAAACCTCACCCACCCCCACGACCTGCTCACGCCTCTATTCGGACTTGCTCTTGGACGACTCGCCAATTCATTATCCCTCGGTCGCATTTCTACATTTGCGCAGACTCGTTTCTTGGAACGAGAGACGGGTTATGGAGTAGTTACAAGTTATTTTGAACACTGCCGAGGAACAACGTTTTCTCTTAATTTTCTTTGTGGTTTTATATTTTTGTTTTGTTTTTTAGTATTCAGTTATTTATGTAATGATAAATAAAATACATTAACTTTCTTTCCTGGTCTAGTGCATTAAAATAGAAAGTTTCTCAGAGAAATTGAAAAGAATCTCAAGTACACAATTTGATGTTATTACTATATGTTCATTTCCTTATAATTTTCTTTGTTCTGTACTTTGGGGCAGCACTGACTACATTTAAACTATCAAACAAATGCCAACGGAACTTTAATTTAATGTACAATAGCGATATTCTTATCATTGAACTATTACCTTAATGAATTGGGTCATTGTGAATTGTGAGAGTTGGAAGGCGCTGCAACAATACTTGCCTGAAGGGAAGATAATCCTTAAATTCAGCAAATCCTCCTGAATGTAGGAACAAATTCGCATGCCCTCTCCCAGAACAGGAGACACTTCCGCAGTCAGCATGTAAACAAGAGGAATCTAGTAAGAATTGACTAGTAGAAACATTACCAGATCATAGCATACTCAGATGGCTCATACAGAGGAGTAGGTGACAAAAACGTTTCAAGTATGAAACCCACAATGTTTCACTACTTGCTTTGAAAATTTTTAAATCTGATTGTGAATTTTTTGTGTGATTCACGACTTTTGGTTTAGATTTTGTGCACAATTTGGCAACTCTTTTCTGCTTATGGAAATGTTTTGCTGGGTACAGTAATTTTTTAATCTCTGGATTACACCAGTTAATAGAGAATGTTGTATTACACCATTCTATGCAACAATTGCTACATTTTGTTTAGTAAACGTTTAAAGGTGAATGCTTTAAACTTTTGAAGGTGTAGTGCACTAACTGTAGGTAAAACGAAAGAAAAATTGAAGTTGTTTTAATTTTTTAAACCTTTATTTGCATAATTATCTTCTTTCATCTCGGTTTAATTCGAAGTTCCATTGAAAGCAGTCTCACCTCAAAAGGTAAGTAAGCACAGCACTAAACCGTTTTTTACCTTATGATCCAAGTTCCAAAACCATTTTGAAAACTCGTTTTTGAAGAAATTCTCCTAAGCGGTGAAATTTTCATTAGTAAAAGCAAGGTTTTAACTCACATGCAAATTGGGAAATCACGGATTTCAACAACAGTTAAAATCACAGTGAACTGAAGAAAAATTCGAATTATTTTATCTTCGTGCCTGCTACAAAGAGTGCGATATTTCATTATAATTTTAAGTTTATTTTCAGTGGATCAGAAATTAATTTTGACTAAAAGTATGTGCATTATGTAGTCTCGTATATGAATCGTTTTTTATGTTTTAAAACCAAAAATTTCACTGTGATAATATTTAGTCAAAAACGTTTGATACGTATGCTGTATAAAGAAGTTCCCTTCATTCTTTAGTTGTTGCAATGTAACTCGTGGGAATAATGTGTAGTGAATATTTTCCAGGTTTAAATATATAAACATTTGAATAAATATTCCAAATTTGTTTCAATTTGGGACGCTATAAAGTCAAATTCGAATGTTTTTCTATCTTAAACGAATTCTATTTTCGCAAGCAGCAAAATGTGCACTGATATGCTATTACAGATAAACAATAATAAAATTCACAAATATAGCCGAAAACATGAAACCGATATAGTTTTGGTAAACTTATCTTGTATATGTACTTAGAACACCAGCCAACAAAACGTAATTAGCAACTTTAGGTAGATGAGGGTTACATTAACTTCGTCACAAAATAAAAATAAGATGAAACTTGAAACATAAGACAAAATTTGACTTGTTTGCGATTTGATGTAAAACAACTTTTCCCTTAATTTTGAGTTACGGGCCACACCCTAATCTCAACACTGACCTACTTTACATCTTTGTTTCGCTCTTATTTCTCCTCGAGTGAATCCTTCTTTTGTCTCTCCAGTGCCATCTTTAAGGTTGCACTCAACCCTATTGACCTTTACCTTCTGGCTTTGCCCCCTTTTCTTATTTCCGTGACATTCTCTCCCAGTGCTGAAGTTCTTCCGTGTCAGCACGTTTGTTTTCCCTATTCCGAACGAATGAGCATGGGATTAATATTAATTCATATCCCTTTAATTGAAAAAGTTTTTTTTTTTAATATTAAAGGCATAAGTTTGTCACTGAATCACAAGAAAATTTCGTCTTTATTTTTATTTATATCATTGTTAGTGTAGATTTTTTAGTTTTCTAATTATTGTCTTTCACTTTAATTATTATTTTTTGTGTTTACTGCTTAGTTGCGTTTATTGTCTTCGGCCAAAAATAGAAAACTGCCGTTCCGGTAGCAGGGCTGTCTTAACCTTCTGTTAGGGAGACTTTGCAATTGTGCGGAAGTAACTCTGGTACCTTTTTTGATTGATAGATAAATAAATTAAAAAATGTAATTGAATAAGTACCAGTCACCCAAAAATGAACTATGTTCACGTCCTAAATAAATGATGGGCGGATCTATTAAAATAAAATGAAAATAACAAGGGGATTGAATACTAGTGTGGTCGAATTAGTAATCGGGACGGTACCTGTCACCGTCTTTGTGGCACTGTCCTTGTCGTAGTAGGGTGTATTAATTAAAATATTATTACAAATAGTATGGAACCATTTATCGTAATTTTTTTAATGTATTTTTATTTCTGCTCAACATAGTACGTAGTCCAAACCATAGTAGACAAATGAGGGTGGTGCGTGACAGGGACCACCCCGAATCTATCATCAGCATTTGTGTAACTGACCCATTCCTTCAACCATGCGTGGAGCTCACCTGCACTCACTTAACGGGACCTTAGAATATTTGTTAAGCACTGTTTAGAAATAACGATGTTTCTTCATTCTCTAAGGTTCTTCCTCCTGCACGTTGTGCTCGTAAACAGCGATCGAGCATGACGTCTTTTAAGTTCTATCTTGTATCGACGAACTTTTCCCTCTGAATTTAAAGTACTCTATAGGAGACAGAATTGAACATTTCGTCTTTTCGTGTATTGACTATAAATCAATAATTCAAAATGGTTCTCTTAAGTTGAATCAGTAATTGATACTTTTCTCTTTATTCAAACTCTTATTACTTTTTTCTTTTGAGTTAAACTCTTACAAGGGAAATTTCAACTAGGGTAGGTTGAAAGTCATCCTGATTTTTAAACTGAAACATGTTGACTACTAGTATGTCATGTCCTGATGTTATTGACGATGGCACACTGCAAGGTACTGTCAAAAGTTTGAGCGGAAAGTAGGTGCCAAAAATTGGCAAACTTCTCGATTTTTTCAATCATGAGAAAAAGTCAACCCTTTCTACTACAGGTCAAAACTGTAGCTACAGTAGAGGGTCACAGACTGCTGCCATAACAAAATACAAATCTCCATTTCTTTATAATTAAGATCTTGTGTGAGACCTTTACTATAAAGCTTTATTTCTTTGTTTTTGGTATTTAAACCACGAAACAATTTTTGTTAGAATATATGTAAGGACTCTAGACCTTG
Organism: Laupala kohalensis; assembly: GCA_002313205.1. Taxonomy (NCBI): domain Eukaryota; kingdom Metazoa; phylum Arthropoda; class Insecta; order Orthoptera; family Trigonidiidae; genus Laupala; species Laupala kohalensis. The sequence goes on from NNCF01128809.1 coordinate 282,695, forward strand.
GTGAACCCTAAAACCCTATTAAAAATTCTTTTATATGCTTAAATACAAGAAATATACTCTGTTCTTTTAAACAAAATGTTTCAGGTGTACAATAAATACGCATTTTCTACAAGGAAATTCATGAGAAAATATATACTAGAAATCCAGATATAAACACGGATGATATAATATTTAAAGACTGGTTATTTTGTAGTGTTACTGATAATTTGTTTCTCTTATTGTCTGCTGAAGTTATAAAAATTGAAAGGAGATGAGATTCACCCTTAAATGATACATCATTCCTCCTATACATTAATTATATTATTATCATTTTGAAAATGTAAGGTTTGGCACTGTCAACGTTTGAATAAAAATATATATAAAATTCTAGGGTTACTTTTTACTAGAATTCGTCTACAAAGATAGAAATAGAAACTTGAAAGTAAATTACGCTGAACTTATTGTTTTCCTATTTGACTTGATTGGATCTATCTTTTTCTTAAATGCGCGGAAAACAGCATTGATTTTTTGCATTTGATTTTTTTACTTTTTTTCATTGTTGTATTTGTAAATGGAAAATGTAGCGTGCTATTAAGACTTATCTACACGGAGCGATAGGAGTCGGGTAGTAGCCTATTGTTAGCTGGGTTTACCAACAACTTGGCCTATGTAGAGGAGTTAGTAGAAGTTGCTAGTAATAGTTCGAGTTATTGATACTAGTAGGAGGTGGATAGAGGAAGGTGGGTTCGCTTTTTCAGTAGTCACAGCTGTATGTATTGGGGCATTTATGTGAAAAGCTACAAATGTTTCTGGCCCCACTGGGAATTGAACCAGAGATGACTTGGTGAAGAGCCAGAACGCTGCCACTTGAGACACCAGAAGGGCATTTAATTTTACTTGAATGGTGAATATACCTAGAAGTAGGACAATTTGCAACTCAGCCACGTGATACGTCTGACGCGGCTCGTCCGCTTTCTAGTTCAGGTTGTTTGTACAAAATCCACAAAAATGGCTCTTCCACTATGCGAAATTAATCGGTTTTTACGATTTTTTCAGTGCCTTCAGGTATATTATATTGTGATAATGCGTAATATCAGTCTATATGTTTCAGTGTAAAAATATCACGACGCCTTTCAACCTGCGCTTATTGAAAGTTCCCTTGTAAGTTAGGTTCACGTGGTATTCAGACTAGATTAATTAATAGCATTAATTATCAACGTATAATTAACGGTATTAATAGCTTGGTTAACTTTTATTTATTGAACATGGTTGAGTCTATGACATTGCATATGGTTCAGTCCATGCTCTTGCTCAAAATAAATGTCAAAAATGTAGTTACAAAAATATATCGAGAATACAATAGGAGGTAAATTATTACATAAAAATTTAACAAGGATATAATAAAATATATTGCATTAATATAAGTTATTACAGTAGATACTATCAGACATTCAATTGTTATGATAATAGACACAATAATTGGAAAGTGCCCTGAGGTTACAATTAAACATTCGTTTCAGCATACGTAAAATGAAACATAAATGTATAAACACAGTTTCATATAAATTCATTAACAAATATTATATTTTGTGTAAAACGTCGGTGGATATTCGTCTCACGTCTAAACAAAGCATGTGGTATGATGATGATTGATTTCACACCCGAGAATGCTTTTCTGTTCTTATTTCTATATATTTATAGTTAGTTTTGCGAAATATGTTACATACAATGTGTGAAGTTTTTCTTCAAACGTGTGTTAGCTCATAGAATTCCTCTGTTCGAAATATCTATGAAAACAAAATATCCATGTATGTGTTTTGTTGTGTGAAAGAAAATGTCACAATAAATAGATCCAATTGAGGTCATCTTGTATTTAACTGTTCTAGATTTTAAAATGGACGTAGAATTAATCGTAAAATATCCACCTTGCAGTTTTTGCTCTCAAACGATGCCTTAAGATGTTATATCCGTCAGAGCGACTTGACTTAAGTACCCCCCAAAATGTTTCAAATCATAGTTTGAACTATTCTTTATCCAGTAGCGATGACTTTTCATATCCTTACAGCGCAAAATTTTGAATTCTTTAACTATAAATTACTATTGGCTTATATAGAGAAACTTTCGCGGGCTTACGTTTTCTGATATTCTGGCAAAAATACCGATTTATTATAGCAAAAAACCCTACTAAAATATAGTGAAAGGAAGTTGAAACACAACGACGTTAAGATTTTTATACCTTACAGGGCATTTACAAGAATATTTCATCAAAAAATTAGGAAAATACTATTCTAATAGAAATTGCAGTCGCATCATGTGACAGAAGACAATGCAACCATTGTTATCATTTAATATTAAAAATCAATAGAATGAATTATTAATTAATAAGATATACTTTGGTGGATATTTTCAAGTTTCGTGAATAGTTGGCAACTTGACATCAATTAACGCGCAAATAGTACATTGAGTGTAATGTCTTTCGAGGGGAGAGTCGTCATGGGTCGATTCCCCATTACTATTCCCGCAATCGCGAGTAGTGCCACCAGACGAGGGGCCATTCTGAGGAGTAATGCAGGAAAGGGCGGGGGTTGAGCCGGGGTTGAGCCGGGGTGTTCGACTGCTCGCCTCTTTCGCTGCCTGTGTTACCCCGGCTGCCACTCGCCTGTCACCTCGACTGCGCCCCGCCCCATTTTCTATCGTCCGCTCTTTAGTGACTCACCGTCGCGGAATCTCAACCACACAGGACCCTCTTCCTCCTTCCTTCTTCTGCGCCCTTCAACTGTCACTTCGTTCACTCTCCGACCTTCCGTTTGGTCGACCGATCTTCAGTGACATCCTCATGATCCACGCACCTCCCATCCCCGTCTTTCTCTCCGGGCTGTCACCTCGTCTCCACTTGTCTTCACTGCTTCGTGTTCTCTTCACTTTGTTCGTAATGGCGTAGTGGCGACGTATTCGCTCTCATCCTACTGAGCTGCACTGGCAGATGTCTCAAGTTGGAGTTATCCTAGCCTATTCTAGACTGATGTCTGTTCTATTCATTCAAATGCAGAAATAATTGTACCGTATTAAGGAGCACATCACTCCGCTGCGAATATAAAAAAAGCTTCAAACTGAAAAAAGAAAAGTTAAATTCGAATTTCGAAAAGTGGTCGTGACCTTCTTTCATCTACATGAGACATTAGAGAAAAGTAAGCAGTATTTAAACAATATTCTACAATGTTTTTATCTTTGACATATATTTTTTCGTGTTGCCAAGTATATCTGACAAATATTTTGCTTTTGTTTTTCCTTTTCATTCTTTCTCCCACAAATTTGTCACATCTATGCTACACACAGAGAAATAAACTAAAAATCTTAACTTCGAAACGAAATCTTTGTAAAAGGTTTTGTTGGAAATATTCCCAAGGTAACAATGGACCTAGTGATCACTTAAGGTATCGCGTTCTCTTATGCGCTACCGCAATCACTTAAGTTAGAATAATTTTTTTATTTAAGTTTCCCAAGTGTATTGTATCTCACTCTTAAACACGATATTGAAACTAAACCCAGTTAATAGTATTGAATTTGGTAATATATTTCACGGTGAATTCAACAAACGTCCGCTAAATAACGTAAGATGAAAACACGAATGGACTGACATAACATATTTACGTAGTGTTATTTCTTTCTTTCTTTCTTTCTTTCTTTCTTTCTTTCTTTCTTAAGTACTTACTTACTTACTTACTTACTTACTTACTTACTTACTTACTTACTTACTTACTTACTTACTTACTTACTTACTTACTTACTTACTTACTTACTTACTTACTTACTTACTTACTTACTTACTTACTTACTTACTTACTTACTTACTTACTTACTTACTTACTTACTTACTTACTTACTTACTTACTTACTTACTTACTTACTTACTTACTTACTTACTTACTTACTTACTTACTTACTTACTTACTTACTTACTTACTTACTTACTTACTTACTTACTTACTTACTTACTTACTTACTTACTTACTTACTTACTTACTTACTTACTTACTTACTTACTTACTTACTTACTTACTTACTTACTTACTTACTTACTTACTTACTTACTTACTTACTTACTTACTTACTTACTTACTTACTTACTTACTTACTTACTTACTTACTTACTTACTTACTTACTTACTTACTTACTTACTTACTTACTTACTTACTTACTTACTTACTTACTTACTTACTTACTTACTTACTTACTTACTTACTTACTTACTTACTTACTTACTTACTTACTTACTTACTTACTTACTTACTTACTTACTTACTTACTTACTTACTTACTTACTTACTTACTTACTTACTTACTTACTTACTTACTTACTTACTTACTTACTTACTTACTTACTTACTTACTTACTTACTTACTTACTTACTTACTTACTTACTTACTTACTTACTTACTTACTTACTTACTTACTTACTTACTTACTTACTTACTTACTTACTTACTTACTTACTTACTTACTTACTTACTTACTTACTTACTTACTTACTTACTTACTTACTTACTTACTTACTTACTTACTTACTTACTTACTTACTTACTTACTTACTTACTTACTTACTTACTTACTTACTTACTTACTTACTTACTTACTTACTTACTTACTTACTTACTTACTTACTTACTTACTTACTTACTTACTTACTTACTTACTTACTTACTTACTTACTTACTTACTTACTTACTTACTTACTTACTTACTTACTTACTTACTTACTTACTTACTTACTTACTTACTTACTTACTTACTTACTTACTTACTTACTTACTTACTTACTTACTTACTTACTTACTTACTTACTTACTTACTTACTTACTTACTTACTTACTTACTTACTTACTTACTTACTTACTTACTTACTTACTTACTTACTTACTTACTTACTTACTTACTTACTTACTTACTTACTTACTTACTTACTTACTTACTTACTTACTTACTTACTTACTTACTTACTTACTTACTTACTTACTTACTTACTTACTTACTTACTTACTTACTTACTTACTTACTTACTTACTTACTTACTTACTTACTTACTTACTTACTTACTTACTTACTTACTTACTTACTTACTTACTTACTTACTTACTTACTTACTTACTTACTTACTTACTTACTTACTTACTTACTTACTTACTTACTTACTTACTTACTTACTTACTTACTTACTTACTTACTTACTTACTTACTTACTTACTTACTTACTTACTTACTTACTTACTTACTTACTTACTTACTTACTTACTTACTTACTTACTTACTTACTTACTTACTTACTTACTTACTTACTTACTTACTTACTTACTTACTTACTTACTTACTTACTTACTTACTTACTTACTTACTTACTTACTTACTTACTTACTTACTTACTTACTTACTTACTTACTTACTTACTTACTTACTTACTTACTTACTTACTTACTTACTTACTTACTTACTTACTTACTTACTTACTTACTTACTTACTTACTTACTTACTTACTTACTTACTTACTTACTTACTTACTTACTTACTTACTTACTTACTTACTTACTTACTTACTTACTTACTTACTTACTTACTTACTTACTTACTTACTTACTTACTTACTTACTTACTTACTTACTTACTTACTTACTTACTTACTTACTTACTTACTTACTTACTTACTTACTTACTTACTTACTTACTTACTTACTTACTTACTTACTTACTTACTTACTTACTTACTTACTTACTTACTTACTTACTTACTTACTTACTTACTTACTTACTTACTTACTTACTTACTTACTTACTTACTTACTTACTTACTTACTTACTTACTTACTTACTTACTTACTTACTTACTTACTTACTTACTTACTTACTTACTTACTTACTTACTTACTTACTTACTTACTTACTTACTTACTTACTTACTTACTTACTTACTTACTTACTTACTTACTTACTTACTTACTTACTTACTTACTTACTTACTTACTTACTTACTTACTTACTTACTTACTTACTTACTTACTTACTTACTTACTTACTTACTTACTTACTTACTTACTTACTTACTTACTTACTTACTTACTTACTTACTTACTTACTTACTTACTTACTTACTTACTTACTTACTTACTTACTTACTTACTTACTTACTTACTTACTTACTTACTTACTTACTTACTTACTTACTTACTTACTTACTTACTTACTTACTTACTTACTTACTTACTTACTTACTTACTTACTTACTTACTTACTTACTTACTTACTTACTTACTTACTTACTTACTTACTTACTTACTTACTTACTTACTTACTTACTTACTTACTTACTTACTTACTTACTTACTTACTTACTTACTTACTTACTTACTTACTTACTTACTTACTTACTTACTTACTTACTTACTTACTTACTTACTTACTTACTTACTTACTTACTTACTTACTTACTTACTTACTTACTTACTTACTTACTTACTTACTTACTTACTTACTTACTTACTTACTTACTTACTTACTTACTTACTTACTTACTTACTTACTTACTTACTTACTTACTTACTTACTTACTTACTTACTTACTTACTTACTTACTTACTTACTTACTTACTTACTTACTTACTTACTTACTTACTTACTTACTTACTTACTTACTTACTTACTTACTTACTTACTTACTTACTTACTTACTTACTTACTTACTTACTTACTTACTTACTTACTTACTTACTTACTTACTTACTTACTTACTTACTTACTTACTTACTTACTTACTTACTTACTTACTTACTTACTTACTTACTTACTTACTTACTTACTTACTTACTTACTTACTTACTTACTTACTTACTTACTTACTTACTTACTTACTTACTTACTTACTTACTTACTTACTTACTTACTTACTTACTTACTTACTTACTTACTTACTTACTTACTTACTTACTTACTTACTTACTTACTTACTTACTTACTTACTTACTTACTTACTTACTTACTTACTTACTTACTTACTTACTTACTTACTTACTTACTTACTTACTTACTTACTTACTTACTTACTTACTTACTTACTTACTTACTTACTTACTTACTTACTTACTTACTTACTTACTTACTTACTTACTTACTTACTTACTTACTTACTTACTTACTTACTTACTTACTTACTTACTTACTTACTTACTTACTTACTTACTTACTTACTTACTTACTTACTTACTTACTTACTTACTTACTTACTTACTTACTTACTTACTTACTTACTTACTTACTTACTTACTTACTTACTTACTTACTTACTTACTTACTTACTTACTTACTTACTTACTTACTTACTTACTTACTTACTTACTTACTTACTTACTTACTTACTTACTTACTTACTTACTTACTTACTTACTTACTTACTTACTTACTTACTTACTTACTTACTTACTTACTTACTTACTTACTTACTTACTTACTTACTTACTTACTTACTTACTTACTTACTTACTTACTTACTTACTTACTTACTTACTTACTTACTTACTTACTTACTTACTTACTTACTTACTTACTTACTTACTTACTTACTTACTTACTTACTTACTTACTTACTTACTTACTTACTTACTTACTTACTTACTTACTTACTTACTTACTTACTTACTTACTTACTTACTTACTTACTTACTTACTTACTTACTTACTTACTTACTTACTTACTTACTTACTTACTTACTTACTTACTTACTTGATATAGCGTGATTCAGACCACTAGGACTGCCTTTCCACCTAACACATGATTTGGTCGAAGGAAAGAAAAGATGTATTGCCATTATCACCTAAACCAATCAGGTGTATCTTGTTAAACAGTTACTGTACTTTCTGAAATTTACTCCTTTTTCTGAAAATATTTTCAAGGCACTCCCATACCAATTTTGTATCTTTTCTGGGTAATAAAGGACAGTTTCAAGTGTACTTGGGTGTCAATAATAGATTGTACTTTTTCAATTAATTAATGAACGTGTACCAAGTAATGTAATTTGATTTCACGAAAGGCATTCTTCAAAAAATAAAGAAATCGAGGCAAATGTTAATATTCAATGTACTACTGCGTCAAAATGAGAGCAAAGAAAATTATGAATTTTTTAAGTGTTCATTATAAGTTTTTTCTTGCAACACTTGTCTACCGTTAGCTCACAGCTCGAAGTATTATGTGAGACTGGGAATTTATTTATCGTATGTTCCACGCCTTGCGTTTTACATATTTTATCATTTGAGTGCGTATCTTACAAATGAAGGTTAGCAAATTGAATTAGTTTAAAATATGTTACATTTTAAATAAGTGTTATTGGATTTTCCCTATTTGTACTTATTTCTTCCAGTAATTTCATACTTTGGACTATTTCATACATAACCATTTAATTTTAGTTGTTTTCAATTATTACTTGTTTATTTACCTATCAGACAATGTGGCTATCTTCATTTTATTTATTTCATGCTTTTTTGGAGACGTTGACCCATCCAAGAATACAAAATTACCGTCCTACAAATGTTATTGTCGTTGGAAAAATTTTCTGTTCATAAACCGAGTATCAAAACCAACAGTTTGGACCTGTAGCTATGTTTTTTTATTTTGTTTGGGTGTTCGGAAACTATAAATTACTCGTCATATCTTTCTCTTGATGAACATTCTCCTGAAATAGCAAAATGAAACAATTATGTAATCATTACGATATTCATAATTCCTTTTCTTACATCTTATCTTACAAGGGAATGGCCAGAAACAGGTCAAAACAGTCCTTGATTATTTTTCACTGAAAATGTGTATTACATTGAGTACACTGTTAAAATTGTAGCTGTTGAGACGCAATGGAAGTAGTTTAAAAAGTTTGAAAATGCCAAACAAAAACGCTTCAAACGACCGATTGTTCACCGGCCGGCGATAAGATAGGACGACAGTCAGCGAACGCGCTGGACAGCTGATTATGTAGGGATTTTTTGCAAGTCATCAAACTAGCTGCATTAACTTGGGAACGCACTTTAAGCAAACGAATAACGTGTAAATTACAATTATAATTATTGTCATTTTTAACAATAATATATCAAATTTTTTATTATATATTGAACTAATGATCTAACAGTTGTAACCCACATTACTCCCTAATCACAGTTCTCTGTTAAAATATTCCAATGTATGATTTTCTTCTTTTGTTAGATTAAAGTCAGTCATTCGAAATTACTAAAGCTTAACCACATTATTTGAAATAATGTTTCATAATAAAGATATAAAGATTTTCAATTTAACACATACTGTTGGACCAAAAATTTCAATTTAGTATTAATACAGTCATACTCTGATGTTAGTTTTAAAAAAATGGTATCTGTAATTCTGCATAAACTATTGTTTATTCTTTGTAAACATTACAAAATTGAAATGGCATAATACAATGCTGCGAACACACATTCCCCTTGCACCATGCAAATCTAGTGAATGAAATGTCTGCCCATTCTTTAATTTCACAAAAATTAAATTCACAACTGCTGTGACCAGACAAAACAAAGATTTAAAAGGAAATGAAATACAGAAACCTTAATCCTTATCAGTAGCACGAAAGATGGCCGAATGAAACGAAACCCTCCGTGGCAGTAGATATCGCGAAGTGTTGTTGCGTCACATAGGACTGTACAAATTCTTACTCTTTTTTGACGTTTTCAATTTTTCTTCAAAACTACTTCCAGTGCGTCTCAGAAGATAAAACTTTAACAGTGTACCCAATGCAATACACACTTTTAGTGAAAAAAAATCAAGCCCTGTTTCGACCTGTCACTTCTGACCATTTCCTTGTTCGTGAATTGTTATTTATCTTCGTGGGCTACTTTTGATTTTTTTGGTTAAATACTTTACATATTTTATTTTATCCCAATTTGTCTCACAAACCATGTCCTTACAGTATTTTTTTTCGCTAAACGTTTTGAATTTAATTTTACTGCATAGAATACAAAAATTTTGTCAGGTTGACATTATTTTGCAAAACTCTAGCGTTTAAGATAGGATAGAGAAATATCAAAAAACCGTATTTGGGGAAATGTGTGAAAATAGAGCCTTTAATTTTTGTTTGCTACTTCTGGTATAAAAAAGTAAATATACAATAGAAAAATATATAGTAATATAAATAACGGAAACGAGTTATCAATTTAATGTTTTAAGTCTTTGTAATTGTAAAAACCTGATTATTTCATCAGAATTACGTCACAAAGGTTACTAATAAACTATAAAATCCATAATTATGTATTTATTGAAGCTATTTTGAGGGTAATTATAGAAACTTCTATGCAAGAACAGAAACCCAAACAAAACGAAACCCTTTTTTTGTCAAATGTCTTTTGTCATCAGGAACTAAAACAGGTTTCTCCATGTCTTCCGGACATCTTTTAGACTTCTATTGTGTATTCCTTTTCAACGTGAACCTTCTTCAATGTTGAACCTCCAGGAATCCGTAGATCCTCTCTTTCCATCTCTTTATTCACTCCGAGTTTCCCCTTCTCGTCCAAGCATAGAGCAAGCATTCTGAGAAGGACACAAATCGACGTTTAGCGGTTAATTTCCGTATCGGGATGGTATTTATTCGATCGGCAGCCAACAGTTTTTTTCGAAATCCGGTTCGGTAGTGGGTAACCTGACAGCGTTTTAGACTCGCGGAACAGGTATGGTATGGTAGGAGTAAAGCGGGCTAGGAGCCGTCGGCAACAGAAGAATCGAATTCGTTGGAGGTCGCTAGTTATGAAGAGGTTGGTGGGGAGAGGTTCTTCGGCCGCTTCGATCACCGCGGTTTCCCTTGTCACGCTTTCGAGCGCGACAACAACACCAAAACCCTTTTGTGAGCGCCTTCCTGGCCGGCGGGAGTTCCTCCACTGCCGCTTTTGTCACTTTCGCCTCCACTTCCTCCCCCTCCCCCTCCCCCACCCACTCTGCTGCACCACTCCCTTCGTCATACGTCAGGATTTTGGAGAAGGAATCGCCTCGAATATGTTTTACTTCCAGTTCATACAGGAATTCATTCTAAAATACTGAAGCTATGAAATATATTGATGAGGGAGGTAATGTGTAACGTTACCGTACGTAAAAACCAGATGTATTGAGTGTCATTGATTAAAATACACGCTCAAATCTCATGTCAACAAAAATATTTTTTTCTTCTCTATTAGTAATAATAGATTAAATAAATTAGACAATTGAGGGAGGAAAAATATTTGAGGGTGTCAAAGAGAGGATGAAGTATGAAGATGTTTCAAAAGTAATTAATCCTACTGAAGAGATGAAACCAGGTCTTTAGTTATTGTCAGATCTAATGAGCTCAAAGATTTATTCCATCCATATGTTCTCAGACCAATTCTACAGGGCTATAAATTAGGTGTGATGAAGTGTTGTTCCAATGAAATTCAAAGTTTGGCAGTGTGTTTCCTCTTCCTTACTATCTCTTCTATGGAGGTAAAGCAGAGGTACAGGTTTAGACGCCTTCGTGTTTCTTTTTAAATTTTATTCTTTTCAATTTAATTCTTGTAAGCAATGTATACAAGTGTTCAGTAAATTTGTTGTGACCGAATATTTTATATTGTGAGGTTATAAATTAGAGTGCATTCTTATTTTGTATATTTACCGAATGTAGATTTTTTTACCCACATTCGATGGCCCGAATTTGCCGAGGGTTTTACTTGTGATTCATTAAATATACACAACCCATGAATTAATTTTAAATGAGCAGATGTTAAAATGGGAGTTAAGATGCTCCTGGGAGTAATTATTATACGTTCTATGGGGTAACCAATATTTGCATAGTTTCTTTTCGTTTTCCAAGCTCACATAATGGCAAATTGATTTAAAACATTTAATTTATTCAGGATGTAACATGTAGCAGACTTTTTTCAAAGAATTGTTAACGTTGACGGACTTTTTTCTCAGACAATTGCATTATTGTAATATAATATTAATGTATATTAGTGCGTTTTATTTTACAGACAAAAATTGAAAATATTTCTTCTACGTGAACATTTCGGTAGACCTTGGCATTGCCGTAATATGAGTATATTTCATAAAAACGAAATTTTGCTCCTTAATTATCTCACATTTGTCGCAAACAAACTGAAGTACCTATTTTTTCATACTTAGCATTTTAGCAAACGTATTAACAAAACTAAGCAACTTCTAAAATTCAAAGTTTAACATTGTAATAATATCCTGAAATTCTCAGAATTTCTAGAAACCTATTTTATTTCACTGTTGTTTTCATACCTTTATTATCTTGCCTTCAAATCTCTTTCCCGTGTTGGTTCGGGAATGTAATAAGTTGGTAGAATGAATGGCATGCAACATTTCAAGAGAAGAAGTAATTTATACTTGAAGAACAAAAATTATGCGAATATTATTGTAGACAATCAATTTTTAATGTAATACTTTGTTAGAATTCACTAATATATGGCTAACGTTTAGATGCTAGTTCTCATCATCTATAGGGTCGCTGCTATATTTTTTGAAACGTTCGAATTATTAAAAAACTAATACCCATAAAATGTTATTTTTAAAACCATTAAAAACATCACTTGTTGTAAGAATAAAATAGTTTATTCTTACATTTGACATGCTTACACTTGAATAAAATAGTTTATTCTTGCATAACTATTTTATTCTTACAACAAGTGGTTTTTTAGTTTTTAATGGTTTTAAAAAGAAAATTTTACCGGTATTAATTTTCGGATAATTGGAACATTTCAAAAAATATAGCAGCGGTCATGAAGATGATGCCAAACTAGCATCGAAACGTTGGCCATGTATCAGTGAATACTAATAAGTATTACATTAAAAACTGATTGTCTATAATAATATTCGCATGATTATTGTCCTTAAGTTTAAATATATCAAGACAATCAGTTTAGAACCAATTGTATATCTCAGAAGAAGTAATTGTTGCATCCGTCATTCTTTCCCAACCGGAAATTAAAGATCTGCCCGTAAGGGTAAGGGAGCTCCCTCTCCTGTGCGCGGGAAAAAGTTCTCCACGCACTGTGTTCCCAGTTCCTCTACCCTCCCCCACGCAGTTGCTGTAGCCTCTTTGATGTCATCGTAGACTGCTTTTGAGACAAAGTTTGAACCGACTCACCTCATATCCGGAGTGAAGTATAGATTTCGCAGGCAATGTTGTGTTGCTCTGTGCTTTCGAACCGCTACAAACGCACTAGAGCGAAGAGTAGGATTTGTGTTCATGTGAAAGTTTTCGTCGTGGCTGGAATAACCTTTGTGACAATTTGCTGGATTTTCACTTCATTTAGCAACACGTATTGGTTTTGAGGAAAATATTTTGATGGCACTGTTCATCCATCAACGTTCACGAGATCTTCCGCGGTTGATAACATTCATTATTTGACGCATTTTCATGCAACTTGTATGAGATACAGCGATTTCCATATTTTCGCAGTCGTACAATATAAAAATAATACTGAAAAGGATTGAAAAAAACACGATTAGCTCAAATATGTATTGTTCTTCGGTTTAACGTTCCTCTTCTTTTGTAATGCCAAATTATGTAAACATTCAAAATTTTACCAATCAATCACAAATAATATTTTATAACCCATATTATAGTAAATAATTGTATAAAATGAGCCCATAGTGGGTTTAGTTAATTGTAGGAATAATATTTTTTTGGATCCTAAGAAACCTGTTGTGAAGCATAAGATTTTCTGACAAATTAAATAAACACTTTCCAGGATTTATAAGTATATCTGAATTGATTTATTTTTACTAATCCCAAATGAATGTCTAAAGTCGCACTTAATATGTCAATTATCGTATCCCCGTGTTTTAGACCTTTACATTTACATTTACCACACTGAATTGGTAAAAAGGTGTGCTGAGAGTTCTTGTGTGAGTGGTTTTTGCGCAGACATAAACGTAATTTAGGATTTAGGTGTTTCTTATATTGCGTTACTTTAATATTCTTAGAACATCCATCCCGCATTTCTCCGAAGTCTCGAATTATTTTCAGGGATTCAGGGATGTGATCAACTATTTATCAAGGATGATCTACAGAACGGTGCGGCCCGGTAGAAATATGAATACACTAGTTTCAGGTTCCATTTAACAGAGAGAAAATTACCTCCGAAAAATACCCGATTCTTTTAAATTAAATTTATACCCTTCGCACTTACCTTTAGTCATAAACGTTTTGAGTCTCACTGATGAAAAATCTAAGGCAGTGAAAATAAGAAATTTTTGTTGTTGTTTGTATATCTGTATAAAGGTCTCGTGAAGACCATAAGAGCTCAAATATATCCAAATTAATGGAAAATTCATGGAATCATGTAGGGAATGTCAGTTTCCTGTAGGTTTAACATGAATAATTGAAAGGTATGTTTCTCAATGGGTTTAAGTAATGTTGATCAATAGCTCGGTGCTTTTTAATATCAGTCTTGCTTTGTAAATTAAAAAGAAAAATCATAATACATTCGTAATAATATTCGATAATAAGCAACTAATTGTTTTTATAATATGAATACAAATTTTTATAACTTCATTCCTTTACACCTTCCTTCCTGAACAACATTTCTTTCTTTCTCTCTTTATTTCTATCTCTCTTTCTTTTCTTTACTCTTTTTCTTTCTCTCTTTCTTTTTCTTTCTTTTTCTCTTCCTTTCTTTCTTTTTCTTTCTCTCTTTTTCTTCCTTCAAAATACATAATTTTTTCCTTTTCGGTATTCTTATGATCTCGTCATTATAGTCAATGCATCAAATCAAGGCAGCAATTATTTTAATTATTAAATTTTCTTTACTCGCGAAATATTTTCCGCTGCTACGTCTGGTGTTTGTTTTGTTCCAAACTGACCACTGTTCCACCTCCAACACGTAATCCTTTCTCGCTTGTGTTGGATGCACATCCCATTTTCACCTTTGTTATTTTCAAAGTGCCTTTTTTATTAGCCCTATGGAGCGTCCATTGGCTTAGGAGAGTGTACCTCTTGGTTAATATTCCATCGTTAAACCTTTGCTTTATTTTTCTTTTTTTGCTCTTCTTGACCCGCGATACTATTTTTATTCGTCTTCGTAAATTTTCATACGCGTGAGACACATACATTTGCTACATACAAACATAACACAGTTACATCTTCAGACTTCTTTTACCTACTTTTCTAGTGATACGCAGTTTGGAGAGAAAAGTTTTATTGACATTTACATAGCATGGAGCGTAGAACAATTCACAAATATTTTTTTGAACTCGCGAAATATATTTGCCATTGATATCAACAAAAGGCACCGATTCTCCTCAAAATTAATCAAACGAATTGATGAAAGGTCGAAATGAGGTTGGTTTTGGTTGTTCCCCTGAAAGCTCACAATTGTATTCTTCAACTTTCTATTAACATATTAGTAGTTTCAAATTTCCTTTAACGAAATTCTCATAAAAAATGTTTACGGCTACATATTATATAGTTAAGAGCTACAAATGTTTGAAAAAATTAAAGTAATGAAAGAAATATTTAGCAAATTGAGTAACACATGTTCGATTACATTTAAATGTTAAAGATATATTTCATAAATTTGACAAATTTTAATGTTGAAATTAAATGAGTTTCAGCTTAAATTTTCAAAAGTTGAAAATCGGAATAATTACAAAACATTGGTATCGTGAATTTAAATATACGGGTCTAGAATTAAGGTTTTCATAAGTGCAGTATTTTCGATCATTGTGCGCAGTATTTATTGGTCTAATAAATCGTTTTAAGTTCCAATTTCGTGATGACCATTCAACAGAGATTACGCTGTTAAAAGACAATATAATATCCTTACCGGTTTAGTTGATTTCCATGTTTCTTGGGGGACATCTATGAGATCTTGTTTGCATCAACACGACATAATGTAGCAAAGATCCCTATACATGTGTCTTGCTTTCAAATTACCTCTTCACAAGCCGACAAATGTTCATTTTCAAAATAATTAAAAATTTAAGGGAAACACCCACGATTTTCTTGCGACCCTTATTCTCATTCACATACTTAATTTTTCCCTCTACATAGCATGCATGGAATGCATTGTTTTAATGAATTTTCATTGAAGGTGAGATGGAAATATGGTAAATTGCAATAACCCGAGTTGTACTCAAGAAATTCCTTTCTACACCGAGAACTAAAATATATATGATAAAGAAAAGAAATTTAATTCCATTCCTTAACACAATTAGAGCGAATTTTCATGAAATAGTGCGAATAAATCCATTTTGAAAAAAATTGTGATTCGTAGTCGGATATTACCCGATATCACGAAGAATGTCTCACATGATCATGAAATGAATTCACACATGAATCGTTCAATTCAAATTCTTTATGGTTTGATCAATAAGAATCTATGATCTCTTTTTAATTCATTCCGAAGAAATACATTGTAGTAGCAGACATGTTGAGAAACGTTGAAATTCAGTTTACATATAAGTGAATATTATCTGTTTTGTTTTAATTATTAAATTATTCTAAAAAAAATAAGTTATTGAAATGTTGAAAATAAAGTGACACTACTATTTACTCAAATAAATATAACGAAAAAATAGAGAATAAAACAAAAATCACTCACATATTTGTAGAAACAGACTTTCTCCTTCGTTAGACAATCATTACATAAAGAAGGATAATCATGTTTATTTACTTGACTCACGAAGGTGAAAGGCACAACGGTTTCTACAAATATGTGAGTGATTTATTTTCTATTTTTTCATTAATATAATAGTTATGTAATTATTATACACATTATTTTTGTAACTACATACAATTTTATAATTAAATATACGCCATTCGTTATGAGAAATTTTTAAATATTAATGGATTTGATATAACTTAATTATTTATGTACTGAATCATTCCTGAACTTGTTCTTATAATTTATTAATCACAGGGGTTCCAAACAACATACCCACTAGCGCTCACAAAAGCAGTCGACTAAATATACTTTGCGGTGAGTCAGCTCTCATGGCAGTACAAATACCTTTGTAGTCGGGCAAAACCAACCTTTCAATATTCACTTACCAGCCTGACGGGTTCCCCGAACCTTATATTGTGGCCTCGAAAACCCAGTGAAAATTGGCCATTTGGGAATCAAATTTTTTAGAGGCATGTTTTACACGACATACCAACTGCTTTTGTTCTCATTTAACCTCTAAACACAGGATGCTACTGTCTATTGCATACTAGTGTAATCAGTCCGTATTATCAAGGATTAGCACAAGTTTTGTATTAAAATAAAACGTTAACTTTAAAATAATGTATGATTTAATTATGTTTCAATAGTAATTCACTATTTTGTGAAAGTCAAAGCAAACATTTGGTTGCCAATTGAATTTCCATCAGCAATTTTCGACAGGAATAATATTTTATTGAACGTATGTCTTTTACTCGTTATTTTTAAGTGTACCTTCACGAACACTTACATGCACTACGTTGGACTTGCGTTTAAACATACCAACACACTAAAAATTTTATTCCAGAATATGACTATATGAATAAAAGTTTTAAGTTTATTTTAACAGATTCCCCAAAATTCACATGAAAAGTAAACGGTAATATAATTGAGTTAGAGAAAACAAAAGATCAAGGCAAATAAAATTTTAAATATTAATTATTCTATGGTTTCACTTTTAAATGAAACTACATATTATGATAGGAAATAATGTAACTCAAAATTTCTTATAAACGTCTCATCATATTTTTATTTGAATCCTTTGAATATATTTCAAATAATTGTACAAAGTATATACAAATAAAATATAAATTGGTCTTTCAAAACAATCGAGATTTCGACTTGTCATCGCCAAAATTCTAATTAAAATAAAATATTATAGAATACTCACAAATATACTCAAAGAAGATAATAATGGTGATACATCAAAGGTTAACAGAAATTTAAAAAAAAAAGTTTTTTTCTCATAAAATACAAAATAACATACATACTCGTATGGTGATAATTACATATAATTGACGGTTTTTGAGTCAGTTGCTCCTGCGCATGTCTGTCTTTAATCTCCCTCAGTAACATAGAAACTTACCCAGGGACTGCACTACGGATTCTTTGATATCTCCCATGACAGCAAATAATAAATCGATGATTTTTTGTTATTTTTGGAGTGTGCGAATTGCGATTAAAGTTCGTTTTCTCTATTTTTGGACACACTAGTATATGTCCAAATAATTTCCTGTATGCTCATTGTCTTCACAAATGTTTATTGCAAAGTGAACCAATGGAGTCAAGGTACCCCCTCAATTTTCTTCTTTATTTGGAGTCAAGAAGAGGTTCCGATCATGACGCCTGATCATTCAAGTAACTATGATTTGGGAGAAGTGAGTTGGGTTACCGGAGAACGCAAATCACAGAACTTGACTGAGGTCTGTGAGGGAAACGTCGCCCAAAAACCTCACCTAGTTTGACTGAGCAGGGGGATTTAACCCCGCCTCTACCTCTCGGTAACATTGCGAAGTCGCACCAGCCCTATTGGTATAGATGACGTATGTATACGTGGGATACACGGTTTTCCTTGCGACGATAAAGAAAGCTGTTGGTAACAATCTATTGAAATAAATACAGTAATATAAACTTGTACATTTGATTCTATCTGTTCCTATATGTCTCAGGGCAAGCAAGGAAAGAATGCACTTGGAAGAATATACAGAAAAGAAAACTCGTCAATGATCTTTCAATCATTAGCAAACGTTGATATTAGACGATATCAGCTATTCAAAGTCACGCCATAACTGAAAGTGTGATGTAGATTTTGCATTTTTAGATGTAAATATGTAGTATGATCAAGGATTATGGAGGAGAAAATGAAAATGACAATTAATAAGAAGTAATGGTAGCCTAATAATAGAAGATTTATTACATTGTGTATATTTATTAATAACTTAACATTAAATATTCAACATCACACAACTAAGAAAATAATTTCCATATTATAAACATTTTTCTCAAACCTTCGCGAATTTAGGGATTAACATTTATTTAATCAGTCAGTGCGCCAGTTACTTCTTTTTTGCAGTACTTCAACAAATCTCCTTATGTAGCCTAATTATTACGCTTGAAACTTGAAAGGATGTTTTCCAAATTGTTTTGCAGTATAATTCCTCGGTGCTAAAGCAAATTTTTCGTGAGACGAGTAATTCCGCAGAGCCTGTCTTGGTGCAGAGCGCCCCGCGTGCGTCGTGGTCGCTGACCAGCTGACAGCACCACGCGCACACACGCACGCATACTGAGAGAGCGCTCGTTTGCGTGAGAGCACTCGCCCGCTAATTACCAACTGGCGGCAACACACTCTCACAAAGTGACGCGCAAAGTATGAATTGCGTATTTAATTTTGTTTCCACTGGGGCAGGACGTTTTATCAAAGTGCTAATTTTGTTTTGTAATTTTTATGTTGCTCGTGGACGTTTCATATTTCTTGTATGTAGACGCGGTTTCAGAGGGTGGAGTGGAGAGGAGGGGGTGGTTCGAGAGAAGGGCGATATGATGTACGATGCTTTTGCGCTTTGCAACGCTTCTCTTCTGATGCGTTCACTAGAGGGATGTTAGAGGATCCCTTGCTGACCAATCGCATTGGGGGAATGAGTTAAAAGTAGAAACACTCAGAGCGAAGTAATTTCCCTGAATGACCATACCACTTAAAACCTTTCCTATCCTTTCCACGACTACTCGTAGTGTGGAGGTAACAACATTTTTTGCCTCCCTTTCAGGATGGGTGTTTCGTCCCCAGTCGCATTGCCCATTTCCTTAATTCCATCTATACCTCACTGCGTTATCAATTATTCCTTACATCAAGCATTCATCAGCCACCTCGAGTCACGAACATTAAAAAAAAAAACATTGATAGTTGGGTACATACAATAACATATACAATACAATCACGATCACATTTATAGCAGATTTAGAATTTTAATACAAACCTACCCAATTATCAATGTTTTTATAAAATTTGTCATGGAAATTTCACAACATTTTTTTACTGGCATATCAACACTTGATATGTGTAGTAGTGCATCCTAATGGCTAGTCTTCACCTCGAAACGTCCTGTGAATATGTGATTTTAACCATCAAGTGATCATGAAATAAACCAGTTTTGTATCTTACAATGATTGTCTATAATATATTTGCACATCGAACTGAATATTAATAGATTACATAGACAAACAGAGAGTGGTGACGTAGAATTTAAATGACAGTATTATTTCTGTTCGATAAGTACATGTGTCCTGTAACATTGTTATACGTTACAAAGCTAATGAGAATAAAATATCTGATAGTATTCTTGCATAATTTGGGCCAGCATCAAACAAACTCATATTTTCTTTTAGTTTTTTATCTGCAAGTGTCTCTTATTCGCGCAATGTTGTCCACGAAGAACGCACCAATATTCCTACTCTCACAATGGCATTTTTTACACGACAGTTTTCTTTTAATATTTTTCTTATATTCATAGACCGAGAGTAAATGTTAATTTATCTTATTATTTGAAATGCCGGTGGGCTTCCTCCCTTGCTCAACGAAAATCTTTTCATCAAATTTCGAGATTTTTTCAAGGTTACTCCTCTTCTATAATTAAAGTCTCTTCTTTGGTGACATTTACTTCTCTTATTTTATCACTCGCATTAATTTAGTATTACTCAACATTTTCGAGTTCCCTTCTTTTGGGAAGAATGACATTCACAAACTAACTTGAAATAACCATGTGGTTTGGTCAATTCTCTCTCTATAACAGTAGATTATGCATTTTCCGTAACATGGTTTATAAATATTGCATGAAATATTTATTATCTAATCAATAAGAATTCTTCCATATTTAAAGCAGAAAAACGATTTTTTTTTCTAATCTCTTCTCAAAGTTCTGTAATTGCTCTGACTCTCCAACTGCAATAATATTTTCCCCGACAAATAGACATGAAACTTACAGTTTATTCATTTAATAAAACTTTCCATCGACAACATTGTATATTTTAATGTTCCTCGTTAAACTGACCAAATGTTGGCAAAATCTTCCTGGCACACCCTGAAATACAATCACAAATCACTAACAGCTGCCTACACACATTCCGACAGCACCTGCCAGCCTGTGTTAACCACATCACAGCCGCTTACCCGCTCAAGCGACCTCTTCACCCCAACTTTATGAAACTCGATCCTCTTCACTGCACAGCAAAGGTAGTTTACTCATGGAAATACGGAATAATATGAGCAACACACAGGACTCTGTTTTAATGGAAGATGTGCGCGATAATCTAGTTAGTGGAAGAGGGTCAACTCGGGGTATACCGTGATGAATCTTCATTTTCAAGCAAGAAAAGTTTTTTTCTTCTTCTTGAATTGAGAAATATTGACATCTTTATTCTTATCTGGTACATTCATGAATATGTTTACTTGGTGTGTGTACATTATATTGCTTTCGTTGTGAATTGGATAAAAAATATGCAATAGATAACTCACATTATATAACAACAATTTGTCCATTCTTTTAAAATTATTAAGTGTATTTATAATTATTTTCCTTTTTACATAATTTCCGGTGCTTGTCATTGCCTAAGGCAAGAATATTTGACCGGGGAGCTCTCTAAATATTTCTCAACACATCAGTAGCATAAAATACTTTTTATGGATATTCTTCCTCCAGAATGTGGTATACTTTTCCCAGAATATGTTAACAAGCTATATGTAGCATTTTTACAACATAATCTTCGGCCTACATAATCCTCGCAGCTATGAAAATATTTCTCAGATTGCAACGTTGTTCAAACTTTTCTCCGGATTTCTCTCTGGGTTAATATTCGGAAGTGCTTCAGAAGCTTAATAAACGTGTAGGAACATGACTAGATAGTAGATTTGACTGAAGCACAATTAATAATTATGTTGCAGTATTGCGGTAAGTGTTATTATTTCAATATTCAACAGTTGCGTCATTGTACCATCGGATAAGCTATATTATAATTCGTCCATAGAATTTCCGTTCTGTATGCCTCTACTCATTCCGATACACCGACACAAGCATAACTAGAAACCTGCCTATGCTTCGTTATGCGAAAGCGAACATGTGCCGCTCCAAATGCTTCCGTGGTTTTACCCCACCAAATACGGTTATTCGGTTGAATTTAAGGAAGTATTCACGTCTCGTGACCGTAATTAACCGTTCGACGCGTGACCCACCCCGCATGAACACGCGTGCGCGTGCGAGTTCCATGTCAAGGGGTGCGGAAGAGGGCGTTGGTCCGTGAATCACACGGAGAAAACGGACTGGCGCAAAATGAAGTAGAAACACAAACACTTGCCATTTCATCTATCTGCACCATTCTCATAATCGGTGCATACACTTTCCCGATCGCTCATTACCAATTGGATGGACCAATTGATTAGGTGATTATCAGTCGTGGATTCAAGTTTTTCTGTGACGCTTTACTTTGGAACAAATAAATATAGTTTCATCAGCTGCAACAAACTGGCGAGACTTCTTAAACACCGTTGACCAATTATGATAAAAATAAGTAAATTAATTTAGAATATTAATTTTCTAGTGCTTCCACTGGTCTCGCAATTAGAGCACTGCCTGAAACCTCGGTTTTCCTGATCAAAATTGTGCTCCTGGAATAAATAGAGACTTAATAATGAAAAGAAAGGAAATTAATGGTATAAATTGAAATTTCTTCACTATCACATTATTAAGAGTACATTTTTTTTATTTATTTCCAGATACCTTCTTATTAAAGAACATAATAATTACTTAGTTAATCGAGAAATAAAGTGCAGGAAATTGGCATCCTGATTCATGGAAATACTTTCTCAGAACCAACAAATGCAAATGCAAAAAATTGCAATACCATTCGGCCACCTACCCTATTGAGTCGTGCAATATGATTATGAACGTCCACGTAGAATTTTAGAATTAATAAATGAAAGTAAGAGGACGAATATTTC
>NNCF01128809.1:305837-380140 GCA_002313205.1 Laupala kohalensis
ATATATATATATGCCGAAGGTTTCCTTCGTTTTGTATGGAACGCGAAAGGAATCAAGATTGCGTTCGAATGTGGTTCCATTCACGAGTTGAAAATTAGTTGGATGGAGCTTGTAACTCTCCGCAAGCTGTCCTTACAGTTTTAAGGTAAACAGCATTCATATACACTCGATGGAATTCTGCAGAATTCTCCCACTCTCACTAATGAGTCACAGTGACTCTCTCGCTTCTCTAGCATCGAGTTCCCGCCCCCACACTCTCGGGCGTTCAACATGCGATGCACGCGTGCGATTAGCACGTAAATAATTTCGCGACTCCGCTTACGTACCTCCCGGCTGCTTTCCGAGAACTTCTGCTATGTCATACAGGCGACTAATGTGAATGTTGTCTCTTAGGACTGGAAGCGACAGCCAGCAGATACGGAGATGTGTGTGTTTTATAACGCAGCTCGGAACTTGGTAGTGGAAGTTATTTGCTCCGAGTTTGTGCGAAAGGATGTGGTGAGGAAACGCTCTCTAGTAGTGCTGAAGGGAGGGAATTGATAAGAAGTGTAGTTATTTCGACTAGAATCAAAGTTAAAAGATACTAAATCTCAAACGCTATAGTGAAGCAAAAGTGTGCATTAACTCGTGTTAATCCGGACTCTGATTCTATGAGTGTGTCAGATTGTAAAATAGAAAGTGGGGCTGAAATTAATTTTGTATCTCTCCAAAAAAAGATGTTCACTCTTCCAAATATTATCTTTCTTTGTTAATTATTTGCTTCAATTTACTATCTCTTGTATGTTGTACAAATACATCGACTGAATCATTCTTTTCTGGTTTTGACACACGAATGAAACACATGGAACATTTGGAAACGTAAACACTTTGGATGTTAGTGAGCGCAATTAACAAATGTCTAACTCACGTTCCTATTGCGTTATTTTTTGGTTAAGTGTTAGTGTTATATTGTTTTTCATTCGTATTGAAATATTAGTTTACATAGCAATAATTTCCAATTTCCATTTTAATAATTCAATTCCTGGCATAGAATTGGAACAATCTACTCTAATGAAGTAAAAGCAAAGTCGTAGTAAGTAATTGTAATAACAATATAACATGTTTTGCTATGCAGTATTTAAAGATGAAAGTGTAAACTCGTCCAGTAGCACAAAAATCTCTCACAGCAAATAAGCCCTTACCTAGTACGCTCATCGTAACTATTATTATAGAGACAAACTCAAGTGACGAATCACAATTTTTATGACCAATCTTTTATAACTATACTAGTTGAATGAACCCGGCGTTGCGCGGGAGAATGAGTACGTGCGTGTTCTTTTGCGACAGACAAAGAAAGTTCATGATGATTTCCACGCCAGGATTAATAGGCGCGGTGAAATTATCGTAGAAAAGATCTCAACTATTCCTCACGGTAAATACCGGTGTCATCAACTTTGTCTAAACAGTCCGCGCGTGTGAAAGGACATGCGCGTTTCCTTGCGACGCACGAAATATGTTCTTATGGCAATTGCTACGCTCCGATTAACCAAAGGCACAAGGCACCGCAGTGTCGAAGCCATCGCGAGCAAGAAAACATTACACTAGGGCGCTAGGGAAATATTACTCGTTTCAATGAGTATACGAAAAACAAAGATTTCCAAACCGATCGAACCCCTACGCAACAATGAATGAAGTCTGCGAGTGAGTGAATCGCAACAATGGATTTTTTTATAAAACTCCAACATGAAAACGTGAGAACGATTCTACCCCATACACCAACTATAGGGTATATTATCAAAAATCCCAAAATCTCGTTTCTAGATATTTAAGTTAGCAATGTTGAGGTACAAAAATCAAATTTATATCTCATTCAGTTCGAGAGATATACCAAAAAAAGCAATAATGAAAGAGTGTACAGACAAGTTTGATCTTACCTGCACAAGAATGTTAGTACTGAGAAAATACAAAGTGATGATGGGTGAGGTAGTGAGATGAATGTTGATTGCTAACAATAATAAAATAATTTAATGACATGCCATGAAATAATGAAAAATAATGATACAGTACTGGTTTCCAAGAGATCGTGATGACATGATGAGAAGATCCTGGAAATCAGCTGGTTGGAATTGACTGTAGAGTAGAGTCGGATCGGTGTCGTGTTGACAAATCCAATACTTGATGAGTAGTAATCTCGTGGTCGCAAATGCCTTCTCAAGTGTAGTAGTGGGCTTGACCTTGAGAAAAAATGTCGGTTTGGCGACGACAATGAAGAGTAGCGAAGTGAAGTGTTCGAAAGTAAGAACCCCTGCAGTGAAGGGTTGAACAGGAGAAAATATCCTTGTATGTCGACTTGGCGACGACAGTGAAGAAGTCGAACCGCGATATAATAGGCGAGATCAGAGGTGTGTCCTCTCACTAGGTTGTGGAGCGAAGGTAGTAAGTTCGAAAGAAGAAACCCATGTGGTTTGTATATCTTTCGTCTTCGTGTTCGCGGCTACATGTTCAATTAGTTCAATCGATTGTTCATCCTTTTCGTAAGGAATGATGGAATTGCTGTACTCGTGCAAATTGAGTGATGCAGGATTATAATTCGAATATATAGTCAGCCAAGGAACTTGTAATTGATATACCAGATTATAAGATGTAAAATAATTTATCCTTTTTTACGCAAGAAATTTGAGTTGACCTATGGGCATCGGAGGATATTTTCCAATAATAGTCGACAATTGAGATGAGTCACTCAACTCGTTCAAAGAGAGTACTTTTCACAGATGATTCACTTAACTTGACAGGGTGCTATCCCAAAAATGTCAAAAAATGTCTGAACAAAAAGAGTAATAAAAATGGGGTATAGGGGTGGATTTTTGAAATTTCAAGTGGAGATCGCTCTTTTTGTGTTTTGAAGGTTATGAGTGCAAATTTTCATCATGTTCAGATTAAAACTGTTTGTTATATTCAAAGATTAAAATTAAAACTTGGAAATTAAATAATCAAAAATTCGAAAGAAAATAAAACAATGGGAGGGGATTGGTTTTTCGAAAGCTCAAGTTGGCAGTAAACTTTCCAGAGTTTTGAATCTTAAGTGTGCAGATTTTCATCGTGCCCGGGTAAAAAGTGTATATTTGTATAAAAGACTACACTGATACATACATCGTCCGACACTAACTTCTTAATATATAGACATTAAGATTTCAAATATAAATTAACTGAATATATATTTTTCCATTCAATGTTTCATTGAATTCTTCAAGTTGAACTCTACGACAAGGACAGATCGGGGCGAATTTTGTTCTTATTTTAAAAAATAGCATTACACTTACTGAAAAGTTACCCTAAAAACTGACACATAAATTTTTTACAAGAATCAAATATAGTTTTTGGCAAAATATGGTTAATTTTTGTCATGTCACTTTGTAAAATTTGTCTCTTACGCGGAGCAAGTTTTTAACCATATAAGTTTGTATAGGGGCAGTTTTTTCAGCTTCTTGAAATGGGGAAAAAAACTAATAATAAACAGCACATTTTTTCTGGAAATAAATTATTTTCTTGTTTATTGACAAAAACTACGCTCCAGTAATATAACACTACGTAAAGAAACTGAAAAAAATATCTTAACAATTTTAAACTGTTTGATTTTGGTGAGGGCAATCGACAACTCAAAAAGTCGCAGACGTCTGAATCACAGTGGTCATAAACTGAAAATGAAATATTTCCTTTGGTTCATCCTTCAAAAGTTTGAATACAAATAATTATTTCTTTGCATACAATTTATTTTGATGTACATAATCAAGAGTTACTTATTTCGCAGCACTTCTCGTTATTAGGTCGATTCCTCCGCACATAAAGTAAATTTTAGTGATAATAAGCTAAGCTAACTGATCTGAAAGCGGAAACCAAGTGTGTGAGCCATTTTTAACGGATTCACAGGTAAAAAGTAATTTTTGAGTCGAAGCCCATAAACAACTATTAGTAAAGAGCAAGAGGACACACACTGCAAAAAATAACAACAAAGTAAATACAAATCTTAAGAAAAAGTCTACTTAACAGATGCCTTTGGACAAAAAGGACGAGTTCTTTAGTATCGAATACTCTAACCTACTCAAAATTCAGGTCACTTACTCAGTGGTTGTAATGTACCTAGTGGGCACATGACCGTAGCTTGAAGGCTTATGATTATATAGTGTAAAAACTGTAAATCAGACTGTAAATAAGTTAAAGCAGTAAGTCAGGTGCTAGGACATCTTTTTAGTTTTATGCAAGACCTGACAATTTCATCACCTTTGAAAAAATAACTCAAACTGAAATAACTGAAAAAAATATATGAAACTCGCATAAATGGCGTCTGAGACATCGGCTCTTTAGTCAGTTTTTCCGCAGAGGTATCAAGTGGCTCCTTTAAAAATCATTACGAGCTGGAAAACTGGCCCTCATAGAAAAGCTGCCCTGGTGTACGCTTCATTGTGTTCAGAAAAATAATGTTATTTTCTTTCTAGATTTGAGCAGAATACATAATTTCACCGAATTGTTTTCTTTGCATCCTATAAATTTTCCTTATCATTTTTCATCACCTTGAAATACGTCAAAAATACATTATTCTTAGTCCTTTTCATCAAGAACCAATTAAAGTATAACAAACATGTAAATCAGTTCTTCGTGAGTCTTTTTTAAATGTCGTCTTAATTTAATCATATAATGATTTGATATCTAAACATATTAGGGAGACTCATAATGAATCCGTGATTCCTAAATTTCCCCTGAAAAAGTTTGCGGGAGGGGGCGTTGCAACAGGTAACATTGTGGCGCAAATTAGCCTGTCTTCTTATCTGCTCGGAGAGATAAGTGGGTGGAAAGAAGAAGTCTGGCCGAGTGGTTCCGTACAATTAATTGAAAATAACAGTTAGCAAAAAGGGGAGAAACTGTGCTTCTTAGCGTCCAACTGAAAGACTCCTTTCGTTTTTTGAGTCTTTTAGTCTCGTCCTCTGCCAGTCATCTCACTTTTCACATTACTCTAATAATTTCTCGCTATTCAATCCTGTAGCATTTTACCCGTTTTTAACAATCCTCGTCCTACATGTTCTAGCTGTAGCATTCCTATTTCCTACGTTTCTACGTCTTGCCAACTCGATCTTCCCTCGTCTTCTTCCCTGCCTTATCCTTCGGCCTCTCTTTCTCTATCCGTTGCGTCGGAGGCCCTTGCGGTTGCGATGGCCCTTGAGATGGCTCCTGGCGATGATTAAGTTTACGGCCGTCGTCTTTACGAGTCGACGTATAAACCTGTCACGAGGAACCCCTTCCTGTTTTGACCGTATCGTTCTCATCCCATTCAGAGCCTAGCACTTCTCGTCACCATTGGAACTCTTCTCACTTTGATTGGTCTCTGCCGTCTATTTATATAACATCCGTGGGCAAAGAAGACTAAGAGACGATGCAATGAACAACATCAACTCATGGAAACTTCCTTATAAATATCTTCAACAGATACTACTTACTTAGTTTCTTGACAGCCTTATTCGATGTTTTTTAAGGTTATCCTATTTCCTGTGAATAGGAACGTACCCATGACTTTATATCGGTGGGGGGCATCACACACTCGCATTACATATGTAGATTATATGTACAAGGTACATGATTGGTGTGTGCTTGCATATACAAATATTACGAGATACAAAAAGGCCAAATATCTTTCAATTTCGTTGGGGGGGGGGNGGGTGTTGATCCCCCATATCCATCCTTCCGAGATACGCCCCTGCATATAAATCAGTTCTAGAAACGAATTTGATGCATCTACTTTTAATGTCTACTTAATAAGGCTGGAGAAACAATAACGATGAAATGCTTCTTTCAACATTTTCAAGGCAGATTCAATAATAATATTAATAATAACAATAATAAAAAATATTTTTGTTCAAAATTACTTCACGATAAAGACTTTATAATGTGTCGTTTTTCTTGCATACATACAACGCTAATATCGTATCATACCAAATGAAGAAAAATATTATAATTTATCTTCATCAGTAATTGAGTCAGAGTCATTAATACAGGTATTAACGTGCATGATAAACGTTATTTACAATCTCAGCGCCACATGTTTACATGTTTCACGAGGAAATACTGAATTTACCATTTCAGGTGTACCGTAATTACGGTTATTCTGTTGACTATAAATTACTCCCTGTATAGTTTCAGTTAGATCCGCGTGGTTTATTTGTTTATGTGCGGTTCATTCTTCCGTCGGTAAGTGCACACAACGCAAGATTGACCCTAATATTCACTATCAGCGCCAATGTGGGAGATGTTAAATCGCTCAGTGATCCTCAAACTGCATTTTAATTATTGCTATCAGGTATTACTTTTGCGTATGGATCTCTTATATTCCGATTCGCGAGATTTTTATACAATTTCAATGAATCAACTCCCACTTATTTTCTGGGTTCTTGATTTTCTAAAAAAACATGAATTTTTTAAATTTTGTTATTAAAGATGTGTATAANGAGGACTAAAAGTTTGTCAGCTTCTATAAATTACCTCTGCCCTGTGTGTTCAAATGTTTTTTTCGATAAAAAGAAATGAAAATTAAGAATACTGACAAAAACCGGAATAGAAGGATCATTAACCAATATTGCATGTAATTTAGTATATTCTATACTAAATTTATTCTTTTCAAATGAATAAAATGTAATCAATATTCTGAAAATTGTAACTGGACAGTAAAATGTAGATGTTAAACAGACATGAACACTAGTTTCACATATTTTGGGAAATAATGGAACCAAACCAATATTATAGTGGCAAAAAAATACCTCTATTAAACATGTATTTTTGTTTCAAAATTAAATCATGTAATGCAATTATATCTTCATTGTGTATATTTATCAATCTTTGTTTCTATTTATTTTTGCAAACGCCACTCCCACACAGAAAATTGGGTTTGGTTTCTAGATCATACCCCTTGATTCTTTCAAATGTTTTGGTATGCAAGGAAATGATCGAAACAAATAGTCCTGTGAAATACATAACCCTACCTTCTTCATGCAGTCAGATAATGATTCGCAGTTTATTGATGTACTTGGAATTGAAACTGTTTGTTCTCGTTGTACATATTCACAAATTACGAATATGTTAAGATCATAACTGATTGTCAAAAGCTTGATGCGCCAAAATATGTATAAAAAGTCTTGTAGGTGAGATTTCAGTGGTATATACTCCCTATAAATAAACAATCTCGTTTTGGTTAAAAAATAATTTAGAAATTTTCAGCAAATATTCAGTGCACTGAGCAGGAACTGAGTTACTAGGAATTACTACGAGGATAATCGCATAATACGCGATTAAGACACAATTGATTGAGACGTAGTTAGCATAACTAATATTCTAACTATCTTCTATTCCTATTACCAGTGACAATGATTTACATTCCTGTCCTCTTTTATTCGTGAGTAACGTATAGGCATTGTAAATGTGTAAATACGTCGATGAACTCTTGAAATACATTACGATATGTTCGTATTAATAAACCAAAGGCCCTATATATGCAGCAACGGTGATGACGTGACACTTATGAGTATGAGATATGCATCTGTTTGAAGAAGATAATTAATCACAATTTCATTAAAATAAAATTTAATATCAGCGAACCACGTTATTTTAAATTTACGAATGTTTTACATAGTATATTAAAATAATAATAATAATAATATTATATTATATTATATTTATGAATTTTAATCATATTGTGTACAGGTTTCCTCCTACATCCGAAGCAAAAGCTACTGTGTATAAGGATTTACAAGATTCTTAGCGAGTTTTCTTAACGATAAATTTCAAAGCTTAAGTTGGTGCTGCATTGAGAAAAAATAATTTAAGACAAACCAAACTCATGCAGATATAATAACAAAATAACTTGAACTGCAAATGTCACATTGCTGCTATCAAGTTTAGTCAAGGTAGTGCAAGGTGAATGACCATCCGCCTCTCAAAAATAAATGATGCGTAATGAAGGACAAAAAATAAATGTTACCTAATGAAGAATCTTCGAGTGACAAAATTCTAAACAGGATTATTTGATGTTACGTAACCAAATAAGTAAAATACGTATTAAGTGAGGCGTATAAATGGAAAAGTGCCAAGAAATATTTTTTTCGGGAAGACGTGCTCCTTGGCAACGCCAATGTTGAGGTAATTGGAGTAAGTGCCTTTTCGTTGATAGTTTAATTGCTATGGCGGTTAAAAGAACGGTGTACACATCGTCGCGAGGCTAACATTTATTATGCTATAACAGCCAGGGAACTCGATATTAATATGCATTTTTACATATTTTTTCAATAACTTGTCATGAATGATGGTTATCAGGCGTGGCACG
Organism: Laupala kohalensis; assembly: GCA_002313205.1. Lineage (NCBI taxonomy): Eukaryota > Metazoa > Arthropoda > Insecta > Orthoptera > Trigonidiidae > Laupala > Laupala kohalensis. The sequence goes on from NNCF01128809.1 coordinate 314,179, forward strand.
TACACTCTTATCAAAATTAACCGTGGTACTTGGAGCATTTTTGGAAATCACAAGTAGCATTTCGAGCACACCATATTTGAACTATTTAGCACTAACAACGGTTTTAACAGACAACTCTCCATATTTTAACTATTTGGCTCTTGCTATGGTTTAAAAGAACACCTTAAATTTAAACTAAAATTTTATCCAAATTTTTTATTTGTTTTTATAAACGAGACAAAAAAATAATTAAACGCTTTAATTGACTATGAAAAAATATAGGAAAATCATCATAGATTATTGTTTGATGTTGCAATTAATTGTGCTTTTAAACTAAAATTTTATACAAACCATTAATTGCAACATCAAGTGTATTAACTTGAAAGGATAAGTCAGTGAAGTATTTAAATTATTTTTAAGTTTTTTAGTTACGACCATTTCCAAGAGTACAATGCAATAAAACCTTCCATTATTAAATTTTAAAAGCACGGTCTCCTCTGAGGATACAAGCTTAATTTTCTGAAACTTTCTTTACGAAAACTATCCTGGCTTCACAAACGTAAGGTACAAAATTTAATAAGAGTAAAATTATTTTATTTTCTGAAGTTTTTATTTATTTTATCTTTCCTTTTCTGGAACTTGTCTCTCTTTTTGCATCATGTGATTACGTCACTAACTCTTGCTTTGTATTCATTTTCGTTAATTATAATAAGGTTAAAGTAATTTACAGAAAACATGTCATATGTTTTTATTTTAATTTTTGTAAGGCAAATAAATCACATTTTTATAGTAGGTGCATTATACTAAAATATCGCAGGAAGGTTTTTAAAAAAGATCACGGGCTCTTGTTCGAGGTTATGAGACAAAAAGTTTCGTAGCAAAAATATTCTCATTCCACAATATACACGTTTTCATTAATTAAATATTAATTGTGAGCCGTCAAACAAAAGAATGCAAATGCTTATTATCAAATAAATGTACAAAGCGAAACCAGTTTTGATGCAAATAATCGTTAAGCTTCTGTAGTGGTTGAGTTGTTTCAATGAAAGGAAAAATCGTATTTTAACAGTCTACACGTTATTTTTGAAATAGGATTAATTTTTAACATTCGTTCAGAGCAAAATCCTAAAAGTTAGTGAAAAGATGTTTGAAATATTAAAGAGATGAGAAAATAATTTACAGTGGTACTGACACAAATGTTTTATTCTTCCCTTGTGTACCAAGTACGTTGAGAAAAGAAACAATTATTAGAACGATCGCTTATATTATGAACTGTCAAATTTACTGTAATAGTATTAATAGATCATATTTATTCCCTGTTTAATTAACTTTTTGCATGAAAGAAGCCGAGGATCATGTACGAACTCCGCATCCTTCTTCCTTAATTTCCCAAATTGTGTAAGGCTAGCATCCGTTCAAATATTTGTTTGAAGATAATAAAACCCATTCCATTTTTCTATTCAAATAATGTTATTTATGATCCCTTGTGGCATGTGAGAAACGCTAGAAAAAAGGGAGAAAGAACACGTTTATAGAAATATAAGAGAATGAACTGTTGATTGAAACATGTTATAAAATGGTAAAATTGATTTTTTAATAAAGTGAGTATTCCTCTCCTTGTATGCGACAAAAAGTACAATATTTTCTTCTCTTGTCCTCATACATTATTAACATTGCGGTTTTATTGCATGGCGTTTCCGTCTGACGCGTTATGATCTCTATGCATAACATCAGGCAAGAAGTTGAGGATAATTTACTTCTAGGAGCCGATTTCCATACCTTCGTAACATTCAGCTGATAAGACTTGGGACTGAGGTTGATTCGACCTCAGCACTCTTTTCCGCGAGTACTCCCACCGCCGTCGATGGTTGAATATTCCCTCGGGTAAATTCTTTTTCCGATTTGCACTTTAACTTGTACCGTTAAACTGCTGTGTCTGTTCTTCACCGGAGCTCTTGCACCTCCACCTCCATTTCTTCCTCATCACTCCACTTTTTAAACTCACAATCCTTTCCCACTTGTTTTTTATGTTTCTTACTTACTTTTCTTCCCCGAATCCTTACTTCTCTCAAGAATATTCCTATTTCTCCTCATCCTATGTTACTATTCCATTGATCTCTTGTCTGTCCCTAGATATCGTGTATTAACTTTTGTTCTCTCAATCCTTTACTTGCTGCGCCATCTCCACACATTCCGCTTCTCTCCCCCTGCCATCTTTCCGCCATCCCAAACTCACTTCCCTACCCAGCCCTCCTTCCCGAACACCACCCTTCCCTGGGTGGTTATCTTCGAGAATTACTTCCTTTATAGGTCGTAATTTCCGTTTCCCTCCCGGCGCGATGTAGCGAAATAAAATAAAAGAGCAACACATCAACACGTGAGATGTAAAATGACAATTGTATCTTACATTTTATGACGTCACGGGAACACAGTACTTTATTTGTTTTATGTGGTTAAAGTACTATCTTGTGCATGAATAACTAATGTGTCCATACAGTTGTGTTCCTATCTGAAGATAAAACTTGAGGTCAGCTATTTGTTAGTCTCCTTTAGAGCTATATAACCTTATATAAAGTCAAACTACGGAACACGTATGACATTTATCATAATATCACATAATGTAATTTACATATTTTTTTAAGTTCCCCCCCCCCTAGGAGAGTACACATGTACAAAGTACAAAAGTACAAAGTATCTCAGAATTCAACGATAATTCTAGGAATATTAAGAAAACTGACGAAAAGGTCATGAAGGATTTTATGGACAATAGTGGCTAAGCAGTATTAATGTGAATGAACTTTACGAATCTGAGCGTTCGCACCGTCTTTTAAATTACATTTAACATGTAGGCTAGTGAAAATGGTTTTATCTTGTTTCTTCTTTTTAAGTGAATATTGTCTTCATACTTGCTATTTATTACAAAACAGTTAAATTCCACTGCAGTATAATTAATTTCTACTACATCAGACGTAGCTATATGTGAATATTTATTTAACGCCTAGATTACATGTTACAACAAATATAGACAAATGAAAGAAATACATACGTTTTGTGAACTCCTGCGTATTTTTGAAAATCCAATACGGTAGTATTTATAAAGAACAACTGAGGAGTTCAGGAAATATGCTAGTCAGTTCTGAAACCTCACAGAGACATATATCGTATTTTATCCGGCGGAGCGATTAAAGTACCATAAACATTTTAAAATGGTACTTTCAACCGTTATCTATACAGTTTCTATGAAATTCCCCTCTGCGGAATAAAATTGGTTTATTTTTCTTATGTATGGGTTTTATACGTGAAACTTTCACGGATTCGTATTTTATATACGAACCAATTATCGGATTAACATAAATGACGAAACCAACTTAAATACCGCAATGTTGTTTAGATGTTCATACATTACGTACCATTTTAAAGAGTAATTCAAAACAATGGCGAAAAAACTTTTCTACCAGAATCTTCAGTCACGATACGTGACACTAGATAATGCGATACTCGTACGGTCATCATCGGAAAGAGTGGAAGGACTGTTCGAAAATGACATAACCAGAATGGATGAATATTTGAAATGTGCGCTTAACGCAATAATTATACAATATTCGCAAAGTAACGTGCTCATAACTCTCTAAACTCGCCTGTCCGCTGTTATCGGGTGACGAATGCTGAGCGTGGACTGAGAAGGAAGCGGAAAAGCTGCAGTTGGGGGCTAAAAATACCAAAATGCACGTAAAGAGTCAAAAGAGATTCTAAATGTATTATCATACTTTAAATTCACACAATAATTGTCCCCTTTCAATTGTTGAAAATTAAAAGTACGAATTATCAAAACTTCTCGAGAGAATATTTCAAATTTCCGTGTATGGTTGAACACTTGACTTCAGTTAACACGTATATAACACCTTGAACGGGGGATTTCCGTGTTCGGACAATCCTCTCTTAGTTCCACTCATTTTGGCGAGGTCAAGAGAGGGTCTAGGTGAAAATGGAGGTTTTGCTCGTTAAGTGACTGCTAGGTAGCACGGATTCTCTCCCAGTAAAAACAATTGCCGGCTTCTGCGCTTAAGACAGTGCTGAGCTGAGTCTCCCTACCCTAATAGTCAACGCTCACGGAGAGAGAGAGAGAGAGATATATGTGTTCTTCTAAATAAAGAGTGCAGGAATTGGAGGTTTAATCATACTATTATAAGATATTCCGGCAAGAAACTACACTGTAATGATGTGGATCGTTCTTTTTACATAGGCGCTAGTTCATTTATCGTCATTTTTAACTTATTTACAGTAGCTTTCAAGGTAGTGGTGAAAATTACATTTCTGAGTACAAGTTTAAATCTTCAAACACGTATGAAATATCCGTTATAAATACAACTAAATATATTTTATTATATTTAGTAATCAAAATTTCACAATTGTAAGCAAAATACTGTCCATTCTACGAAAATTAAGATACTTCTAGAGTATTACTATATGTTAAAACAACGGTGGGGTGAATTTGTATGTTCTCGTGCAAATATAATAAAAGTAATAAGCAAATTAATGACATAAACACCATCTGAGAATTTTCACTTCTTTAACTTCCTAGGAGAAAAAATGTTGATCTCTTATTTTATAATTATATTTAAAGAAAAGTATTTCCTCTGACATACTTGTTACAAAGATAATATAAACAACTAATCAATAATTGACTATTGTTGAACTTATTCTGTTGCAGCAACGACGTTTTAATATTGTTCATTTCGAACTCTTTCCTAAATTCGTCACTTAACTTTCTCTGTAACAGAACTAGCCAGTGATTGTGAATATATGTGTATCATAATATGAAATAAAAACCTCATAATTCATCCATTAATGAATTTTGTTTCCAACTATTAAAAATATGAAAAAAATCGAACTTTCTGATTATAAGGAATTATTAAAAGATGAAGGCTTTCACAGTCAGTCTCATTAAGTAAAATGTCTTCCGGGTTTGAAAGCTGTGTCGCCATTTCTTCTTTCTTGACAGACGTTTCGCCCGCATCTGCGGCGAGCATCCTCAGTGCTTAAGTGGTCGTAACACACGGGTCGAGTTGCTTTCAATCCCCGGGAGACATTTTACTTTATCAGGGTTTATATTTAAAAACCTCTAGTATTCGAAAAGAGAGTGCCTGAATTTCCTTCGCGTCCATGATATGACGAGAAGACTGATTTCTACTTCCATTTCTCCTTGTTCATCCACTATTTCTTGCCATTCCACGACGCAACAGCTTCATTCCGCGATCCGAAGGGTCGGAGAGGCAGCGGGGTGGCATGTCCCCGGGGCCCGGCCGGGGCCCCAGTGTTGACAGTCGCTTACGCCTGTGGCGCGGTCACTCAATGCAGCCCGAAGTTCAGCCGGGCCAAACGCGGGCGGAGGGGCAGGTCGGCGCATTCTCAATATTGACTTCCACGCCCACGCGTTGCATGCCCCCCCCCCCCGGCTCGGGCCACTGCACCGCCATGGATGGTCGCGTGTCAGTCGTGCCGAGCACTCTGAATTAAATGCGCTCTCGCTTTTGTTTCGAACTTTGCTTCTTCCTCTACATGGAATCTGAAAATTCTTCAAAACTCCGCCGGGGAACTGTCGTGGACTGAATGCGCAGAATATGTTTTTATCGGAAGAGTAAGAGTTGGTGTGCATTCTAAAGTTTTCGAGAGTTATATTTGTTTTCAATACTTGTTCTGAGAATTCCGTTGCTTTCTTTACCTGCTTGATTCAGTTCATTGCTCCATTAAATTTGAAAAGTTATAATGGGAATTCACGCTCACTGTATCATTCGAACAGGAATATATTTGTGAAAAAATATGTGTGAGTCTCTCTTGAAGGTGCTTTTTCTGCACAAATTTAGCAAAACGTGAAAAATTCTTTAAAAGTTGCCACGGAGAAATATAACAAGGAAGTACTAAACGCTAAAATTAGCATTTAGTACGAGCTTGTTATACATCTGTGCGGAAAAATTAGTACTTTCAAAATAATTTTTCATGTTTTGCAAAATTATTTGTGCATAATAAAAGCACATTCAAGGGAATTTTATGTATATTTTTCTTTATTTTATTTTAAACCCCGATGGAAGGTCAGAAGGAGATAATTGCTGTAGCTTCCAATTGTTAAGGGGACACTACGTAAAGAAAACGGAATAAAATTTGTAAATAACACATACATAATATAATACAGTAACGACGCTCTAAATAATTCGATATTCCAAAACGATTCATTTCCTTTAACATTCGTTGGTACGTTTCTAAGTATGCCACGAACCTTCCTTCCACCAAAAACTTGTCATCAACGCACCATAGTGGTGACTCGGCAAATTACATTCACGAATGATACAAAAGATACAACTAAAAAAAATCAATAAAGTTCTTCCTGAACATCTTGGCGACTTATATTTTTTTGCTAATCGATTCATTACATCCATACACCACTAACACATACTTTTGAAATTTCAAGGAATTTCCAAATCTTTTGGGTGAAGAAGCCGTTCTACAAATATGACAATTTATGCATTCGAAACCTCTAGTTAATTATAGAGGAATATACCATTGTCATATTTTGAAAAGAAAAAACGTTCTTCGTGAAAAATTATATTGTCGTATCAAAATATGAAAAATTAAGGAATTCATTCAGGATTTTATGTTAAATTTCTCTTTCATTGTAAGGTTCCTCAAAATCGTAAGACTTAATAGGGGAAAGTAGAATTAATTTAGATCATGAGCTACATAAAACAGTACAATTGAATTGTAGTGTATGAAAACCACTAAGAGGCCCATGCAAAGTTACCGTGGTTATACCAACGAATGATCAACTGAGCCAAAACTGTGGGCGGCACATTCAACGGTTATCCAGTTTTTCGCCTTTAAGGTTAATAAACGTAATAAATAGATAATAACGAGGAATTCGAATTTTATCGAAGTTATCAAGCGATGAGTAGTACCAACTGTGGGGAAGTTTATGAACTAAAATTCTGTTTTAACTCTCAACTTCCGAGTACCTGTTTGTTTCTGTTTGTTTGCGTTAAACCACCGCGCGTTATCTAGGGCTTGCTAAAGAATTTAACACAACGTGAATTCAAATTGAAGTTAAAACAAATTTAAAAAGAAATAGTAAGTAAGTAAAACGTGAAATTAGGATTATTTTAAAGTCCTGAAAATAATAATTGAAATGAAAACTCTCTCACGCCATTTTAGAGAGACGAGAGAAAAGGGAATATTTACATAAAACTATCTTATAGAAAGAAGAGCGATTTTGAACATTGGCGACACGGAATTTTTCACATAAAGCAAATAATGTCAGCATGGCCCTTACAGTATTAAGATTTATTACTACGCGAACATTTTCATCTTTTGTAGCATTGAGAATTTGAAGCAACTGTCTGCTGTATAATTGGCAATAGAAGAGCTTGGTTTCCCCATACGCGAGTCCTAAGGTACGGACTCTGAGAACAAGAAAGGCTAATGACGTCATCATGACTTAGCTACGAAAACGTTTATGAAATAAAAACAAGAAGTAATATGCTATAGCAAATTCAACATCTCGTTGAATTCAATGAATTTTCATTTCATTTATGAATTCGTGTTTCTGCAAGAGTAATTGAGGAATAATACGTTGCATTTTCCGTTAAATATTTTCTTAAAACGACTCTCAAACCCGACAAGTTAAAGAATGAATTCAATGAATATGAATTGGTTATTAACACTTAATATATGTAAACATTTTAGTCTTTCCCAAAATACATCATAATAAATTCATAATCAATAAAATACTATTTTTAATTGATGTCTTTTGCTTGTACTTCTGTAAGAGTAATGACCGTAAAATACATTTAATATATTTTCGTTTTTTAAATTCTATTCACATTTTCAAATCCCGATATTTAGTTTAGTTTCGTTCTTTAAAACGGGAATGAGAAGAAATTATTCAGAAGCCCAGAGTCATATGATGAATCGGCGTAACTTAATTCTGCAAAATTACTACGTTCACACAGTTCTTCCAAAATGGATTCCCGTCGTGGGAATTCCCCAATTCCTGACCCGAGAGGCATCTACACCGCAATAGTTCGAACCACTGCAGACGCTGAAGTCGAGCACGTGTTGCAGCGCGCCTCGCCGAACCTTGGGGCACTCCACCTTGACTTGCCTCATTGTGTTCTACCGTTGTCGCCACGGAAAACCCGTCCTCTGCAAAGTGGTGGGAATCTCTGGGTGGGGATGAAAGGGGCTCAAATATGAGGTACTGCGCGAGGAATACCTCTCTACCTGTCTACCTCTCTACCCCTTACTCCCTCATAACAAACATTAGTATTTCTTCAAGACAAGTTTTTATTTGTTATATTTAGGTTACAATACGAATTCGACTTCAGTTAACCTCCAATATATAATCTAATTAAACACATAATTAAAGACTTACGACCTATTATGGACTAATTTTTGGACGTTTCGACTTGGATTTTAAGCTGTTAATAATGGATTGGGAGAAAACATTTATTTTGAACAAAAAAGTTAATTATTACAAACGTATGTCAAAAATGATATTTATAAAAAATATACTCGGGAGTATGAATTTACGCACAGACACTGAAAAGCTATCTGGTTTATACAATGCAATATTATAACATGTGTTTCTGCTTTTTTGTAAACATATTTTGTGTTTTTATTTTTGTTTATTTCATGTTTAGTTTCCTGTTGTTACGTTTCTTGTTATAATTTGTTGTTATTAAACCTGACGACAGCTGAAAACCCAAGTCAAAACGTTGTGAGCTCGGTGAAGTATATATATTATTCGTCCATAAAAAAGTAAGTCTTTAATTATTTAATTTTTTGTTACAGGACAAGTTTCACATATTTATCATTTGGAGTTTTTTACGCGACTTATTAAGTACACTGAATGGAATTTTAGTTTTATATGCTTTTGTTAAAAGTACGTACTGAAATATTATGTGACTAGTGTATGGGATATTTTTTTGTAGTGTAATACTATCTACTACAAAAGAAAATAAAGAAAGCATTAAAAATTTATTTCGCTTCTTAAATTTTGTTACTTAATTATCTATTTATTTATTAAGCAATATTAGAAAATATTATTTACATATTATGTTATTTCAAACTATATTGTAAATTTAGGATCACTTTCATTTTTCCTTTCACTTCTAAGCTTTGCGCTCTTATAAAACTCGTAAAATACGAAATGAAAGTGTTATGAGTTAGAAACATAATATATCGAAAGATAAGTGTAAAGTGTCATTCAGTGAATGACTGGGAATATAAGTCGTGTTTGATGACCGTCGAATGATCATACCTCAGTGGTGGTCATGTGCAGTAATATTCCAGAATTTCTGCCAAATTTCCACGACAATTCTGCAAAATTGGTCCCTTGTTCCCCTTGAGTAACGATATTCTTTTCTGAGTGTGCCGTTCCCTATGACGCACGTGAATTATCCGGAATTCGCAGCAGATAGATAGGTATCATAACGGGAGAAACATGAAGTTCCTCATTAATCCAGTGAGACTAGAGACCATTCGCTTCGCTTCGACAATTCCGCAGTTAGTCAACGCGGAACACATTACAGTGATTGTGTCACCTCAAACCCATATACTTGTATATGATATAGATCGAGCGATCTATAGGTTGTCCGTAATAACATGAGAGAAAAGATACCGTTTGGTATCGTCCTCTCTCTCACACACATCCGCTTGGTATTTGCGCGGAACAGTGAACAGACAGAGAGGGGAATCGAGGTCCCCCGCTCAAGTCGATGTGCGACGAAGACAGAGATCTCAAACTTCGTTGTCCCCTCGTTAAACCGGTACATATCATATATAAGTCAAATGCTCAAACCTCTCTACTCAAATTGCTCGTGCGGTGAGCACACTTTGTTTTCAGTACCGTGTATGCTGACTAGTTTCCTGCGTTCACTTTTACCCATGGCTCCTGACAAGCGAAGATATTTGAAACCATTCAAATAACTAGAACGTCCACACAGAGCCTCCTTTTCGTGCGTTTCAGGATACACTTGCTGCGGCTATTAAGTGTTGAAAACTCACCCATCTTGTATATATGAATGAAAAATGATTGGAGTTGAAATACATCGAGTATCCAAGAAAAACCTTAATAATAAAAATTGCAATAATATATTTTAATATGTCAATCCAGTACATTGTAAAATAACTGTGGAAATGATAAAAGTATATGCAGATATTGCAAAGTGCATTGGACAAAATAGGTTTTTATTGGATATTTATTAATTAGTGCAATCCACTGAATTAAGAAAAGAAGAACGTTTTTATTATTTCTTGCCAATTTTGAGCACAGAAATTTGATAATCGGTCACGGATACTTTCTTTTATTATTAATTACTTGTGCAAAAGGGTTTACTGAATACGACATGGAAAAAGAAGAAAAGAGCAAGAGTCTTAATAAGTAATTGGCATGAAAATTTTGAATAAAGAGTTACCGAAGTAATTTATTCAAATAGCACGTAAATACCTGCTCTCTCCAACATAAAACGTGGATTCAATAGTGCTTCTTCTTTCGTCTCCTGTGTCAATTTTTTCCAGATAAAATTACCAATTCCACTCCCTGATCTGCATTTTTTATTTCAAGTAGTTAGTGTGTATGTGTATCCCCATTTGACTTTGAAGGGTAACCGCACCTTTTTTTCTCCACCTCCGTATTGCTTCCTGTTCATTTTTCATCCCTCACTTGCACACGATTATTCAGATTTATTTTGCTAATTGCATCAAAGTCATCCACCTTCCGTTTGGTGACGTGTGGAAGTATCTTTCTACATGGAAGTGTTTTTACCTGACAACGGAAATACGTGTTTTGTGTAAACAGATAACACCTCTGAACCCAGCTTAATTCTGTTTAATTACGCGATCCTTCCACATGCGTAAAACCGGGTTTTGTATGTTTTACGTTAACGCTATTCACGAAACTGTTTGATCTCCAGTTAAAAATTAACGATACCGCTTTTATTGTTAGCTGCTTTTATCACAACTGTTCACCGGATGTATCTGGGTCGGTTAAAATGATATTGAGCCTTGTTTTTCGATGTGTGGCTGTATGTCATGAGGCAAGTTATATACGCGAAAATAATTTTTCGACTTTAGTTTGTGTGATACTGGCTTCAACTGAAATGCGTTCTGATTCTTTGGAAGGCAGATAGAAGAGAACGAAATTATATCTAAATTTTACATTTTTGACATCCTTTAATAAATTTCATTTCGGGTGATAATATTGTGCGTGTTGATAATAATGAAATGTAAGTATGTTCAATTTCTGGACGATAAAAATATACCTTAACATGTAAACCAAAATGCGTAATTATATGTCATAGAATATTTTTGTTTGGATATATTGTGAATTGTCCGTGGTAAAGGCGTTTCATATTTTTTATTTAAGTTGAATAATTATTCTTAGAGCTCAATTTTAAGTCAATTGCAACTTCTATGAATTGAAAAAATATTTTTCATACTGTTACATTTACCGAATATACTTATAAAATACGAATGTTTATCAGTATTAAGGCTTTGTATTATACATTGTAACGAAGAAATATTACTAAAATAACTTTCAATCTTTAAACTATGTAAATTTGATGCGGGGAATTATCAGTAGTAAATGATGTATTTACCAATTGTCAGACTCTACTTTTTTATCTTTTACCTTCTTACTTCCTCAGTGATCCAACGTCCATGCAAATACCAAACGAAAGTAAGGTTTAAAGTATGGACTTGTCTGCGACCCAGCGCGACGCTGAACACTGCTCGTAACCCATTTCTAATTCCGCGGCTGGGGGCAAATCCGTACACTGCCCTTACTCTGCACCTATTTCACTCTTTGTTCTTCTGTTTAATTATTACCCACGGACTCATATTGTATTCACCACGAAAGCAGTTCCCCTTTCTCGGTGTATTTTGGTGTGTGTACTTTCCTCACAACTCCCCTCTTTTCTCTTTCATCCTCCTCTTTCTTTCCTCTCTTTTTCAAAACTATATTTTTCAACTATATCCTACTTTATTTCTGTAAATACCAATCAGTGACATTTCATACACGTCTTTTTTTAATTTTTGTTCCCACCAGCCCACGACTAATCTTCCGAAGATCATAATTTTCAGTTCCTTCATAAATATAACAAACTTATCTCCCCGTGAAATTATTTTTATCGCTTTGTCCCTTTCCCTCCTATTCTCATGGGGAATATATCTTTACGGGATATCGAACTTTGTTACAAAAATATTTGAACATGTTTTTATTGTGAAATGGTACTATTTTCACTCACTATTGAGATTCCTATATTTTTTAATAATGTATTACTCCTAGACTTGCTCCATACCGTATCATAAATTTGAGGTCGATTGGATCGTCCTAAGTTGATGTCCTGGAGTGAAATGATTTCAGCTAGATATTTTGGAGCATGTGTGTTTGGTTTCGTAAATATATCTTTAGCAAACACCAAGGTAATATGAAATAATCTTCAATTACATCATCAATGCACTCTACATTGACATTGGGTTCAGTTTGAAAAGAAACAGAATTATTACGTTAGTTATGTTCTCAGATGAATAATCCAACTTGATTTATTTAACATGAGTGTATTTGAATTTTATTATTCAGATTTATGTTTGGCATGATACTTGTATAGTTTATAAAGTGAAAAATTAATAAAGAAGATGTATATAATAGTTAAGACGCTCAAAAATACAAACGAATGGAATCAAGCGAAGGAATTGCAGCTATTTTCTTGGTGACGGTATCAGTAATTTTTCTATAAAACGATATTTGTTATCGGAAGGTATAGAACTGATAGTTTGAATCGGTGATGAATTTGTGATAAATCCCTTCGTAATAGGACCTTTTAAATATAAACTTATGTATTTCATGGGAAACGTTTGGGCTGCCAGAGGAGGTTAGAAAATACATGATATAATATGATCTAAGTTACACTTTAGCGTTAAAACATTCTCACCATATAAATTGTAAATTTTATACATGTTCCTGGGCACTTAGAGAATATCAACAGTATTTTCATGAGAGTAAAAGTGGAGAAAATAATCTTCTCTAATTGAGTTGAACACTTGTTTTCGTAACTTACAACTTTCTTCGCAAACAAAAGATTCACCCATTGGGAGACGTGCAGAGAGCTGCAGCAATAGTACGCATTGCTTATCTGCATTGCCCGCGCACACAGTCATGGAGTGGAGGAGAGAGCGAGAGGGAGAGTCTGGTGGCCCGGGACCGGAGCGGGAGTGGGGAGGGCGACCGGCCGGGGCTTATTCTCAGTGGAGCGGTAAAAGCTTGCTCTCCGCCTCGTTCGCAACTCCAAACGTAGTTTGTACAGCGTTATTAAAGCGCAAGTGTTGCTTCGCAATGGAACATAGTAATACAAGTTTATAGCGCGACGGATTGGTAGGGTGGGTGGCGTCGAAGATCGTAATTGCGGAGCATCGTCCAATTGCTGACCGGGAACATGAAAGGAGGAGGTATTTATATAACTTATGGAGGGGTCCGAGACTTGTAAGTGGCCAGTACACTCCACGACTTAAAAGAAGAAGAGGTCTTGAGGAACTTCCTGCTCTTTGATGTAGAAACGGAGTTTCGGAGTAGACCAAAGGTCAAGCAGAGAAAACGACTCACATGAACATTGGGATGGCAGACCTATAAACTGATAACAATACTTATCCCCCTCGATAGCTCAGGGCTAGCGCGCTGGCTTGTCATGGAGGTATCCCGACAAGACTAGAAAAAGTTGTAGCTTTTCACTTCTATGTCTCAGTTTTATAGATGTGACCCTCTGTGGCTTATTACTCCATACAGCAATCTGTTTCACGCTGTGTCTAATCAGTAAACTCTCGTCGAGTTGGGTCTTACTAGCACTCGTCATCGTTATCCTTAGTTGGCCGAAACGCGAAATGCATAATAATATTTAAATTTGGTAATGAGATAAAGATGTGAAGAAAACAAAGGTACGAGTGAAGGGACCACTTGTGTGGTATATTGAACAGGACATGACTTTTTGACTTGATCCGCAGCTTTACGGATAAACAGGAAAGACATGGAAATAACAATTTTTATTTTAACCCCAAAAGAGGCCAAAGTTTAACGTGTTCCTATCAAAACGTCTCTCAAATCTGTTTAACTTAAAACAGGTTTAACAAATGTGAGCATAAATCTTAAAACGGGTTTTTAGAGAGAAAAGTTCTTTTAGTTATTTTTTATCCCACTGACATTGAGTCAGCATGGTGCAGAGAGCTGACTGGAAGACTGATTTGAATTCCAAATGAACACCATAGGGTCTGTTTGACTATTTGATTCTGACTAGCCAATTAAAGTCAGTCATTGTTTAGAAGATATTTATACCGTGGCTTATATTAATCACGGCTGGCAATGAGGAAACTAAAAAGTCAGATTGTTTAACTAAATTCTCAATGTTACCCACGTCATACTTCTCCTTGCTTCCTTGCAATTCTAGAATAGTGGCCAAGCATAAATAAAATGAAGGCAGTGGTATTTCAGTGCAGCAAAAATTGAAGCGCACATAGGCGTTCAAACTTGGGTCATGAGGTACACTGCTCAACATTGCATCAGATTTACGTGACACAATTCTTGTCAAACTACTTCGACTAGTACATGTTATCCTGTATGTGCGCTTATAATGGTAGTTCATCAAATTGGGCTAGTTCATGAAGCGTCACTTTAAAAATCCTTCAAAAGATAAAAAATACATTTATTCTACATGAAAAGAGGGAGAAAATTAAAGGGCTAATCAGAAAAATTTAAACGATACACGTCCTGCATGCCCCAAGAAAGGGATAATCCTTTATTTACGAAATGCATAACACATCTTCGTTACAGCATGGAGAAAGTACACGCAACATGGCCAGGACGTCTTCCTAAATATTCATGTAGCATTATGAACAAGTTTCCCTTTTAGAGACATGCTGTCTTGAAGAGATCACAAAAACCTACGATCATGATAAAAATAAACAAAATTTACCGCAGAATCATGAAACCTATTTCAGAATTTCGATATTACTCTCATTGATTGCAAATCACAACTAAAATGGAAAAAAATTCCTCAAAATTGTACTGATCCGACGCAAAGGAACAGCGGTCTGCTCAGAAAAAAGAAACTTATTCAAAGGTAGGAAAGATACGATGAATTAGGAAAGACAGCATATATGGAGAAAGAGGTTTCAAAGAAGAAAATACGCTTGAGAGGTCGTGGGAAAGGCACTGGACGCGCAAGGCTACCCCGGCGAGGACACCCCGCTACACACCGTCTTTGTGTTTGGCATGTGTTATTCATGGTCACGGACTGTTCAGAGGTTTCTCGATCTCTGTGACTGTAACGGTTACCAGCTAACGGCCTTCTGTTGCGTTCTGGAAGCTCACAACAAGGCTGGGAGTCGCCTTCGATTTTTCTGGAGATTTAAATGAAGAAATGATGAGAAAGAGTATTACCATTTCATTATGAATCAATGAGTTCGAGACTCTCTAAAAAGTTCAATTATATTTAGAAGATTACGTTTTCAAATTTTGCCCTCCAGTTTCAATTTCATATATTGATAAATTTCATTTAAAAATTCCGGTAATTAATTTAGTATTAAACGTTATTTTAAATTGAACTAAAGTATTTTGTGTTGATAAAAGAATTTTGGTGATGTTTTTTTCTTTTTTTTTGAAAAAATAATTGCTTCCTCTTTTACTCAAATCTGGTTTATAAATTAATTAAATCGAGTCTTCCTTTTCAATTGAGGCTTGAAACTACATTTACGAGAGTAGAACATAACACAGGAAAATAGTAGATACACACTTCTCAATTATTTCTGACTGGATGAGTTTCTATTTGAATTAATTTCTATGAAAGGTAATTGAACTCACGAAGAGCATTTATTGTAGAGTGATTTGAGAAATATAATATCCACTGCCCCGGTTGTATTTCTCTCATCAAATGTTGATGTATAAACCGAGCTCACTGGAACTCCTCCGGTTCTATGCCGGGCGCTGAAACATCGCAAGTAAATAATTACAGCCGTCTCAACACTTCCTCTCAACGCCTGCCGGTGTATACTCAGGAGGAGTTGGCCTTGGATGCAAATGAATACAGGTTTGCACTTTAGGAGAACTAAGATCATCTCAGAGATTTGAAACTTCACGAGAAAATGTGGGAAAGAAAAGATCATTAAAAGGTGTTTCAGACTATATATTTTTCTTATAAGTGTAATACAAATTAAAGACGATGTCAAGTCGTCGTATCAAGCTGTTGTACTTTGTTAAGTGTTTTTGGGATGCACTGCGCTCATTATTCGTAAAAAGCTACAAGAAATTAATATTGGAATAAATAATAAAAGGAATGCAAACATTAACCATGATAAACGATAAATTGAATTTAGAATAGCCAAAACGAAATAAAAAAGAAAGGAAAGGAAAAATACTTAAAGCGAATTTCTTTGAAAATATAAATTGAATGAAAACAAAATAAAACAACGTAACCGAAAGCAAGCTGGAAAGTTACGCATCTGGTTACAGTGAAGTGTTTTGGCAATTGCATTCACGGTGTGCAAGGGAGTTCATTAAAGGAAAGGGTTACCAGCCATGACGTCAGAAGACGGAAAGATGGAAGAACGTCATTGAGAAAGGAGGGAGGGAGTTTAATTGTCCATCATTCAAACTGGGTGGGTGTAATGTTTTCCTATAATGTCGAGTGTATTTTACACCACTATTCCTTCATGAATGTATCTCATTATAGAATGTAAATACGTCTTAGTATTTGCAAATTATTTCCGCAAATACTAATTTATTCATGCAAATTCTAGTATTTAACTAATATCAGTAATGTATACAATTATCAAAATATTAATTTCTTTATAATGTACTTGAAACCATATATATCATGAATGTCATTTGAACATCATTAAGTTTCCGTACACACGATCTACGTTTCCCTACACAAAGCAGTTATGTAAAGTACGAGGAACGAGGAGGGACATATTTCTGACGAATTCCGCATTGTTTAAGGGCATATTCTGCTACTGGGCCGCAGCGCCAGAAGAAGAGCTGCAGCGATGAAAGGCCTATGAAATAAGGAGAAATGCCATGCCTCTCTTCACAGCTCTTCCAAGGCCCGCCAACTCGTTAGACTTTCCTTTATTACGCCCAGCTATTATTCTTCAGTCTTAAACGTGTTTTAGTACGCTTAGCAGCAATATCCTTTGAAATGATACGTTTCATGTAAAGATCACAAGTATGTGCTATTCAAAAAGTAAACTTCAATTCTCATTAATGACAATGTTTGACTTCTACTCTTCTGAATATAAATAATCTAAACAATCGATCTGAGTATTTTTTGCAGACTATTTAATTTCTAATGATAATTGAGGAAATTAACATATCACAACTTAGATAACAATTTATATAATAACCCATTAAAATGTAAATCAAATACTACATTGTCAATGTGAAAGATCATTGCTAGCATTTTCTTATTTTTATACGAAATTAAAATGTCTACAAGAAACTCATGCCATTTATTTATAAATTCCTAGTCTACTGAAGATTTGTTTAAATTGAAAAAGTTCTTGATGACAAATCATTTTGAGTGACGTGTTAGTCATACATTCATTTTCGCATTTCTTAAATTTTCCACGGCTATAACATTATCTTTTGGTTGCTCTTGTTTGAAAAATATTCAAAACGCATTGTTTTTGTGAGATATGGCCTGAAAAGTCAACATTACATAATAGAAACGCTCTTATTATCAATATGACGAACTTCTATATCCCCATCATCCGTTGCTAGATCGATAAAATGAAGAAATAATTATTAGTTTTGTTATTCTCAACTTATCCCGATTGTACTTCGTCACTTTATTTAATAGTTTCATATAGTATATTTTTCTTTTTCCTGTATCCAATATCACAATTACAGGGATTCATTATTCTTGTACGATCCTTTTTTTCTGATGCTAGATTTGTTTTGGATGTCTCTGTTGGATACCTCAAATTTCATCTCCACCATCGGATATCTCATATTCCTCTCGGTTGTCCGTAACAAGATAGCACAGATGTTATTTTTGGCAAGTAGATTATACAGTGCCTCTTTGCCACAGTTTGCAGGTGCAAGAAAGCGTGTCTCATCCTCGGCGATAGGAACAATTTTCCATGTAATGCAATCAACGTGGAATTCGTCGTTGCATTGTTAGTTTCGTTCAGTATTCATTAAAAATTTCGAATTTTTCTTTTGTATCAATATGTGCTTACATCGTTCTCGGGTTAAATCTATTAATGATATTCAAGTCTTTCCTATATTCACCTCGTTCATGTCCATAAAATGGACAGTTATGCGCGACCTTCTCGTCTTCTCCATTATATCGGTACCTTTTAGTTGATCAATCGGAAATCAGAAAGTTCTAGTTTTAACTCCTTCCGAGTACCTACTCGGGACTTTTAACAACTTCCGAGTACCACTCGGGGAGAAAGATTTGTATCGTCTACGGATAAGTGAAAATTGCGACGGGCCGGGACTCGAAACCAGGAAACTGCTTTGTCCACCCGCCTCGACTCCCGAAACCCGTACGCGTAGGTATATGGAAACCGGGTACAAGAGCTCCCAGTATGGTGATCACTTATACCCTATATAGGATGTGACACAAGTTCACCGGAATTGGCCTTGTGGATGTTCTGTATGTGCGTTGGGATTCAAGGCGGGTCGTGTACCGGTAATGCAGGAAACCGGATTCGAGTTCCGATCCACCGCAATTTTTACTTTTCCCTATACGACAGAAAGTTCTAATTTTCATACGTCAATACAAAACTTCGAATTTGACATGCCTGACTAACATTTTGGAATCGTCGATCTAACACAATGACCGTTTCACTGAAATGAAGCTATTTGAGAGTTTTATATCAATGGTTAATCATATTTGTTCAAGTTACTGATAAAATGAAGGCGTTATGATCGGTATCCTACATCACTTAAAATACCGTTTAATGCATGTAAGAATGATATGGTAACAAATCCTTTGTTCATATTAAAAATATTAAATTGATTCACGCTCTTCCTCGAATGCCGCAATCAAAAAATGTGATGGTTGGTATACGAACAGTTAAGCTGGTAGTCATGTTCCTGATTGAGTGTACTTTTTGTATTTTGTGAAGACCAATTTTCACTGTGATAAGACCATAATCCATCACTTCTATGTACACACCTTCAAACCCTATATCACGTGAATTTAATGAAAATTTAACCAGTTACTTCTGATTTGAATGCTACACACCAAGATTCAGGTTTATATTTGACAGCTTGGGTTGTTTACGGCTATTGGAGGATCACTAACTAGACACGAGATTCGAAGTAATTTGCTTTCCCCATTGAATTAGTACCAATTAGATTCGTAAAGTGGATTAGAATATGTAGCCTATAGATATGAAGGGTGAGGTTGAACTATCACTTTGCGTGCGCAGATCGTATTGGACCATTTCAACAGTTATATTGATGTTTCTAAAATAATATGTATCATTGTAGCAGTATCAATCCTCCAGTTCATTATAGAGAATTGTTACTGAAAGAATAAATTTCGAATGCAAATAATTAAGATGAATGAGCATACAGTTTAAATCCCATCATTAAATTTCACAATACTAATCCCATTCTCTACAAAAGAAATGCTAAAATTATAAGAATATGGTACTTAAGGTATTCAAATATATTATGTTGTCGGAATATACATGTTTTTACAGAACATTTTCTAGTATGAATTTTGTTATTACCAACAAAGTACGCAGTTATCATAGAAAATTATCGAAGCCAAAAATCAGAAATTGTCCTAGTGTAGTAAAAATACTAGATAATTAAATAACTTTATGACAATCTATCCTAAAAACATTAAAAAATCACATAGTATGAAGTTGAACTGCTTAATTGAACCTCCTGGTTTCATAATATTACAAACCAACTGAAATAAATGCGTTTTGTTTTATACACAGACACCGAACATTAAAATAGAGGCAATTGTAGAATACAATTAGTTATGTAACTATAAATTAAAGAATGTAATACATTCTTATTCAGTAAAATAAATAAAATTTCAAAGTTAAAAGGTGGGGACCTTTTTTATATAATCCTTTTTGTAGAAAATGTTCTCATTCATTCGGGAAAGATACAGAATTTTATAGGATGTACAGAGCGAGAAAAAATTGAAAACCTGCCTCGTAAGAAATTTTTATTGAACATTATTTGAATCATATTTTTAGATTTCACAAAAAATAGCCTCATATTTCCTCGGAGGTGTTGAACTCTTGCTAATCATCTACCGAGAACTTGAACTTATTAAGTGAAGTAACACATGGTGTGCGGAATAAAAGCTGGTTGCTGCAAAACGCAACGAACTCTCCAATTTACAGACACTATGTTTTGCATGATAATGTTTGTTGCAACTTAACACATGGGTTCTACGTTGTGGCGAGCGTGGCACATTCTGAACAAATAGTGTAATTAAGGAAATATAACGTCGAAACAATTATAACGAATCGCTTTGTGTCGATATGCTTCCGGAGAAAGTGAATAACCTCCACCTTTTGTATTCATTTCCCCGCGCTTCTACCGTGCATTTGTTTCATAGGTTGATTTTATTGCAGAATCATTCTGTTTTGCAATATTCTACTGCTTTTCGAGCTAATATGGGAATCGAGTACAACGAACCCCTCTCATTGAATGGAAATTAAATTCTTTACGAAATCAACACAATCTACGATCATCATTTTGAAGTGTGTTTGTAATAGAAATACTGCGATGCAAAATTTTCAGAGAAGAAATGTGTTTGAGCTAACAAGTTTGGAATGCAAGATATATTGTTGCCGTATTATGTCACAATCAAATGTTTCGAAGTCCAGAGTTCACAAATTGACGTGCAAATGATGAATAAAATGTCGTCGTATCTGTTGTTTATTAAAATACACCTCATATTTTGACTGTAGAATGAGAGGTTTTTTATTGATTTTTTGGCATAGCATACGACATGATTCAGTTAAAACCTTTGCATCAAAGAAATCGTAAACGGATTAATATACCAAAGTTCAGTATTCTCTAATATAAGTAATGGCATACGGTTAATAATTTCACGTAAATGAATAACCTGTTGCAGAATAATGACACCCACTTTTATTTTTTAAATAGAATTTCATATTTCATTGGCATTACTTCACTAACGACAAAATACAGAAATAGGCGCTGGGTATTCTTCAATTTATGGTTCGTGTCCGTGGACTTAAATAGACTTGAACGAGGAGTGTCTGTGTTTATAACCCTTCAAGGCATAGCTATTTGGTTAAATTTCATTAACTTACGCCATCATTGTTTTAACAGCCAACGTTATATTCACCACGGCTTTGTTATTACACACAAATGTATTAACTCATTTTTATCATTGGATGGAGACCGTATAAACTACTCGTAATGGATAGCTTTCTGTTTAAATGTTTTGTTAATTATTATATGAATCGTAGTGCACTCATCACTGCCACATTAAATTCGTTAATATAAATTTAAACTGAAAGCATGATATCGGTTGTTGAAACGTCGCATAGTTTAAAGCAGTACACAAGTACCGCTATTCAATGTTAGTGTTGTTCTACAAAGAGCGAGAGAGAGAGAGAGAAGCAATCGAAGTTAAGAAGAAAAAAACTTGAAATGATTGAACAAATTTGGTGAGAAGTACGGTCTCACAGAAATAAATTTTGAAACAAGTTTGAAGTAATTATTTCACCCGCTACCTTTGAAGGTAGAAAACGGTATTTACGCAAAGTCACGCAAAATTCTGGGAAGTTTTTGAGCAGACTTAAGTGGCACGAATGAACGAAGTTATGAATCATATTTCTGCCACACTTCTATTGCCCATCAGACTGGACCATGTACTCTCGTTTCCCTATCCCCGTTCAAACCTGTTGCGTGACACAAGGGACGGAGGAAAGACAGAACACTTGGCCGTGAAGTTGTTTGCGTACTTTTTCCGAGATAGTTGGACATATAAAATTGAGAAAAGTTCTTCAACTTTTCTCAATTGGAAGTAACTGCAATGTAATTGATTCTTAAAACAATCATAAAACTAAATTCAAAGTAATACCAACGTTTCAGATATATTTAAACAACTTACTGTAAATGTTGGCTCGAAATATATTCACTATTTTTATTCTTATCCTTTCGCAAATAAAAAAAACTGCTTAAATTAAAATGCTGAAAAATGAAAATATTTTATCAATACTATGTAAACTTAGCTTTAATTTTGTGTTAATTTTTGGCACTGACAAAATATTCTCAATTTTTCATGGGTGTACTTAATTAAATTTCATGAGAAATAATTATGACTTAAATAGAACTTCTAACCTTTGTCACCATAAATTTCTTTTGAGTTACTGTTTTCTTCCGTGGAAAACGGGTAGAAGGTAAAAAGAGTATGTGTTTTTTCCCTATTGTACCAGCGTTAATTACAGCCTGAACGCAGTTTCTAGGAAACTAAATAATAAAAGAAATATATATGTGCCTACAGATGGTTTTTTAAATGTTTCATATTAAATGAAATACAAAAAGCTACAAACCGGTGTACCGCTAGTTAATTTTTAACTGGCAAGAAAATTTCTGAGACAAGTCAAAAGGACAAAATAAATTTGTCGTGAGATTTAACGCAATTTCTCTTCGTTTTTGAGAGCATGTATTAGGCAGTTTTTTTCCTTTCATTTCGTGGCTTTCGAGGGTTATCACAATGAAAAAAATCCTCTCAGGAATTTGCAATTTACGCAGCACCTGACGTGACGGAATGGAATTCTTTTGTGGAGAAAGTTGTAAATAGAGAAAAGGACGCGTACATGCAAAATAAATTAAATTTAAAAATATCCTAACTCATTTTTGAATATTAAATTTGATGGATGTGTGTCCAACAAGATGAAAAGTTACATGTATTTTAATGACTTCTGTATTCTTTGTGGTTTGTTGCGCAAAATTGTAAAATGAAAATGTTCGTTAATATCGTATTGTTCTATTTTTATGACAATAAATAAATAATAATACAGAAACTTACGTTTCTAAAGATAAAAATACTTTCTTTTCCTTTAATAATCATCCAGTACTGTGTTCTTTGTATACTTAGGTTGATTCAAAATAGTATATTCTTCTTTTTTCTCTCACAGCTTCATATTGCCTTTTTGTAATTCGATAAATAAAAATTAATGAAATATTTTGGGAACACGTGTTCTACTTTTCTAAATGATGTTACAACATCAAAATAAGAGTATAGTTGAACTAAAAAAGAAAATAATATGGGATTTTATAAAATCCAAATATTTAATTCATCGGAAACCATTTGCATTCTTGAGACAGCCAATTCATTGAAATATTGGGAATGCTAAAGACGACAAAATTGTGTATTGTTAAATGAGTTCACTGGAAGAGAACAGGTCCCAATCGCGTGTGCTGCCAGACTCAGAAGGCCAATCATCGACTGCTCCGTCGAACCGCGATCTGTCAGCCACCATGCTTGCTCCTCCTTGCTCTACCCCATTTCCACTCTGCGCCTCCGCCTATAACCACGCTACGGTGATCGATCGCGGGAGCGACGACGTATAACGTCGATGTCGGGGGGTGGCCGCTGCAGTAGTGTCATTCGCGCTAGTATCTTGTCTGAATCCTGTCCTTGTCCTATCTCTCCTCGCCACTGTGTCCTTGCAGGCGAACTACTGTCCGCGAGCTTCTTTGATATGCAAACTGCCTGCGCGGACCGATATCAACAGTTTACTGCTGTCGTCACGCCGCTGGGATTGGGACTCTGCCTGTCGAGAAGACGAAAAAATCCTGGACAGGGATATAACATTTTTAGGGACCACTGGATGGGGACAATAAGAGTCTCCTGGCTGGAAGAAATATTCTCAGCCAAATGAAAGGATGGTGGCTAAGGAAAACCTGAGGAAACTGAACCGATTTTTGCAGTAGAATGGGAACAGAGAAATTGTGAGACTAATGTTACTGAGAAACGCAACTAGTAACGAAGACGAAAAAAATAGTTAATTCTCTGGCATGGATTAATTAGAGTTACAGTATATTCGAAAAATATTGGTGTGTTGACCTATATACGATGCATTTTCCTCGAAACCTTTCTATAAATGAAAGTAATTAATGGAAAATTTGTAAAATGCAAGAATCCAATGCCATCACAGTGGAAATTCCGTCAACAATTACATGTGATTCAGCGCGTGTTGTTGAGACGTCACGAAAACATAACTATTATCTGTTAATCCATCTCTTTTTGAAGAACTTTTGTTGGTCCTTAAATTTACAAATGTGGATGGGGATAATAAAAGCAAAGGGCTGGAGGTAAAAAGGTAAAAGAAAAGTAGACAGATAGGCAATGGGCCTGGAAAAATTTCATGGTAAAAAGTATTAATTGAAAAAAGTGAGATAAGAAAAAGAGGAAGAAATGACAAGTGAGTTGGCTCGGTGACTCTCCTATGAACCTCACCCCACCACCCTGCTCCTGCATCCTGCAATTAACCTTAACTGACCTTCTAGAGGCACCCTGCAGCACCGCCCCTCCACGCCGACGGAATGTCATTAAGAAACTATTATGCGAACCTCGACTGGGGTCGCAAACGAGCGATTTCTTGCACTGACAAGACGCTGCGCAAAAACGCGCCCTTAAGGAAAGAATGGAGGCGACGAGGTCTCTGGATAAGGGGAGTGGATGGTCATACATAGGCGGATGGGTTTGGACCGAGATAGGCCGAGCGCTGAGCACAGATTGGGTCTACACTTGCTTCAAACTAGGCTTCAGTTCGACGTCTGCCAGATAAATAAGGGGATAGTTTATTCAAACGGTACCAGTTGTACTTGTGGGGACGAGAAAACTAGCAGACATATGTAACGAAATGGTTGGTTGTATGGAGAAGAATCGGAAAACTGTAAGAATGGCATGCAATCATTATATTCACATAGTTGTGAGGAAAATTATAAATTAATAGAAACAGAGAAAAGGTACGATTCTTTCCGGAATTTAGTTCAAAATTAATCTGCAAAAGGAATTTGCTAAAATTAAAATTTTAAATTAATGATGGATAAAGAAAATTGTGGAAAGAGAAGGCTGCGGTGATAAAGAAATAAAAGATATGATACGGAAGATATCTCATTAATTGTTTATTAAATAAATTTAGTTTATTATTTGCATATTATAACTAAATAAATAATTCTAATTCAGTTTATAAATCCTCGGTGCAGTTCACATTTTCCATTAAAAAATAAGATGTTGATCTTTAGTAATGCGCTCTACTAAAATACACGCAAATACAAGAGTATTTCAAAGGAAATTATTCTTAACAATATCACCCACTTACCGAAAATAAATAACCTACTTTGAAATGAAGATTCTGATTAAAAACAAAGAAATACTTTTTACAATTTTATTCCAGAAAACTACTGTATTCACATGGTTAGCATTATGAGACTGATAAAATATGATAGACCACAAATATTTTACGCTTTACTCCTAACAGAAAACATTGCCGTGAATAAAATTACTGTAAATAAATTTAATTAAAATGCACTGAAAATAAATAAAACTTTAAAGTCAAAATAATTAAGGGAAATTCGTTCAGTAATGATAAATTACTAGGATGATTTGTGTAAGTTTTACGGGCAATATTTTAGAGAAACGTGAAAAAAGGTATTCCGACTACTGGATGTATATGCAAATATAACTTGATTTAATGGCGTTGGGACAAATGAATGATACTGTTGAGTGCTTAATGTAGGAGAAATACAGAAGTAAATGTATACTTCTAAGAAATGAGGATAGTTCGAATAAATCTTTTACATATAGTAATATAACTAGCTTAGTAAAAGTACTTATGTTGTATTTGGACTAGTTTACAATTCTGTTATTCACAACTAAAATAAATACATTATACATAAAAATAATTTTTCTTATTTTTTTTCAGGTAATGAACACCTCCAGTCTTCCAAGGACATAGTCACACTTCATTTAACACTATTTACGGTACGTTTACCTTATTTCTTAATGTCATTAATGCACTGGTTGTCTATTTTAATTTTTAATATAAAATAATAACTTACATATTTATATTCAAATATTAAAGAGGGTAAGAAAAAAGTTATTTATATTTAATTAACTACTGATATTATACGCTACAAACTGCTGTGACGATATTGAAAAAGTATAATTTCAGCTATATTATATGTGTTTTGTACGATCATTTCAGGATTTTACCCGATAGGCTTGCGGGTAACCACATAATCTAGGTTAACCCAGCTTAGTAATTTTTGCATTTATGATAATTTTTGTTGTTGTTGCGTATTCATGTTAGCTTAGTATCGCTGAATACCAAACCGCATGCCACAAAATACTGGACACCCACATCGAATGAACCCAATAAAACACATTAGTAATTGTTGCGTTGCCATATGGTTCGATTCTTGGCGATATCTTTGTGCCCTATCCTTGAATCCATCAGCGCATTTTTAATTATACACATAATGAGAATAATTTTGAATACAGGTGTGGAAAGTGAAATCTTCTTGTTATCCGTGTTATAGTGTAGTCGCATTTAACATTTCATAGTTCATTAGTAATTTGTATCTTGTCTTTTATTGATTGTCACAAGCAAAATATAATTGTCAACGTTAAATATAAAAGTCAGTTAGATTTTTAAAATGTCAATAAAATCTAGAAAAGTTTTGGGAATGGCACGAATTAGGTTAAGCAATATATTTCAATTATTTACCCAAATTTACTGTTACAATAGATTACTTTTATTTGCTTGTAATTATATACTTTCGTGTTTATTAAAATTTATCTATTGGGAGTACGTCTGGTAATTTCTTTTCACAAAAAATGTCACAGGCATTTTTATTTACTGACAAAAATTAAATAAAACTTTTGTTGATAGATTAGACGGAAAAATGACAAAATGTATCATGCCACAGTAAAAACTCACCATGTAAGAAAATACATTTTTATTTCCGAATCTTCAACGTTTAGATTTTACGACAAGAGTAACTGTTATAACTTGCGAAATTTTGCTAATGACTTACATATTGCTGGAGTAAAAATGGATTCACACAACTTGCTTAAATTGGGTGTTATTCTCTGCCGTAAACATTTGAAACGAATAACAAGAGTTAACCTCTACGAAACCATTGACAATTCACGAATAAACCTTTGCGATGTCTTGTTGATATGTCAACATGGTAATTTTATTAGTTTATGATAGCAATCTACAGTGCCCCTAAATAACAATTGATTTTGCGGAAACGTGTGTTAGAAAGATTTGTTTTACATTATTGCATTAAGTAGGAATAAATTTGTTCAATTCGTATTCTTGATATACAGAATGATCATAGTGTAACTTCAGCAGAACAATTATCTTAAAGTTAAGATAACTAAAGATGATTTCATTTTAACATTCAACTAATTTGAAAGAAAATTGAACTTCAATTTCAATTAAAATGAATTTGTTGCCATTGCTGAGAATGGAACTCCAGGCTTAGTGAAATGAAGACCTTACTCTGCCATTTTATACGAAAACAAACAAAGCATCAGGAAAATAAAACAGAGCTCTGTATTCCAAAACAGTGAGCGCTAAGTAGGATAGGTGTAAACAAGGTTTGTATGTTTCTCTTTCTCATTTCAATTTCAATGTCTTAATTTGAAAAAACTTCTACTTCATAAATCCCTTGTAACGAACATTCCAAGTTTGACATTTCCCACAACCATTCGTCTGTTTGCAATTACCCCGAGTTTTCATAATTACCCCTGAGACAACAGGATAATTGTAAACAACGAACTTTCTCCTGACATAAAGTACATAATGAGTGACCGTAAGCGTGTGTCCAATTGTATTTTGACCTTACTAATACCGTGTTTACATATATTACGATTCGCTGTTTACATTTACACAGTATCCCCATTTTACTAGTGTATTTTGTTACAAATGTTGAGAAACACCGGCTGATACTTTTGTTGATCATCAGAACATTTTAAAACCCATAAATAGTTTATTTTATTGTATAAACCATTTGTATCAACGTTGTAACCTGACTTATTGTAATTATATGTAACTTCATGTACAAAAATATAAAGTTAATGCGTAGTATATAAGCAAGGACAGTTAAAAGCAATACATTCCACGAATGTTTACGTTGCCAGAAAGGGTAATGATGTTTGTACTTTCTTTTTCACTGGCCGGAGGAGGTGAGATTAGTTTTATTTTCAAAAAAAAATTGTCCTCAGCTAAAACGAATTTAGTTGTTGCATTGTCAATTCTTTTCAGTGTCTTCACATTTTCCTCCCATTCCCACTTATTGGCACTACAAACAGAGGAAATGAGGTTTTTACATTTTCCCATACCTGTCCACGAGTAATAATATATCCAATGCAATACCTCTTGTGGTTGGCTGTAAGTATATTAAGCCCACCTCCTCTACTCTTTCAAATTTTCGGAATATTTATTGTAATTTTCTAACACCTCATGTAGGTCAGGCAATAGTGAAAAGAATACTTCATTTTCAGTTTCTTGTGCTTCCTTCTCTTTTTTGACCATTTACTTTGTGTCAGCCCTCACCCTTTCTTATCACTCCGCTTTTGTTTCTTCGGAGATCAATCATATTTAAGTATATAGATAGATATAAGAACTTCCTCACCTCCCTACCGAAAAAACCAAGAGAAAAAAAATTATGAAAATGTACTAAATGTGACTAAATGCAAGTTAATTCAAAACTACTTATAGATTGTACGACAAAACTGCGAAAAAATAATTACTATGTTTACAATTAACCCGACACTTGAAAAACGTGGGGTGAATGTAAACATGGAAATGTGGGACCTGTAAAATTCCCAGAAGATAATAGCAATGCTATTCTGTTACCTTAATACATTACTGATAATAATATATAAAATAAATAATGTTCATTTAAATAAATTACATACTGTAGAGTAAAAACTGCAGAGCAGAAACTTCGAATTTCATTCTTCTGAATAGCTCTATGCTATAAGGTTGTATTGCATTAACGGCTTGGTTAAAAAAAGCGGAATTTTTTATGTTATCCACAGAGTCACCAAATTATATTTTTGACCATCTTTTCGTTTCTATGACCCCCACAGCGGCGCATAGATCACTTGTTTACATTCATCCCTTGTTTACAATTACCCGCGTGACCATACTTCAGTAAATTATATTGTTTATACAACCTATGAGAAAATGTTATTTATTTGTTACTTGTCCTTTGACTATGCGAATTTTGCGACGAAAACCTAGAAGGAATAAAAAGATATTGAAATTATTGGGGCTACAGTATTCCATCTGATGCAAACGTTCATTTTTTGTTGATTCAGGTAACTTAATTTAAGATCGGTTTTAAATCGTGAAACAATTACTTCCACCCATTCCTCGGTATAGCAAAATTAAAAAGCAGAGAAATCACTGGGACGTAAACCAACCTCACTAATTCCGATATATTAAGGCCAATGGATATGAAATCGGAGGCGATGTGAATATTACGCATGCAGCTACGATATATCGATGAAACTAAACGATCCGAGCTTTGAAATATTTCGGGAGGATTTAAAGAGACCCCTCCACGGCGGGTGGGAAACGATACATCAAAAAAGCATAAAAACTTTATGACCGGAAGGCGTCCCTGGGGCGGTGCGCCGCCGTGGACACATTGCGCTGAAATATTATTTTACATTGCTCCGCCTACTTTGTTTCGGGGCGCCCATCTCGAGCAGAGTCCGCACGGATTTCCCAGAGACTGCGCAGCCGCTGGCTTTGTTGTTTACGCTTTGCGCTTCACCGCCTCCGTCATTTCTTCATCTCCCGCTCTGTGCAGGTCTTCTTCATCAATACGTCCCATGTGGCGATGCAAATTTAAAATTCTCAAATGAGAGCAAAACTTTTCCTTTTCAATGATGCATATTTATTCAGAAGAATCTACGATGCTTTCGAAATTCATGTTGATCATCTAAACCTTCAGAAATTCACGCATTAAAAAGAAATGCAACACAATTCCATACATAAATCATTTGGCCTTCGACCGCGTCTTAGTCGATAAAACTACCAACGTTTCGGCCATCTTGCTGTGACCTTCTTCAGAGCAATGTCCGACTCGTACAGACCTGTCGCTGTCGTACTCTGGGTCAGAGTCGGATGAAATGTTCGTCGGAAATAATGATCTACTATGACAGGAAAATTCCCCAACCGAAACACTTTAGTGAGTGAAATGGCGTATAGGAAAAACAACCGCACAAAACACTTCTGAAACACTTTAGTTGAATGCACATATTGAGGTAGTTCTTGTATCGATTATATAATTTTGGGAATATGATATTTTCGGGTAATATTTGTTATTTTTTTACTTTTCTCTCCCAACTCATATTAGCATTAATCTGTGGATGTGTGTTCAGAAGCGGCGCGATCGTTGTCCTAAAACAGCCACGTGATGTTATTCAGTCACTCACCATCCAAAAACTAAAACGCGGATTTAATTCTATCAGAACTGAATTGTTTGGTCGTAAACACGGAGGTTTATAAAAAGACTATAAAAATGAAATACTCGTAGTTCTGCGAAATGTGAAGTGTTTTGTTAAATAACTTGCGCAAGTGTAGTATTTCAACAGACATTCTCTGAGTGACTCGCCAGACACAATACCATACATCGTATTATTTTATATATTTAAATATATAATTTGAATTTATTGTAAAAAAAGCAGTACAAACTGCGTATGACGGTGGAGGACAATAAACTAATTTACTCTCCGGAAGCAAGCAAGCGACCATCCCATCAATTCCGATCAAGGGCCCTAAGGCAGAGGCGGATTCAAAAATTTCCGCAAAAATAATTCCTAGATAAGATAAAAAGTTAGCTTCGAGTTATAATACTAAGAGAATGTCAATATGTTTGTAATTTAGCGCAAAAAATTTACACGTACAAATTATTATCGAACTATAGATTATTCTGAGTATAGTGTTTAAAAATCATAAGAAATGAAATAACACTAAATTCACGATTTATTATAAAAATAAATATGCCCCTGAACAAAGCCTAGAGAACATGTATAAGAAATCCGCCTCTACTCGAAGGAAAACCGGAGCAAAACCCGGGCTAGGATATATATATATATATATCAAAAATTTGTGTACCACAGTGACCATGCCGACCATTAAAATATTTGGTAATGCAGCCGAAAAAACTTTATAACATTAAAACTATGAGCAACAAAAGAAAAAGGCGTTTAATTTATCATTCTTAGATAATGTTGCTAATGATCCACAGTTACCAAGTATTATTTAAGGCATTTAGTATCAAATTCTGCTCAATCCATTTTCAGAAAAGTTACGGGAGAGACAGAAGACACCTCTCATCCATGTATTTGAAATTGAGTAAATATTTAGGTGCTTTTGGGAAGAATCGAGGTCCGTAAATGTTTTATGATTGTTTTCACCCACGCAGAAATCGCCGACGTTGAGCTAACTTTACGATCGACGCGACGTGTTTCGACGTCGAAATCGAGTGGAAGATCGACGTCAAATAAACGACGCCATCCCGACATCGTAATGTCCGGAACTTGAAGTCGAGACGACGAAAATAAACTATGTTTTCTGGACGTCGAGAAGCTGTACCATGATGACATTTGAATTTTTTGTAAATTAATGTTGTCAAATTTAAAATTGTTAATTTGAATAATGTTATTTTTAATTGTATTAATCTAATAATAATAAATTTCAGTATGTACGCCTGTTGAGTATGAATAAAGAAGGTAAGATTATATATAATATCCATGAAAATTGTAATAGAAATGATAATTACACATCGTTAAGAAAGTCGTAAATAGATAAGTTGACGACGCCGAAAAAATGTTTTCTTAAGAGATGGAATCGACGTTAAATGCGGACGGGTTCACAACGTTGTCAAGGTTGACCCAATGTCGAGCACGTGTTTTTTCACGACGTTGAAATTTTCTTTTACGTCAAGTGACGACGTCGTAAAGTCGTCGTTCTCCGACGTTGAATCGACTTTACATGCGTAGGCGTTGTTTCTCGACGTCGGTACTACTTTGACGATGCAATGACGTCTTTACGACTGTAAATTTCGACGTGGGCGGTATCAAAAACATATAAGCTTTTATGTAAATTAAAAAAACCCATAAGATTGAACCGATATGGACGTATAACTGGTGGGTTTTGTCGTGAAGCAGCGTGCCGCTCGTGCCTCTAAGTGCAGACAACAGTGGCTTTGGCAGAAGGTAGAGTCAGCTGAATAGTGAGCCAGCACCAGAGTCGGGACGGGACTCGCTGGCGACACTGCAGCTAGCAGACGTAGAACGGATCCAAAATCCATATCCTGAGCTCATTTCCGAGCCAAGCACTAGGTTACCTGAGTTCTCCCTATACCTATCTGCATAGCTTGGGGCCATGGAGTAGGCTTAGTTATATTTTTCCTGCAATTATCTTCCTGCGTAGCTTGGGGCCATGAAGTAGACTCAGATGTGTTCTCCCCATAAATACCTTTCTGTATAGTACGGGTCAGTAAAGTAGGCTCTACTGTGTATCTTCCCAAAAAGTATTCATTTCACTCTCACGTTTACGCTCGACGACAGTTTCCGAGTAAGATACAGCTCGCACGGACTGACTGTGAGCTCTCTGCCTCTGCTCCCAGACAAATATGTAAGTTGACATGAATAATAAACAGATCATTTGCCTTGACAGGATCGCTCTATTATTCGAGACTCCCTCTTTCCTTATGGTTATGCATCTAAGGTAGACAAAGTCGGTTGATATTTTTTGCACGTCTTAATATCCGGTTCAACGTGTGAGGTCACGCCAATCGACACGACCGTGCCACTCACGACAGTTGTAAATTTCGACTGAAAAACAATGGTGTGTGTCTTATTTTATAGTTGGATCGAATTACTAGGAGATAATATTAAAATATTGTGAACTAAATTTACAGAAAGTAATCTTAATAAGATTATTTTAAAACGATTAATTTTTAAGTGTCCTGAAGGTACTTCAAATAAGTTTAGATAGAGGGTTTGATACAAAGCGGATGTTTAGAGATTTTTCTATGGAAAAGAGACCTTTTAGATTCATATTCGCTCAGGGAGTTCAAGAACAAGAAAATAACGCGAAAAACGGATGAATGTTGTTAACATAAAACGTCGTTAGAGTCGGTTATAATACCTACCATTTGTAGCCAGAAATAGTCACTTCATTTGTTATGTAGCGTAAATCTCTAAAGAGAATGTTAGCCAATACATTTATTTCAAATCTGATAATGCAAAATATATTCATGATAGCATAATCTCAGACCAATTTCCACAGAAAAAGAGATATTTTTGTATCTACGGCAGACACTGACCTCATGTTAAAACATTTAACACAATTGGAAATTCTTAACTGGAGCAAATAATATTTTCTCCGAATTTTGTACGTCATTAAATGCAAATATCTCAATGACAATGTTAATCTTTGGAAGGGTCCGTGTGTAGCCATTTTTAATAGGCCTGGGAAGTACTCCACTCTTTTTTTCTTAACTCATTGTCTTTTTTTGTGGGGCTTTACGGCTAGTCGACATCAAAGGTCATTGGAGCCCTAAAAACTTGTACAGGTAGGGAAAATGCAGTTACGCACTAGGGAGAGCCATCATGACTCTCCCCACGTGTGGGATTCACCGAATGACTCAACCATACCCACTAAAACCCTCCTGAATTACAACATACCAAAACATATCTCAAAACATATATCAAAACATTGAGGACAAAATATGAGGGGGGGACCAAAAATGAGGGGGACAAAGAATGAAGGGTAGGACAAAAATGAGGAAAATGAAAGATACCCTAACCCTAGTAGCGTCGGGCTCGAAAAGATCAAGAGGTGACCAGGGAAGGTCAGGAAAGAGAAATGGCGGAACCTGGCATAAGTAAGTGAAAGTAATGCCAGACTCAGCTCGGGGCCCCGTGTTTGCCAAACACATACTTACTAGATGTAAGTCCCCTGGGGATTAACTCATTGACTGTTATTTGCAGACTCCTTGTTACAGACATTTTTATTTCACTTTGCATACGAGTTACACAAAACACAGGTATAGAAAATTTCTTAGTTACTTGAGTTTGCAGAATAGTGTTCGTTGTTAACATAATATTTATCCGAACGGTTATTATTTGTACATTCGGAGATAAAACATAACATTGTTACTCACAAATAGGTAAAAGCGGTCTGTTTCACATTTTACAACTGTAGTGTTTTTTATGACTACAGGAAGATAGATATTACACACAGACAACATCCTACCACAGTAGTGGAGGTGGAAGCGTATTGCAGCATATCACAAGAGAAAACAATAAAATGGAGAACAATTCGATTACAGTTGTTTATGTTACATTATGACCTTTAACATTTCTTCTCAAAAATGAATTATCGTGCTTCTTTATTTTTGTAAATATTGATTGAATGAATAAATGAAATGATACCCGTATTCTATAAATTTAAATTGTGATGATGCATTTCAAAAATAAATTGTATTGTTTTTTAAAATATTTATTAGTGCAAGCTTGTATGTGGAGCGTTATTTTGGAATGATGCTTCTTAGTTACAAAATTTGTTTTATTTATATTTCATTCTGTAATATTTAATAGTGAATTACGAGAGGTTTATGATTATGTGTGATGCTAAATATTATTTCTTTCCTTGATGGCTGGAGATTTTCATTACTAACTATAAAAAATATCAGGTAATAACTTGGCAAAGTGTTGTCATTCTTTCACATTTTTCTTCTGATTTCTATAACATTGAGCAACCTGGTCTTGTTTTGATGATGTTAACACAATTTTTGTGATGGAGTAATAACTTTATAGGTAAGTTACGTTCAACTTCTCTAAGAACAATAAAGACTAAATTTGTCTACGACAGCTGCACCTAGTTTTGTAATTAACATATCGACATATTTAGCCACTAACATCAGTGTTCCCTTGCATTTTCGTCCTGACAACGAAATTATTTTTTGTAATATCGGGCAAACACGCTGTAACGCCAGAACCAAAACACTTTAAAGGTCTGTGAATTATTAATATTTTTACGGAGTCTAGCCGGACGTCGCTAAGACGGAAGTGCGACGGACTTGGGGCCCTAAGCTAAGCCTTTCCCTGTAAGGTGCAATTGTCTGACCTGTTTCCTGCAATACAGAAAACAAAAGGGTGTGCCCGGCGAAGAATGCGGCCGAAGAAGTGGACCCGCGCGCCCCTCCCCTTTGGTATTTCATTATTTCTGAAAGGAAAGGATTTGACCAAGGCGAGACCCACTATGGAATGTCGGTGGACCTCAGCAAAGAAGAATATGAAGAAGTGATGAATGGAGGACTTTCACCGGATACTGAGACAATGGTCATCACGGGAAACACACTTCCGGGCGCCTGGCTGGTGTCATGGGCAGCTCGTCCTACCGGTGGAGACACGACGTTCTCCGAACGGCCAAGGGGTGAACAACGATTTGGGGTGCTCATTGTGGCAGCAAAGGCGTGGTCACGTGACCTCCACTTTCGTATATATAATGAGGATCCTCGAGGACTTTTTACGTGTGATTTGAGTCCGCAGGTTACTTGAGATGTGACGTGGCTAGCATCGGTCGCAGAGACTCAATGAATCATGAGACTGCTGCGGTAGTCTTGGTAAACTGATTACTAGTTAGGAGTGATGTAACTTGTAACAGTTCAACGTGTAATTTTGGAGGTTCATATAACCTAGAGGGATTTTACAAATTAGTTGTCTTCAACTAAATTTATCTACGTGTAATTAATGCTTTATGATAGCATTACTTGTGTAATAATAGATTTATATATGTATTAATGATTTTGGGAGTTTGTCTCCGTTTGTAAATTCAGATTTCTTTTTAATTTGTATTAAATCATTAATTATTATTATTACACGTGTATTTAATTGTCCGGGATAGTGGGCTGGTGGCAGCGACGAAAACTACCATAGGAATTATGGTATATGTGAATCCCGCTTCTACCAAAATAATCACACCGCATCAGGGCTAGCGGTGTGATGTTACACACACTCAAAAAAAATGTTTTGAAGCCGTATGTCACAGATGAACCCAGATATCGTACGTCCATTGTCAGCGTAAGTTCCGTGTTAGTGCTCAAGTGTCATTGTGTCGAACTGCTGGTGCAAATGAAACGACTGAATAGTTCCAAATTCTGTCTCTAGAGAACGCATGACACCGAACTAGTTGATAACCCAGCTGCTAGAGCGCGCATGTAATACCACCCCTATAAAAGACCTCCCCTACATTTCCTCAACCCTGTAACTACCCCACCCCTAT
Organism: Laupala kohalensis; assembly: GCA_002313205.1. NCBI lineage: Eukaryota > Metazoa > Arthropoda > Insecta > Orthoptera > Trigonidiidae > Laupala > Laupala kohalensis. The sequence goes on from NNCF01128809.1 coordinate 350,551, forward strand.
ACCACCCCTCTCCCTTATTCTTCCCACTTCCCATGCAAAATTTCTTAAACCTAACATACTCTATTAGTTAATATATAACATACTCTATTAGTTAATATATAACATACTCTATTAGTTAATACATGGATGCAATATTAACGTAATGTGCTAAAAAAGAAAAAAAAAACACATTTCAACCATAATTCAAGAAATTGTGAAATATAGTTGGAAAGAGATGAGAAGGAAAAATTCAAGACAAGTTTTATAAGAATGCTATATATTCTGATAAATCCACACATTTACAGACATGAATCACATAATACAATACTAAAAACAATAAATTTGTTTATTTTGCACATGTAAATTTGTATATATTACACATATAACAAAGCAGTGTCATGGGCAACCCAGTCAGTCAGTTAGTGAAAATTACACACATAATCATTTCAGTTATAAGGTTACCTTGAATTATCACATAATTGCAGAAGTGCCCAGCATTTTCCAATTAAATGGCATGCCCTAAAACCATCATACCACAAATTGATCATTATCGGTGTTCTTCACAGTATGGCATTTTTTATAAAATAACACACGCACATTTGAGTTGAAATATATATTGATGATAAACTAAAAAATGATATAGTGTAATTTGTTAGATCAAGTCGATCTAAGTAACATTTATGTTAAAATAGACATGGTAGAAATTACCCTACAGTAAAAATACATTATGGGGATATACAGGCAACCATCAGGTTAAATATATCTCACATCATGGAAGATACAAAGAACAAAAAGAAGTACTAAAAGAATTATGATGAGTGATAATATGTTGATAGTTTGAAGTGAAATCAGGAGTCAATAATACTGCTAAAAAAATTATTTCCTCACACCAGAATGACTACAGACTCTTTTCGAAGTACCCGCGCCTGGAACATAATTACTAGTTATGTTCAGACACCAAATTATGAGAAGTCAGTCATGAACTATCATTTCCTAAAATACATCAACAAAAAGGTATACAAAACCATCAACAAAAAACAATAAAAACTACACTATTATTTATCAACATCACGGAAAAATTTACTTCATGTAGTTTTATTTAATAGAATTAACATCGTATTTAAATAATGAGGACATTTATCAGTCGAAAAAAGTAAATAGAGATATACGTAATTGCCATGACAACAATGAAGAAAATTGATTCATGATAATATAACTTGGACATTGAAAAGAACGAAACTTACAATAAAAAGCATTTCATGATTATAAAAAATATTTTAAGTTTTTGTGAACCAAAAGAATGAGACTTCTTTTCGAGATAATGAGGATAAAAGTCAATGATATACCTCGGGGACAATGACTACTTAAAAATCCTTAAAAAACAAATCAATTACTATTACTGTAATCAAAGTATATCATTCACCTTTTTAACGGAATGCCATTAATATATATGCCGGGCATCCCGGACACATTGAATCACCCGCCAACACAGCACACATTTGCGCGATAAGACATGTCGCTTCAGCGGTTTGATATTTCACAACGCCACCTTAATAACTACTTTAGTGACGTGGTTCAGCGCATAATGAGTGAAATTGATACATAGTTGCATAGATTCTCGCTAGTCGAGTGATTTTGCTGACATATATTTTGTGTTAAAAGCAGTCTCTGGTGGCGATATGAATCTTGCTAATCTGTCGGACCTTCCCGGACTGATAAAAAATGGTTCAACGTAGCCAAGATTCGTCTGTGCCGTATAACAGGAAACGCACTATTAATTTTCTCTTGTTTTTATAACTACTCCAAACTAACGTCCTGCTGGGCGGAAATAAAAAATAATGAAACCATTCACAAACCGAACATGATAAATGTCATCTAAAATTATTGTTGTATTTGTAAATGGGAAATGTAGCGTGCTATTAAAGCTTATCTACATAGAGCTATAAGAGTTAGGAGTTGGGTGGTAGGGCTATTCTTAGTAGGTGGACCGGTTAGCTGGGTTTACCAACAACTTGGCCCACGTGGAGGGGTTAGTAAAAGTAGTTAGTAATAGTTAGAGTTATTGGTATTAGCTGGATAGAGGAAGGAAGGTTTGCTTTTCAGTAGTCACAGTTATGTGAACGGGGACATTAATGTTTAAAGCTACAAATTTTCTGACCCCATCTAACATTTGAGAGTAAGATTGCGGGAAACAATTTCTAATTTCATAATGATAGAACCAAGTGTGTAACGAACGTCACATTTTCTTCAATAACTTGGAGGTTTATCATAAATCAACACAAAACCTAAAATTGGATTTTTGTGCTATGAAGAGAAGTCTAATACATCTCATGATACTATTTACTGTTACAAGATATTGTATTTAAATACGCCTATTCTCGTCTGAAAATTATGTTTCTGCGAAAAAATATAAAAAGATACATATTATTTGGGAACTTCGTAATTTGTTATAAAGACGTTTCACTGCGTTATTATAATATAGAATTATTAAGCATCCTAATATACTTCAGACTTCTTAAAATGTAGTATTTGTGATCATTATGGAATGTAATATTTTTTAATTTTATGTGTAATACGTAGTAGTCTTTCTATTTTTTAATACTTACCTTGAAAACAGTGCAAGAGGATGTGACATTTCAACGCAAAAATTGTGTATAATTTATTCCAAAATAATCGCTCAAATTCAATACGTTCCCCATCAATTAAAATGCGTATTACGTACAATACAACAATCAAGGAAATTTACATTTCGAGAAAAAAATGCTACGTCTCAAGTGATTTGCTCATTCTCATGGAAAGGAATTGTACAAAAAAAATTGGGAATGAATTTTGAAGAACGTACCTCTTTAAAACACATGTTGTACCCACCAAGAGTATTTACAACTTAATTTACAATTTTGAGGTACGATTTGTTATTTATGATTTATATGTAGCTGTTTATTTTGATGCACTACATATTACAACAATTTTTATAGTTATTGTCTACGGATTATCAGAAGTAAATCAATTCGAGGATCGTGAAATGATTCCGGTTGTATTTGGGAAATAAATTTGATATGAGGAATGAAGAAGATGATTCCGATGGTATTTTAAGAGACAATGAGAAGCATAATAAAATAATCCTGTCCATATTAACGAATAAATTAATCTTAATACAACTTCATCAATATGTATCTCGAATGTTGTTGTCGAAAAGCATATTATACAGTTGGTAAATTGGAGCAATGTGCTAAGATCTAACAATCCATCTTAATGAGAGAATCATATTATGGTAAGTATTAGTGAAGCAATGATTACGTCTCTATGGCTTCAACACTGGAGAAGAAATGAACTAGATTTCCTCTCTAATAACATTTAGTATGCAGACAGTTGACACAGAAAATGAGGATCCTTGTGTACTGAATGTAGATGCTTTTAGTGAAGATGAAACCTAGCATATTTAATAGGGAAAGTTTATGTCGAAGTAATCTCTATTATGCTTATTGGAATTATACTTTAACAAACCTAGAGTTCTTGATCATCTTAAGATTTTATTATAAAAAAGAGTGTTTTCTATTTACGAAAATATATTTTCAATCTCGGCCGAGTATAAATTGAAACCTTTTTATGCAAAGCACATAGGATAATTTTAATTAAAATCGACAGGAGAGAAAAAACCATAGAACATCAAACTGAAATAGGTTTAAAATCTTGCCACATAATAGTTATTGGAATATTATTTTGTTACTGAATATGAGATACAACTCACATTATATTTCCTGTAATGTGAGATATAAAACAATGTAAGTTAATAATTTTGCTGCTCCTTTAATTAATATTTCCAAAAGAAAAAATAAAGTTTTTCTTATTTAAAATACTTTCTCTCTGAATAAAAAGTATGATCTTCACTAACAGACCATAAATACTTTCGTGGAAGCTAAGGGAATTGTCAATACAAACTGAAATGAAATGATAACGAACATAAAGAAATTGGAATAAACACGCTGCGCAAAACGACACAATGAATATACAATTTTCCATTATATTCCCAATTCCCTGTCATTTCGTAAAATGTTTCATTTGTTTGTCGGACATGCCATATTATGCATATATTAATATTAATTTTGTATGTAAATGTCATTCACATTTTATGCTTCGGCGAATTTTATTTTAGTTTGCTTTTTTGCTTACTCTTCAAACAGGGAAACAGAGTTGCAAAGTAATTGGAGAAAGGTGCTTATCAGGTCAGTTCTCCGAACAAGCCAGTCAATACCCAATGATTTATCTCCACTCAGACTGGTGACATCAGCTTCCATAAAAATTACCAACCATTTCCTGAAAATAAAATTGAGGCAGCGATAGACACAAATATACGACGTAGCATGGCGATTTTTTGCGAGTCATTACACCGGGCGTTGGCGGAACGTGTGATCAGCGTGTTGGAGGTTGTTTTTTGGCTGCGAGAGCACGAGCGGCAGTGACGCGCGACTGCGTGGTCGCAGGTGGGGAGGCGGTGAGGCTACGGGCTGAGGGAGGGGGAGACTCTAGTGATAGGAACAACAGTGGGGGGGGGGTGGCAGTGAGGGGAAGCGGTGATGGGACTCGTAGGTTGGGGATATTGTGTGGAGGGGGTTGCAATGGGGTGGGATGCAGGACATGCGGCAGAAAAGGGAATGTGGTAGGGGCGTGTTTTGCCGCAAACAACGACGCAATAATCGCCGCGCACTCGAATTCCGAGTTCAGTCCAGCTGCCTCAACGGGACCAATCGTTGCGGACACAAAAGTTTCGCTCTTTGAAGGTGCACGGAGACCTATTCAACACACGAATATCACTCATTATTCTCTACCTCATTGCTCTGCCTAATGTACGAGGTCAACGTTAACAATAATGCAGTCGTGCGTCGACTTTTAGTAGTACCCTTAGTCGCCTGTTTCATATCATTCGTTATCTTCTGTATTAAATATATACACCACAGATTTTCTTACGAATAGAATTATTTACATTGATTTTTGTGTTTCAATTTTAATAGAAAGAAATCGACTTAATCGATATGAAAACATTTGTTATAATTGAATTTTTTATTCTCGTCTTCTTGGAGGAAATGCATGTATCGTTAACTTTTATTTTTTTAAACCTTGCAATATCAATATTACAAGAAATGAGTTTTCCCCTTTCATCACATTTAATAATGTTTTAATACCTGGATTACCGAGCTAATAGCTCAGATTGCAATGATATATATTAAAAAAGTGGGCTCGTGCTTTTTAATTAACTATGTGCAGTGCCAATGTATTACCAGACACAACATCATGATTACAAAAATGATACAGTCACTTAGTGTAAGAAAGCATTATTGAAGATTTAATTAAATCACATTTTTTCAAAATTTATAAGACTTAACATGTACATACTTCCATGAATTGTTCTCACCCTCTTCACTCTCAAAACGAATAGTTTCTTTGGCATCATTGCCTTTCGTTATTCGAGATGTTTTCATTTTGTAATAAAATCGTCCTCAATACCTCATTATACAATATCTCAACCTCTTGGTTCTTACCAGTTATTATTTTTTGAAATGTACACCGGAGAACATCTGTTTCCCGGGCGATTCCTCGAGTAGTGATCCGCTTGTGCGTATTCATCTCCCATTAGTTTGTTACGCCAGCTACTATCATAAAGGGATTTTTTGCACTTTATATTTATTTACCATTAGTACCATAACCTTCGACGCGGTAACCTTTTCCCTTCGGACCTGCAGAGTGATGCGATGGACCCATTATCCCCAATTAATACTTTTGTTGCATTCCAGAGTCGTTTACCTAATTCCGAATTTCGGTTCGTGAGCCCACATGGGAGGTAGGAATGGGAGTGGTGTAGAAAGTCTGTTTAAGGCATGGTAAGAATGGCATACCCCATTATATTGCCCATAGTGAGGCACAAGAATATAGTTCAGAAATACTAATTTCTTTCAGTGATTGGAAATTGTGTTTTATGCACGGATCATCGTCACACACAAGTTTAGTAGATTTTTATGAATATGCATACTGTTATCATTCAATACGGTAAAAATAAACTAGCCCATAGTCAGTTCAATGTATATTTAACTTTATTCTAATACATGTATTTTTATGTTGAATTTTAAGTATTTATGATTTTATCTTAGAAGTGATTATTCTTCTAGATAATGTTTCCCTCAGGCTATAATGAGGAAATACATAAAACGCGTGTTGAAACATATATTCAATAGTAGTTATCCATGCTAAGGAAATTATTTTATAGATAATGAAAATTTAACATTAGATAATGATACAGACAATAAATACACAATTAACTGTTTACGCTTAATAATTCTCTTTATAATTCCAATATTAAATTATGCTCTTATAAAGGGGAATATAAAAGATTAAAAAATATTAGTTTATTTGTAAGTTATTTTTTAAGGTGCAAGAAAATTGTATTTCATGATACTGGTTAAGTATGGCGTATTCATCAGTCATTCTTTGAAACGTTTGAAAATGTATGTGATACATCAAGGATGACTAGTCTTAAATGTCTCTTTACTTTCAGTTTGTCTATTATTAAATAGATTTTTAATATTATTTTCCAATAAATAAAAATTGCGCGGTGACAAACATAGTGGCCTTGGGCATTTTGATGTGAAAGCCAATAAAATATTGAACTACTTTATGCGGTAGATTGCTACACGGAAGGAGATGTGTATAAGAGACAGCCCGCCAACACAGCACACATTTGCGCGATAAGACATGTCGCTTCAGCGGTTTGATATTTCACAACGCCACCTTAATAACTACTTTAGTGACGTGGTTCAGCGCATAATGANTGGGCGTTCCTCCAAATGAAGAGCGCCATTTCTGCGCGGTTTTTCTTTAATTAATTTATCCACCGCTAAAAGACACACCTTGCCCCCTGGCCGCTAACTCCACCTACCTACGTCACACACCCGCGTTCACCACCTCAACGCGCCGACTTCACATTTTCCCGCCCTTTTCTCTCCGCCTCGACACTCCTCGCTTGCTGCCGGATTCTCGGGATAATTAACGTTTCTCAGAAAGCAGTGGGTCTCTAATTAAACGGTTCGAGACACGTAAAATTGCGCGAGGTGGCGCACGCGACAGGAATGCAATGACTGGCATGAAGCAACCATGCTTCTCACCACCATTCCACATCTTGTGATTCCTGCTTCCTCCGAGGGCTACACCCCGCTTCCTCGTGAAAGGAGTCCTCAATATTATGGCATTCCTTGATTATACTTTCTTACAGAGTGTTTCAGAACCATTGGCAAACTCCTGATTTATTCAGACACCTCTACTCCTTTAAGAGTAAGTAAATGACGCAGATCGTCAAATATGATTTCCAACGAAAACCAAGGGAGTAATGATGTTATATTGAATAGAAATGAGAGACGGAACCGGGGATTAAACTCGGGAAGTCCAATTTCACACTCTGGTGCACATCCTCTACACTATTCCGTTCACCTTCCGACTTCGACAAACATTGTTATTCAACTTGCGATGACCCACAGACAAAATGACAATTGTAAACAGGATCGGGTGGCGTACGGGTTTAGTGTAGAGGAAGTGCACCAAAGCGGGAGGTTTCGAGTTCTATCCCCTGTCCCGTCTCTCATTTTTGTTCAATGCAGCATTATTAATCTATTACCTCACTTGTTGTTTTTTGTGAAAAACCAAGAGGTTTGTGCACGTTTCAAACTGCGTCTTTTATTTGTTTCACGTTTATTCCTCGACACGTTCTTCACATACCGCGCATACGAATTTCTAGAACTGTTCGCTATGATGTATTTCATTACAGATAATAATGGATAATTTCAAATTTTATTTCAATATATTGTTATATTACCATTATTTATAATAATGCACGGGACCAACACGAGCTTCCAGGCATTTTCACAAGTTTTGTGGAAAATATTTGTGTCCACATTAAAACTATAATATCATAAAATCGGATTTTAAATAAAGGATTGTCAGTGTTAAAATCAAATTAGCATATTTCCGTTCATATTTTTATACGTACTTATATAACCGCTATTTGAATTCAATAGATGTTTTTTTCTCATTTTAATTGCTTTTAATCGCGGTAGTTAAAAGCACAGAGATACTATTTATCACATAAATATTATTTAACGAATTTTTGTTCAATTCTATAATATTACATTAAATGAGAACGTAAAAGACTAACTTTTCCAGCACCACATTCCAGAATATGTATTAAGATCAATAAATGTGTTGTGTCTCCATACACTCACTTTTTTCTATGTAACCATATTACTATTCTATGAGACTTTTAAATCAGTCAAGGTCAATAACCAGTTATGCTATTTTGGTCAATGTGATCCCTCATTACATCCTAACAAGCAATAGGAGCTCCCGGAGGACAGAACAGTGACATTTCAACCTCAGCACCTGAAGGGGAATAACCTTGAGTCCTATTGAATCTCGGGAGAGACCAAATACTAATTGTACAGGGGACTTGATGAGCGTAGGGATGGTCTCAATCATTACATGTGGTTGGAAATCATAGGGCTTTACTGGGAATCAATTGCATTCGCCGTTCTCCCAAGTGAGCTCAGCGACACTTACTTATTAAAAAATTTAAAATTTGTTGTGCACTTGTTTCTTCTCTGTTCAAACAGGTAGTTGGGGCGGGCTTTTACTCCAAGCCGGAAGTAAACTTTGGTCTTAGTCGAGACTAAGAAATTTCCTTGTTAGGTGACATGTTTGTAATATAACGAATTTCTGCATTTCTGGCAGTACATTTCAGGTCAATGGCAATTTTGCAAGATATCCTTTCAGTATTTTGGAAATGACTCCAGTATCTGAAATTATTAGAGGAATAATTAATACTTCATTTTGTTTCCAACTCTTTTGAATTTCTGTCTTAAGGGCCTGATATTTTTGAATTTTTGTTTGTTCTGTCTTTTTTAAATCGTTAGTCGAAGGAACAGCTACATCAATAATAAAACTTTTTTCTTTTAGATTTGTCTATTAATATTATATCTGGCTTGTTATGATCTACTGTTATGACAGTAATAATTTTCTTATCCCAGTACAAAGTGGCAATTCTATTTTCCGAGACAGGTGGCGGATCGAATTTATAAAGGGGGGATAACTGTTTCGACCAAGTTAAAGTGTTTAGCTAGCTATTGGTGAATTATTTTGGCCACTTGATTATGTGTGGAGGTGTAGTCTCGAGGGGAGAGTACTTGGCAACCCGAAATAATGTGATGGATTGTTTCATTGCAGGTGTGGCATGCTCTACATAATCCATTGACGTTCTCATGCAGAATTTCTTTTCTGTAATATCTAGTTGGGATTGCTTGATCTTGTATAGCACACACAAACCCTTTAGGCTGCATGGAGTTGGCTATGTTTTAGCCATGATGTTGATTATTCTGTCAACATTGGCATTCTGCAGATAATTTTGGGAATTGTCCATACAAGGGTTTAGCAAGCCATCTTGCACAACGGTATTTTATATCATTTATTGGTAGTTCAAAATTTTCCGATAACTTTAGGGTAGTGAAATCTTTACGTAAACGAACAAGTAACATGTAGAGGATCGTGACTACTCTTGAAATAATTTCTTAGTTTTGTAATCTGCGAGTGACAAAGATTTGCTGTGTCTAACAACCCCCTTCCCCCTTTTGACCTTGATAGGTAAAGACGGTCAACACATACTTTGGCATGGTGTCTTCTAAATTTTGTCATGAGAGTGCGCGTTTTTCTGTTGATGGTGTCCAGATCTGTGTCGGACCAATTAACAATTCCAAATGTATATGTTAGAACGGATACTGCCCAGATATTTATTACCATAATAAGATTTTTTCATTTAATTGCATCTTAAATATTGAAATACTTGTTTTGGAAATACTTTTTGAGGTCTGAGTGGCCAAATTTGATTTTGTTGGAAGCCCAGATACTTATAATTTTGATCCGATTCCAGAAATTTTATGAATGATTCAGTTAACAATTCATAATTTTCTACTGACACGAATTTACCTCTATTAATGTGCATGGTAGCACATTTATCTAATACAAAGGACATTTTAATGTCTGAGCTATAGAACTGCATGATTTTCAGAAGGCTGTGCAGTTTATCAGGAGAGTTAGCAAACAACTTTATTTCGTCCATATATATTAAGTGGGTAGTTTGAGATGTTCTTTGCTTTGTTTCTAAATTGTAACCAAATTGTGTTACATTGAAAAGTCTTGACTATGGATTCAAAGCCAGGCAAAACCATATTTATTGTGTGGGACTTTACGACTCGTCGACATCAAAGGTCATTGGAGCCCTAAAAACATGTACAGGTAGGGAAAATGCAGTTACGCACTAGGAAGAGCCAACAAGACTCTCCCCGCGTGTGGGACTCGCCAAATCACTGAACCATACCCACTAAAACCCTCCTGAATTACAATATACCAAAACATATATCAAAACATTGAGGAAAAAATATAAGGGGGGACCAAAAATGAGGGGGACAAAGAATGAGGGGTAGGACAAAAAATGAGGAAAATGAAAGATACCGTAGCCCTAATAGCATCGGAATCGAAAAGAACAAGAGGTGACCAAGGAAAGTCAGGAAAGAGAAAGGAAGGAGCCCAGCACAATTAAATGGATGCAATGCCAGACTCATCTCGGGGCCCCGTGTTTACCAAACACGTACTTACTAGATGTGAGTCCCCTGGGGGGCAAAATCATAAAGGACTTAGTGAATCACCTTGATAAATCCATATGTTGTGGATAGTCATTATATGCTATGGATAAATTTCTTGATCTTTTTAGACTTTGTCTTAAGGTAAATGAGTCAATAACAAATTGTTCTTTTCAACCCATAGATCTCTTGACACAACCTTTCTGCTCCTTTGCCAGTACCAAATTGTTATCCAAAAAAATTGAAAATCATGTCTGCTATTATTGATATATAGTAATTTGTAAATAGTAGGTAAGCATGTGACTGGGCGATAGTTTTGAGGGTTATCTTGACTTCCAGTTTTGAAGAGGAGGTATGTAATACCTTGCGTAAGGAATTGTGAAACATCATCGGGTTAAATGCCAAGCATCTGGTTAAATGCCAAGGCTAGCTGTTGATGGACATAAGTGAACTTCTTCCACCAATAATTTTGTACTCCATCGATTCCTGGACCTTTCCAGTTCTTGGTTTTCTTCAAATCTGCATTGACAATCTCTTTTGTAATTAAAATATCAGGCATCGATGGCAATTGATTGTTTACTTCTTTCTCTTTAGCAATTCACTCTGCAGCTTCATGGTGAACTTTTTCTGTCTATAATTTCCCCAATAGTTTTCCAGATCTTTTTTCCTCACCTGCGAATTTATTTGTGGGACAGCGTGATTTCCTATTGAACTGTAGAATTTCTTCTGATTTAAAAAACAAGTTTTTTTCTATGTTTTACGCAGATAGCGTTTTTGGTATCTGGCGAGACGAGAAACTTTTGCCTTTAGTTTTTGTTTGAGTGTGTCTAAATTATTTGCGAGCTTCGAATTCTGTTTGTTGCATGAAATTGTACATTTGGTGTCAAGTTTCCTAAATGTTGGCATGAGATTCTGGATCACCCATCACTTCCGGTGTTCCCACTTTCACCACTCATTTACGATGTCAATTGTCCGATTTCTGGGCGCTGGGTCTGTATGGTTACTTGCAATCTGGTTTACCGAGCTGGATTTTTGCTGGGACGAGGTCTTTTTCCTTCAGAGGTTTCACACACAATTTTCTGGGAAATGGGAATCTTCATAATTTCGAGGAGTGTGACACCTGCACAATATAGTGCAAGATGAAGTGATAGTAAATCATTTCTTTCTGAAAAAGAATTGGGGTATTATCTGTTTTAAATGTGTTATGACTAGATTTGATAGTTTTTTTTGGATTGAACCTTATAAGTGACTGTTTGTTTTCAGGGGAGGTTTGGTCATAGTAAAGAATATTACGCCTAATTAGTTCTAGTTTGAGGTACTAGTTCTAGTCTAATTGTTCTAGTTTGAAATACAGTTCATCTTCGACCAGTTTTTGTCCGTTTTCATTTTCACAATACATACACCATTTATCACGAAACATCACAAAGTCATACGCCGTTCAGTTCTTTTTAATATACCAAGTTTCAGTTTGTTTTGCTTGGCCATACTAAAATTTCATGCTGTTTTCATAAATGTGTATTGCGTACAACTACGCGATGTTAAGGGACTTAAGTGCACAATACATTTTGCTGCGTACCATTACCTTTTCGTGACAGATGAGGTACATAAACATGTGAACACATCACATCTTGCTAATGACGACGGTTAACTTCGATTAATATTGACTTTTTCTATGAACGTTTTACATTTTATGTTCCAATATTAAATGCATGTTTTTACACTTTTAATACAAAACAAACAATTCAACCAAGTTGTCTGTTACTAGATAGTAAAATAAACAGTAATGAACAAAGGAATATGGTAAATTCCTTTTCATTTCGTCTAACACTTGTTAATTAAGATTGATAGTAACATGAGGTGGCTAATTTCGATGTGTATAAGAAACTGACAGAGGAATGGGGTAATATAAAACAATGCGGGTAATGGGACGCTTACATGCGTTTGATAAACCCAAGCGACCTCTATACAGTACATCATGTCTCACACGCATTGGCATAAAAAAGATCACTGAAGTACTTAACTAATAGCAAGGTAATTGGTGAGTAGTCGAACACCATTAAACTTATTGAAGAATTAGTGGTTATTGACTTACCTCACATGAAAACTTGGCAAAATTTTGAAACATCTGCAGAAACGCCACATCTACTAGAATATTTGAATTTATATTTCGATGCACTTTCACGACTGCTGGGTGTTTCAGTCATAAAATATTGAAGTATCACTACCCTCCGCGCACGAATGCACTGCGTTAGGGGGCTAATGCCCTACATGTTGGCGAGTCCTAAAGTTCCAATCAAGAAAAAATACACCGCATTCACTCGTTACAATATTGTCCATAAACTAGTTGAATACGGGGAAGTTATGGTTCGTTGTAATTGAAGAAGCACTTCATGTTTCAGTTTATTTAAGAAATCTTCAATTCCATTTTGTCAAAGGAAAATAGTATAAGAGCTTCCAAACAATTTCTTCACTGTACTGAAATATTCATATTTGCAAGAGATGAACCACGTTTTGCGCCTAGTCCACGATCTTTTCTAAATGGGTTTTACTCAACGTTTTCCCACATTTGTAGTTGGGTCATAATATGTGTAAATTCAATAAATCCGTTTCAAAATCAACACATTGCCCACTATAGGTAATTTTTATGATGATGGTTTCCCCGAGTCGAGTTACTTACGTCTTTTACTCGTTGGTACGTCAAAATCCCACTGCCAGTACGATGACCGTGACGGATCGTCCCACGCGTGGGGCACCCACAATCTGACCGCGATCTAATGCGCTGATATCGCGCGTCTTTTCTATCCTGCGCTAGAACAAAGTATGATTAACACATCAGCTACATGTTATTGAATAGCTAAAATATTCCAAGGAATAATAATGTTCCAGGTTCCAGGCTTTTAGGACAAAGAATAATACGTATGAAAATTTACTTTCACAAAACAGAATGCAATTCTCCGTATGTACTAATGAACAGGAAGTGACCATTTTAAATTTATAGAATTATTACAGGAAGTGGAATAAAAAGTTGTGAGCGATCAACTCTTCTTTCAAATAAATAGTTTTATAGATAGTAAAAAATCAACATATTTAATACACTCAGAAATTGGAAGGGGAAACATCTCTGCCTTCAACATCGTTAGCCAGGAAGAGACTTAAAGAAGTTTTCAGAACTCTTACTGACTGACGGATGTGGTGGCCAATACGACTCCTATATTAATAGGTCAGTGACTAAAATGTGTTCTTATTTTTATTATTTATAAAACGATATTGTAACCAGTAATTCGATGTGCAGCACGTCAGACCAACCAAAATTGTAACTAGAAATGGGTTCCGATCTGATAACAAATGATGTAGCACAACACAGATTAGAGGACAATAATAGACTAATAATAATAATACCTCCTTGGTAGGTCATGGCTAGTGCGTCCCCATGCAAGTGAACCTCTGGTTGAAGTTAGGCACTTTTCACTTCGTCGTTTCAGTTCGTATGTCTGAGGCGACGGAAAAAATGAACCCACTACGAATTATCACTGCAGTAGTAATACTTGGATACGGCAATGTGGATTATATCACACGCAATCCCCCCCCACTAAAAAAAAAAAATTATCACGACGAGTCTAGACAGAAAACCCATTTAGAATTGGGCCCCACTCGCGCTCATAAGAAGAGAGCTTTGATCTAAGAAGCATACTAACAAGTAGTAATGTAAAATAGTTAAAATTATTATTATTATTTAACTTAAATGACGGAAGTGTATCTGAAGCTATCATTTATATAAAATATGAAAAAGTTATGCTGGGGCTCGTGTTATGTGAACCAATTATAATACACAATTTTATAAATATTATTTCTAAAATTGTCTGTCATTACTTTCAAGTGAGAGATGTTTATTGAGGTAGGCTCGGTAATAAACGCCCTCAGTTAAATAAGCCCACACAACAGAAAACATACTTTTGTTCCTATCTTGCGCTACGACTCACGCACACATAGTATACACTCATTGGAACACACTAGGTGGAACGCAAGTCGATCGTACCACCGTATTGTACATCAAGGACCTCAGACATGAGGATATAATGATTTTTCTATAAAATCAGTCATCATGATATTTTTAATAAAATAAAAAGTTGTACTTGAAATAAAATGTTAAAAAAAGAATTATTCCACAAGTTCTTTTTTGTTACATGTGAGTGTTAAAAAGTTTGATAACTCTTATGTTCAATTTTAATTTCTTACATACCTGTTGTATAATAATAATAATTTTAATAATAATAATTTTAATAATAATAATATTTATTTACTTACTGCAAATTGGGCAGATCTTACCCGTTGGCAGTATATAGGGAAATACAATACAAAAAAATACATATCACAGAGCACTGAAATAAAAAAATTATAAAATAAATCATTAAACCATATGGTTCTACTAATATTAAAGTATTAAATATAAAAACATTTTACCCTGAAACATCTAATTAATTGATTAAAAACAACTTATTGCACATTTTATTTCACTGATGACCCAAACACTCGATTTACCCCTTTCGTGCACTTCACTTCACATTTACCTTCCCACTTTTCTAAATCACTTATTTCCCTCGTATCACGTCACTTCACTACTCACTATCACTATACTAGCTGTACTAATTTACAATTTGTATCAATGTGTAATTAACCAATTTGTACGTGACTTGTATATTTTATAAGATTTATAATATTGATGGATGTAATTTTTGCAATGGATAGATGCTTATTTATGAAACGCGCGGTAAAAAACACTTTTCAATAACTCCTAAGACAATGGTTTAAAAAGGTTTTCCTGAAATGAAAATTATAAATACTCTTCACAACTAGTAGTTTTCAATTCATTAAATTATGTTAAACCTTTCTGTCGAATTGTGTATTTTATTTAGTTTTTACAGACAAAATGGATTGAAAGATAGGTGGGCGTTAATTGTCTGATGCACCTTATAATATGAATACTCTTTTGTCAATAGTAATATAGCATTGGGACATTGACTTTCATATAAACAGTATTGAGCAACGTTTCTTCAAGAACTTCGTTCTAGTACATTCACTCGTATAGCTGATTCCACGTATCCAACTGAAGTCGTGGAACCGGTCTCTAAAGGTTTTGAAACACTAGAATTCTCACGTTCAGCGGCCGAATATGTAATAAATTTTCAAATTTTTGGGAATGACTTTCTGAAATGAGAAGAATCTTGGGTGCCTTGAAAAATTGTTTTGATGTCATTCGAATTCAGTTGATCTGTTCCTCACCGCCGACGAAAAATGCGAAAAAGTATTGATTCGTATCCCATCTCTGTATGTATTGGGTGAAACTCTTTTATTACACACACAAAACTTTATATCAATTTTATAATTTTTTTATGTTTTTGTTTTTCGTATTAACTGATACTACATACCATCTGTATGACAAATGTGATAAGTCGTGACTCTGTACTAGGTTTTTCCCCAAAAAATGAGTATCAAACTTAATAATAATAATAATAATTATTATTATTATTATTATATTTATTGTTATTATTTCATTAGCGTAGATGATCAGTACCCTAAACACATATTTGGAATGATTCGACATGATTCGGAACAAGAATTCATGAAGGTACGCAATTGGTAGATATTGCCATTCGGTCAGTTGCTCGTGCCCCATCGTGGCGTTGGTGTCCTTATATCTCCTTAGAGAACACTGCTCTCTCTTCGCCCTCCCAGCCCTCGCCTCGACGTTTCCCCGGTCTTTGCTCCACGAGCATTATCTTCAGGGACGGTGTTGCGGTTTTGTCCAGCTCGTCTGAACGCGGCACATTGCCGTTCTCGTCCTGCCAACCCCTACCCACCTCTCTCCCGACGATGCAACTGCTTCTTGACTGTATTGATTAGGTTTTGGGATCCTAGAACCGAAAACCCCCTCAAAGTTGACTGCCCTTGAAAGCGATAGCAATTATTCCCAAGGATGGAGCAGTTATTTCGCTTGACCAGCTCGCCTGACTTGTATCCCCCTTCACTCTCTCCACTGTGAGAAGATCTATCATGGACGTCTGTAGTTCTGCAGACTTTCTTATAATGAATATCGTAAGATTATATTGATGTGTGGACGAATACATCTCAGCACCACTTTTTGTTGTAAAGTTTCTTTCTCTTCTTTCTCTAGTCGTTCAGGAGCTCCACTTAGTTTGCTAATTCAACTCGGTAAGCTTGAGCCATCTCAAATTTTTGCTCCGAATTTTTCTATCTATCAGTTATTTCTGTAGATTTGTTGTCTGGAACAGAAGTCGAATGGAGAAGTCGAATTACGCTATGTTTTTATTGGAAGTATTCAGTACTACCCACCGCGTCTGATCATCCATTTCACCTTCAGTACACCCTCTAATATGTTCACGGTCTCTTCCCTTAAATGATTTTAGACTTTTTTATTGGTGATTTACGGGTCATTAGAGCCCTAATTAAATGATTAAGAAAGCGGACAGGATGAATAGACAAGTTTGTGGACTGCTGATGGCTAATGTCAGGTTCAAAATACTTCGGATTGGTGGCAATATTTTGATTTGCAGGAGTTAGTGCTATAAATGATATTAACGCGCGTGGTATTATGAATTTGGTGTAACGGGTTATTGTAGTAAAATGAGATAAAATCAACCAGGTGAAAAAGACAAATTTAGGCATCGGGCATTGTGAAATTCCCAGTTTCCAAATCTAACCACCCATGCCTTTCCCACAAATCTAATACTTGAAAACGTGTATTCCTGTACCTGCTACACACGTGAAGAGGTTTTTCTGTATTAAAATGGATGCATGAGTAGAATTTTTTGCAAGTTTGATAGAATGCTTGGATTTTAATATCGGACAACACTACATCCTTATTAGCCATTGTATGACTGTGATATTGACTTATTGGGTTGACTTGCTGCGTTAGAGCAGATATTTTATTGGGTGTGTGATTGAACCGACAGAGAAAGAATTACGTCCAAGTTGTGAAAAGAAATGCTGAGTTCGTCGGTCGATCGTAGTGGGTAACTGGAGATCCCGGAAGAGGTCAGGAGTTGTGGGAGATGGTGCCATCTGGCGACGGCTTCCTTCTGCTGAACGCTGTCCAAATGTTTTTTGGCATCACTACGAACATCACCAAAATCTATTTTATGAGCAAGTTTAGTTCATGAATCTGTATTTACATGTTTAAAATATAATAAATAATACCCTGAATCTTCCTATTACATTTTTGCTAAATTCGTTTTTTTTAAACTCATCGAAATTCTTACTTTGAAACAATGTTTTCAAAAAGGCTATTTATAAATTTCTATTTTAAAGCTGTTGATTTACAAAAAAGTACTACAGCTTTTATTGAAGTTTCTTCGGTTAATTACACAAGAATATATTTTTGTGAACAAATATATACAGAACTTCTATTTTATTAACACGTGACGCGAGATGTTCGGTAAATGTAAAAATGATCTGGGTCAGTTTCCGCTTCGTCTGGGAGCACTAAGAATACATATATTCGTCCCAGTTTTATTCTAAATTATCATTAACTTTAAACAAAATCATCCCACCCACTCAAAATGTATGACCACCTCGTGCTCGTCGCTAATTCCATTGCCGAAAATGTCTCATCCGACGCGTTGACCACCTGAAGCCGATCAGAGTGCCAGTTTCGTGAAGTTACCAGAGAGCGCGCGTATCTTTTATCATCTCGTCACGCTCGCTACAGCCCCTCCAACCCTACAGCAACAGCGGAGTCACATCAACCATTAACTTCAGCACCTCCAATCGCTGTCACTGCAAGGTGAGGACCGGTGCACCATGGTACGCGAAATGTGTCAGCGCAGTGGCGATTCTCTTGTGCTATTTATGATTTTATTAAAAATATATTCCCCCTGCTCGCTGGAATATTGCATAAATGTCTATAATTGTTACATATCGTTCGTGCAAAAAAAATATTAGATCTTTTTGTACTATATTTTTTTGTGTTAAAACCAATCTAGAACGAATATCACAGCATTAGAAATACATATAGAAGCCTAAGACTGTTGAAAATATTTTTTTGATTGAAAATTCAGTGAAAGAATTATAAAATCTTTATGACATTGTCTTCCATTAGAAGTGGAAAACTCAACATTACATTCCACGGCATTTTCATGAATACTAAATTTCTGTCCGTAACACTCCTTAAGATAAGTTCTTAAGATAAGTGTTATTTGAACCATTCTATATTCAGTGGTAATAAATTTTCATACCCTTACAGCAAAAAATTTTGAGTTAATTTATTTTAAATACTATGGACTTTTGCGGGCTTATGCTTTTTTATTCTGGCAAAAGTACCGGCTTAACATAGCAAAGAAACCTCTAACACATAACAAATGGAAATAGAAACATAATGACGTTAAGATTTGTATACATTACGGTGCATTTCCGAGAATATTTCACCAAAATCTGTGGGTACTGTTCTAACGTAAATGGCGACTCATGTCAAAGACAGAGTCAAACAACAATCTAAATTTATGATCAAGTTTTAAAATCACAAATTAATTTTTTCATCTGATAGTGAAAATCAGTAGAATGAAATATTAACTAATAGGAATTACTTTGGTGAATATTTCTAAGTTTTGTGAATAGTTGGCAACTTCACTTAAGTCAACGCGGACATAATACCTTAAGAAAAGAAATATTTCAAATATTATAAAACAATCTCTTTCGTTAAGTATTGCGCGAAAATATTTATTATTATCTTTATAGAAGGTTAAAATAAATAAATACGAATTTACTCTTTTTATGAAAAAAAATGACATAACTGCTTTCATTCTTCTATGTATACTAAAACTTCACAAATGTTTTCGAATGGATTATTATGGACTACCTGCATTTGAAATTCTTTACTCAAAAGCTTTACACTGCAATGGATTCGTCTGTAAAAAGCGAACTCCCGTTGTTCATAAGGGATTGCGGGAGGGTGAGGCTGAAACTTGAAGAACGTGGAGCGAGCGAGACCGAGAGGGCTAGGGAGCCGTGGAGAGAAAGAATGGAAGGAGAGGAGTCGGATGGTACAGGGTCGGCAGGAGAATTGACGGCAGGAGTGAAATGGTGGGGACGGGAAGTACAGCGGAGGGCCGCCACGCGGCGCCGCTTCATCGGACGCGGCCGCGCACGTAATTTGATCTGTCACGCGACGCGACGCGCTCGTCACGCGGCGGCCGGATAAAAGCGACGCTGCCACTTTCCCGCCTCCGCCCCCGCTCTGCTGTACCGTTCGCCACCAGCGCTGCGCCACCTCCGGACCGACCCCCGACTCCCACCCGCTACCATCTCCTGTCGACCGCGCTCTGTTCCGCAGTGTTGCTACGTCCCCGCAGCTCTCCAACAGCTTCCGCTCCGCTTTATGTCTATGTCAGCTCCATCCCTAGGTGCGCGGAGCGGGGATGAGAACGTAGTGGGCTGGTGGAGACGGAATCCTCAAGCAACTCTCATAGTTTCCACGGTTAATTTTTAAGAAGTGAGCTGAAAGATATTTCATAGAAACGGGCTGTAACCAGAGGAAGGCAGAAATTGAGAAAGCATTGATTGTAAGCGAGTTTGAAAATTAGTTGTTTTTTTTCCCTCCACGTGGTCATACGCAGTTTGTACTGTTTTTTGACAATAAATTTATTTATTTATTTATTTATTTATTTATCCGTCTACATGCTCTGTTCATTCCTTCACTTAATTGGATCGATAAAAAACAATTGAATTAATTTTATTCGCATGCATTCATTTGTACAAAGGTAAATGGCAACTTATGATTTGTCATTATTGTTTATCTTTTCTACCAATCATTTGGTTTATTTTGTGTAGTTTATTTACAAATAGAGCAAAATTTCACTTTTGCGAGTTGAGATGTAACATCATTCCATGAAGCATCTCGAATAATCTAAGATAACCCCTATAATTTAGACAAAAATTTTCAGTTAAGATAATGTCAGTGGAGTTTCTAAATGTACATTTACAGTTTAACATTTTGCCATAGTTTTACAGAAAATCTCCACCTATTACTTATATTGCATTCATATGAGGTGAAGTAATTTTTTTTATTAAAATTGGATAAAAGCAGACTTCTTTCTATTTAGACCACACATTTTACTGATATTCCATTTAACTGAACCTCTTCTCTTTTCATAGCATTCATCTTCTACACTCTCTCTTTTCACTTCAGGAGAAGGTTGGCCATCGTCGGAGGATAAACTAAAACTTCTGTAATTTATTTGCATCAGCACAGAGTGCAGATTCTGTCCTCAGAAGAGAGACCACAAACAAAACTATAAAATACATAGGAATACATACGAAGTAGCCAAGGTGATCTGTCAGCCGAAAATGATTTTATCCACATATTTCATACCAACCCAAATAGTTTTATTTTTTTAAACGTGTAAACCATTGAAATAAATAATTATTTTCATATTAAGTATATGATATTTTGTAGTACCCTTTTTATATTTCTGCCAAAATATTTATTCCATTCTTTTTCCTCGAAAAGCTGACTTAAAGTATTGTTCATTTTAAGGTAAGAAAATGCAATTCTACAGGTGTGATCCTAATGCAAAAGGACTCCTAGATTAGTTTGAACAATTGAATGGATCTGTTAAATACGGGATTTGGAAACAAACTTTAATGAGTCTATATTATTCATTTTCAAAAGAAAATAACTCACGTAGATCTCTTTCTGATTCGTTATTTTCAATTTTTGTGTTTCCCTGCTCTAGAAACATTTTTATAATTTCTTTTACAATATTAACATTTTACTTGATCCATGGTGTTGAGATCTTTCCTGAGGGGAAGATTCTTGATTAATTTGTTAAAAATGTAATGTTGGAATGCGTGGTGAATATCAATATGCTAATCGATTGAATGTAGTGCAATCCAGTTCAAATTAATATAGTGTTTGTAAATACGGAAACACCGTTTTATAAACTTTCATGACTTTGCGCTTATTTGTGAAAGTTCTCCACTTTCAGAATCAGGAACAGCTCGTATTTGTCTCCGGCGAGCAGTGAACAGATTGCGTTGCAGAACTGCCTTCTCGGCTTCAACCGGCAGCGAGGTCGTTTGTTATTCAAAGTAACCAAATGATGCATACCGAAGCACAAAGTGTATTTCATTCGAGACATGCGCCCAGAGGCATGGTCTGAAGGGAGACGGAGGAAGGGTGGGGACTTTCCTGGGGGCCTCCAGCTCCTCGCACTTTTCCTACGGGGAGAACCGGTTCCGCTAGGGAGGAGACTATTGTCTCTTACCTAGTGTTGTGCGGGTTGCAGGAAACGATAGGCGTGCCCCCCACCCCGGTGCGGTTGCGACGGAGCGCGTAAGGGAGTGGGCAGAGAAGGAAATGTGCAAGGGTGTGAGGGAAGACTCTCAGGAGGCCTGGATCCCATCGTCCACTTTGCATAGCCTCAGCCACTTCGTCCGAATCCTCTCCTCTTGCTTCTGCCGCACACCGCGATGCTAGCGCTCCTCAGCCACCTCCACCAGTAGGATCTCTGGCTTGGCTCTCATAGGCATAGGTGTCCTCAAGGGTATTGACTTCCGTAACTTGAATCATCGTGATATACATGCATAAGGTAAGCCATCGGAAAATATAGCTGCAACGATATCCCGGTAGCAGAGCTCTCGAAAATAGTATTGATATATTCTCTGAGAATATGCGGTATCAACGCCTGTAAAAAGGGTTATCCGTATTCAGAAGAGGATATTCTTAAAATTCCTCATAAATATCGAATTTTACTCCCTCAACTTTTTAGTGACCTGTTTTTTTCAAAATTAAATATGTTACAGCAACACTTTCGTATTAATTTTATATAACTCAGCTATTATATCTAGTGCACATTACTCTGTTGTTTCTAATTGCACCGTATTCATTCATTGTATTCATCCTACAAGATTCACTCTTGAAAGACCAATAGTTCCATATAAAATACGAATTATATTTTATTCTGTGTAACATTTTGTTCCATATATTTTGAATATAACTATACTGGCTTATATTCGTTATTTATGATAAAGTTACTTCATTTCCACTTCCCTGTATTAAATCTGTTTAATGACTGCACGTCATTCGAAATATTTCCTAAGCAGAAAAGTACTCATAACCAATGCCATTTCGACATAACATTGCGCGTTGTGATGAACAAGAGAAGACCTTATTCCATGAGAAGTCTGACTGTTTTACTGAGCGAACGCTGTATACGACGTTTGCTAAAGAATTAAAGACTTTTTTGCATTCTTTCTAAATGGGATTAAATGAGTTTCTTTTTAAGGTAGAAATTTTTATCGTATACTTGGTGATTTTTTATCTGTAAGGAAGTACCCGTTATTGTATATAGACTCATTCTTATTTTGTTCCCGTTACTTATTCTAGACTAATTATTGAGACAGTTAGTACTGGAACAATGAAGTTAAAGACATAGTTTAGCATAGACTGTTGCCTAACTTTATTACCGGTTAGGTATAGAGGTAGATTTAACAATGTATTTGCAATGTGTGCCTAAATTTGATGACCTTATATGCGAGACACTTTCATCCCCTTGAAATTATAAAGACCTCTCTGGATAGCAGGAGAAATAAAGGAGTTCCTCGCACTCGCACCAATACATCTCTGCATTCAACTGCACTGAATGTTTTTCAATTCACAGACCCACAAATGCGGGAGAGAAAAAAAAAATTCTTATCGGCAAGTGAAACTTGGGTGTAAAATGTTCTTAAAAATCAACTATAATGTCTCTATATTGCCTGTTATTTTGTGTGTTACAATGACTGAAATCAACCTAAGTAAACGTATGGACATTATTATTTTTTAAATCTTTTAGTCTTCCTGTTTTATTCTTCCTAAATGGGGATTTTAAATACCCTCGAATATGAATAATATGGATATAATATTAAATTACGAAATTAATGGTGCTATAATGTCATAGATGGGATGTTATCGCAAGTAATCCGAGGTCAAATGTACTTTATTAAGTTGTGTATACAAAAGTCGTTACATGAAATCTTATGGATACATCATTGTAAACCAAATTTTCACTTGGAAGAAAGTTAATGAGAAATTTTTGAAGTGTTTATTTTTCCACCTTTACCTGTAATGATATTGTTCCTAACGACTTCTCTTCGCAGTGACAATGGCACACAGGTCTATCTATTTACGAGTAGGTGGCATCGTCGTAGCTCTCTTGATGTATCCGCGACGTGTTCACCTTTCCAAGGTAGACAATCCTCGGCAGCGTGGAAACGCGAGAGATCAACAGTACTGAAGCGCATTAGCATGCGGCAAGGTGGTGCCACTACAACGGTACAATTAGAGCTCCATGGGTTGCTCGCCGCGCCGCCTAATTTGGACTCCCCGTCGATTTGCAGCTTTGGGACACGAGGAAGGGAAGACAGGCACAATTGTTGCTGTTTCACTTATGTCAGGGAGAGATGTCTACTTACATAATGTTTGGCCGAAAGAGCTTATTTGTCATTTTTCTGCGAACATTGTCAGTTTCTTTGCAATATAAGAAAGAACGTTAGTTTCCGTAAATAATATGTGGTTGCGTTGTACCCTTCGTGTAGCTTATTGCTTTTAATAGTTTTGATAAGGTTCAATCAGTTTACGTTTAAATTAAATTTTATACACAATATGAAATAAAAAGAATAATTTCTGTGTTTCCTAAATGATTTTTCTTAAAGTTTTTATTGATGTAAGAGTTTAATTTTAGGATATTATTTTGCAATTTCTATTGCTCAAATTCTTTCATGTTAAAAGTTTGCCATCATAGTAATATGAGTAAAAACCACGTGTCAATTAAATTTATTCTGGTTTATGAACAAATTTTGTTAGTGATTGTAAATGTTAGGTGAATTTTCGCCTGCATTGTGAGACTATAAAAATTACACACGTCATCATAGGTATTTCTCTTTAGGCTTTGGCTACTGGAATAAGTTGTGATGACGTATCTGCCAGCAGCAATATTTGCTACGCCATCTCCAGTCCCTCGAGGCTAATTCCCGAAGAAACTATCAATTTACGTTCATCTCGCCTTTCCAACTGATGGAAGGCTGCAATTCTCTCGAGGGAACAATACATCACTTCAATCGATGCGATGTTCTGGAAGGTTATAAAACGATGCGGTCATTTAAAAACATTACTTTGCATTCCTCAAATGAAAATGTATTTCCTTTACTTACTTAGATGGGTACAGTATTTCATAATATATAATTCTACTACTACATATCTTCTAAGTTTTGGGGAACAAAACTGTTTTCTTGCTCGAAATATAATGTTTTTAAATATGAAATATGAAGTTTACTTTTAAATTTGGTGCTAAAGTTCACCATATTTTCAAGTTATTACTTTAGAGCTCAATTAAATAATGGAGATAATTTTCGCATTCATACCGGAATTCAAACTTCATTTTACTGATATTCCAACGCATCAGTGAGATCGTATGTTAGAAAACGTGCGTGTGTTTTGACCATTTGGGAGCTTTAAAAGAGGTGTAACACAAATTTCAAAAATGTAATTTTTAAATTATGCTTTATTTTCCAGGTGAACATAACAGCTCATTCCTTCGCGGAGCAGAATGGAAATTGTACTTTTTCTAAACAACCCTGTTACGGGTAATAAGCTCTTAACGTTGGCTTCTGAGGTTAGAGTTTAGAACTTCGTTCTTTTCTCGTGTCCTTTAACGACACGTTCTCCGTTTTTATGTATTTTTCCCTCGTGTCTTAAGTTTCTCTATCTCTTTGTACGTTGCAACATTTTCTACCCACTTGTTGATCACTCTTTATCGCTTTTACGTATTGTTTAATGTTCCACTGAAGAAGTTTTCGTGCAAGTACCTTCTTTCCTGTTATATTTTCCTTCTTATTAAAAATACATGGTTTGTTCGCTCTTTGTTGACTCCGTTGTGATTTCTCTTTGGTATTGTTATTCATTATGCTCTTCGTTTTGAAATGTAAATCTAACAGTATTCTGTGAAAAAAATTCAAACTAATTAATACACGCATATATATTTTTCGTGAACCCTACACTTGGAGAAGATATGTGATAACTTTCTGTCAGATGAAAATGGCGACGAGCCGGAAAACGAACCCGGGACCTCTGCATTGATTGCAGAGGTTAATCACTACCTAACAGAAGGCGAACGAGTTGTGTAGTGGTTAACACTACGATCAATGCAGGAGTTCCGGCTTTGATTGCTGACTCGTCGCCATTTTCATCTGACCGAAAGTTTCCTAATTAATCCATGTTCGATATGTTCTGTTTGGTTTCTTTGTTATTTGTTTGTTCATCCAATTTTGAGTAAACATCGACGAGAAATAATGGAGGTCGCGGATTTACTTATATTGCTGTGTTTTACGTTGCGATAATAAATGAAGTTATTAATAAATATTTCCTTTCTTAATATGGAAATTGGATCTCGACGAAATAGGCGTAGAACAATTGAAATTTTTTTATAATTACTAATATTCTGACGTACTATATTATGGATGTAATAAAATGAATAAATTATTTTTGAAAATACCATTCCAACGAATGATCATCCTAAGAATAATTGGTTCTGGTATAATAATATAAAGTAAATTATTTAAGTTTAATATTTTTTATCATATTAATTTCTTTTATTTCTGTTGGATTATTACGCAATAACTGAAGAAACGCTCTCATTACGTGACGAAAAGATATACAAAAAGGAAAACGGTGCAATTCGCAACAGAATCTATTATAAGACTTTAGTTGGGATATTTAGTTCGTAATGTTTCTTACGTGTTCCATTTATTTAGGTTATTACAAATTGCTATATTTGCTCATTAGAGCGATATCGAACACACATTAGCTAATAATACAAAAGTACATCTAATCTGAATAAAGTGAAAAAAATAATGTTTGTAACTAACCTACCTCGACAATGAAGAAATGATTTCTTGAATTTTAACGATCGCACTTCACGTGAAGCCGTCATTTAAACGATAAAGGTTTTTCTGTTCATTGGAGAGGAGTAATGTGAAAATATTGGGTTCCAATGCTAATTTTATAGGAAAACCTACAAATGTAAAGTTTTCTTCATGACAGATCGTTTTACATACTAATCTTAATCGTATTTTCTGTTCATCTCAAAAACAGGTACATTTTAAAAATAGCTGCCTCGTTGGAGTAACCGTTAAGCTAGTGGATACACCGAAGATCTTTTGTTGTTATTAAGTAACAATGTTTGCTAGAGTGAATTATTTATCTTATATCATTTAAATTATTTATTTGATAACTAACATTTGATTTACCGTTGAAATCAAGTTCATCGAATAGCAAAACGTTTCTCGAAACATTCAGCTGTATATTATTTACTGTAATTTACACCACCTGTTGTGGGTAACTAAAATCATGTGCTTTGTTTTTCAAAAATTTAACTTGCCCTCTCAGTTTTTCCTACATAAACAACAATCCATCACATAAATAAATATGTGCTTAAATACTTGTGCATGCTTCAAAATGAGACACTTTAGTTCTNTGCTTAAAATACTTGTGCATGCTTCAAAATGAGACACTTTAGTTCTAAATGTCAATTAAATTTTTTCAGTTAAGATATTTTTATTTTCTGATCTGGTCAAACTCTCACTATTGCTCAAGAAATGTAAGCAAAAATGGGAATAATTTGCTTTTTCGGAGTTTCTAAACTAGAGACAGAGTGATTTGTATCCTCCCGATACTTAACCTCAGAATTTAATTTACTTGTAGAACTTATTATGATCTAAATAAAGTGAAACTCAGTCGGTAGAACTGTGTGCTGATCGGTATCTTGACGTTGTCATGCCTCACAGATTCCTGAGACTCAGGGAGAACAATAGGGTTTGTAGCGAGACAGTTTGATCTATTTAAATATTATGCTACAAACCAAAAACATAGAAAAACATATTTTTCAATTTATTGGCTAGTAAGTGATTTAACTATGGGTCTTAATATAAATGTTATACTACACGCAATATTATCTCTCTCTCTCATTGCACCAAAATATCCGTCATCTGCAATAAATGTACTTTATCAGCATTTTACATGACAGAAATAAAACGAGTAAGTTGCATTCCATTCCTCGCATTTCATTCGCAGCCACATTTATAAACCAAATTCTGTTTACTGAGATCAGGCAATGTTTTTTTTTCCATTTTCATCACAGCATCCAATTTTTTTTCACCATATATTCTTCTCAAGACGGCCGCTAGCAGTTAAACGCTGTATTTTTGTGCTCCGCATTAAGTTATCACTGAGTAGGTGTAAGACAGTTTTCGCGTAGTTCTAAGTACGTAGTGAAGTAGGTAGAAGGTTAGTCATTGTTGTGGTAATGTTCACCGCTCAATCAAAACTGCAACTCAACAATAAATTGCAAAAAGCCTAGAAACAATAAACGTGGCGGTACCATTGCGGCGAAGGAAAGGACGGAGAGCGATGGGCAAAGCTGCACGATCTTCGGGGACGCAGGTACCCGGCTCAGTCACGCCCTCCCCCAAACTGGCCGCTTCTATTGTGGCGGCGATAAAGTACGCGGTGGCGGTTGAGGTCTTCGACCAGCTTCGCGGCACCCTAGCGGAAAATACGCGGGTGCTGCGTGAAATGAAGGCGGCGTTGCAGCTGAAGGACAAGGAACTGACCGAGCTCCGGTAGTCTCTTGACGCCAAGATAGATGAGCTGGAGCAGTACCAACGCCGGGAGAACACCCAGATTGTAGGTATTCCCAAAAGAGAGGGTGAGGATACTGGCTCCATTACAATGAAAGTGGCGTGTGAGGTCGGAGTATATTTGACTGAAAACGACATCTCAAGCCATCGTGCCGGGAAACCGGGAAGTGAGCGACCCCTCGCGATTATAGTTTGCTCCACATCCTACGGAAAGCGTGCGGAGGTTTTCCGTAACGAAAGAAGATTGAGAGGGACATCGACAATTGTGCGGGAAGACCTCACCTTCAATCGAATGAGGATCTTACGAGCAGCCATCGAAAAGCTCAGTGTACGTAACGTGTGAACCGATGACGGAGCAATTATAATAAAACTGAATTACAACAATAAGAAGCGCGTAACTACAATAATTGAGTTGGAGGAACTTCGTGCGCCCCAAGTACAAAATGCAACACTGTAACTACAACTTGTACATTTAAACTTTAATTATTTTATACGTCTCTGTAGTACCCCATTATTTATCTTCTATTTAAACAACCTAAGGACGCCATATTCTCTTTCCCTAGGGCGGTATCATTGGACACAATACATTGTTTACTAGTGCAGTTCACATTGTTGTCCACACGGTCTACAAGTGTATATGATGCTCTCGGGGAACACACAAACAACCTTTCCACTCGCCAGTGTCTTCAGAATATCACTTCCACGCATCCTCGCGCTCTGCACATGTCACATCAATGCTCAGTCTTTACTCGCGGAATATCGCATGGATGAAATTAGCTCATTCTTCTTGTCTTCTTTTCACATAATTCTCGTTTCTGAAAAAAGAAAATCATTCCTCCAGTCTCGTTGAGAAATACATACTACTCCGTAACGACAGGACCTGGAAGGGAGGCGGAGGAGTGGCCGCATTTGCCTCTTGTGAACTTCGTCCCAAAATTGCGTGTAAATCACCTGGAGAGTATACAAAAGACTAGAATTCATGTTTTTTAGATTAATATGTTAAGAACTAAATGTCTTGTATGCATGGAGTACAACCCTCCAAAAGCAGGCTATTTTATTGATATAAAAACTAATCTGCAATCACTGATCCAGACTAACCTCATACTATTTTAATGGGAGATCTTAATACAAATATTTTGGACACTGACACACATGAAACCAGACCACTCACTGACATGTTGCGTATGTGCGATATGACAATCCTTCCTCTCTCCTCGACTCATCACACATCATCATCATCAACACGCTCACTA
>NNCF01128809.1:380190-590908 GCA_002313205.1 Laupala kohalensis
CCCCCGACTCGAGAGACAAAGTATGTAACTTTCCGAAATCTGAAACAAATAGATATCAAACAATTAGAGGAATCTTCAATTACGTTGTCATAGCCAGATATAATTTGTGACACTATCAATGACAAGGTAAGAAGACTAAGTGATCTATTAATAGAACAATTTTCTGTCATGCTCCTCCTAACAGACGACGCGTGACCCGACCACCAGCTTCATGGCTTACTGATGACATAAAACACCTCATGACCCAACGAGACGCAGCGCACAAACAACTTAAACAAAGCTAGGTAGAAACACTAGTGAGGGATTACAAGATCCTCCGAAACAAAGTGAAGCAGATGATTCGTAATGCAAAACTTCGATATTTTCACCAACTAATGAGACAGAAAACAAATATAGGGTAATTGTAATGGTCTGTTAAGGCATCAGGAATCAAGAAAAAGAAAACGGTCAGTCGTGACATAAATATTAGACTCGACGTATTGCATGAGCATTTTATTTCTCCATGCTAACTAATGTCGACTGACGTGAAAGAGCAACAGATTCATAACAACGTTTGAATGGAACGTGATGATGACAAAAAATTCTTTTTTAGGCATGTAACTCCTGAAGAAGTACATAAATCCATCAAACGAATAAAACCAAATGAAATTAGCTATGATCTCATCGATATTAGAATGATTAATCCGTTATTACACATTTTATTACCGTATCTAACTGACATCTTTAAATGTTCCTTACAATCTTGTTCGTATCTTTCTCAGTGGAAATGATCCATTATTCTACCTTTACCTCAAAAGAATCTTCCAACAAATGCTTCAGACAACTTACCTATTGGCATCTTTCCCAGTATCTCAAAAAGACTTGAATTCCTTGCTCACCAACGGATATGCAACCTCTTGAAAGATCATGAACTACTTGACAGACATCAGTCAGGTTTTCGAAAAGGGAACAGTACGCAATTTACCTTGCTAAAAGCAACTAATGTTATAACACGAGCAATGAACAGAAAACAACTGACCATTTTAGTTTTATTAGACTTCAACAATGCCTTCGACAGCGTTGACATAGACATACTTATATTCAAGCTACACACCTTTCATTTTTCTGACTGTTTTAAGATGGGTTTCTTCACTTCTTAGTGATCGTAAATCTTGTGTTTCACAGGAGAAAATCGATCCTCTTGGAGACTGTTAATAGCAGGTGTGCCTCAGGGCTCTATTTTGGGACCATTACTCTTTTATATGTACCTAAACGACGTTGCGACAACCCTTAAACATACTTCTCATCACTTGCACGCAGACGACCTTCAGCTATACATCTACCTTAATCCAGACGAAGCAACCACAGCAATAGTTAAAATTAATAATGAATTGAAATCAATAACTTAGTGGGCAGAAAATTGTAGACTGAAACAAAATCCCGAAAAATCCCGAGTAATACTAGTAGGGTACCCTAAACTTTTACAAAAAATAAACAAGGGTAAATTACCATCAATAGCATTAAATAAAGTAACCATTCCGTTCTCGTCAGTGGTAAGAAATCTTGGGGTAATTATAAATAAAACATTGTCGTGTTCAGAACAAACTATATCATCCTCTAAGAACTTTTTTCGGCGATACACTCTCTCTCCAAATTTAAATCATTTGTCCCCCAACGAGTGAAAATAACATTTATAAATAGTCTCGTTATGCTCCATCTAGATTACTATGATGCAGTTTTCTGCAACAGGTTCAGGCCGCCCAAAATGCTTGCGTGAAATTTGTGTGTAATCTGAAGTACTTTGACCATGTGTCACCCTACTATGTGCAACTAGACTGGCCTCAGCTGCATGAAAGACGAAAATTCCATATGCTCTGTCTCCTATACCGTATTCTCTCAACACATTTTAAGAGGATTATTTTAATCCCCTTATACATCAATTTATTATTAAACAAATACTCCATCTCCGTGTATTCATACATGCCCAAGGCTACTGTAATTCTACCCTTTTGTAGGTAAAGAAAAACAATACTGCGTTTGAGAAATTCTTGGGTGTGATTCAAATAGATAAAAACACAACAACCACTTGTAAGTCGCTTAATCATGCAAAATAAAGAAAAATAATCTCAACATTCATTAAATTATTAGAATTAATTTTTAAAGTAAGAGATGCATCGAGAAACGTCGAAATAATCGAGAAGAAATCGAGATGGTGATGGACTCAATGCCTCGACTATTGCATATGCTCTTGGTTTTGATGTTCTTCTCTCTAATGATGTGTGATGCCACTTTGTGATCAATCCTAAAATTTTGGAACGTTTGAGAAATAGCGTTGTATGTTAAAGGTTTTTTTATACTTAACAATCTCAGTGTAGTGTTACGAAAGTTCATATTGTGGTGTCTCATAGCCCACAACGTCTTACTTACTAGCATTGTCGCTTTTCACATTTCACAACTTCTTGTTAAGTAATATAATCGTTTTCCAACACCGTTTAAATGGGTGAAGAAAGCTATTATGGCAATACTAGGAGACCGTCTATAATGCTTTCCAGCCAACATATATATCAGTCATAATACGTCTAATGGTGCACATAAGGCTGGGGTGGCCACTAAAATATCACCTCCAGATGGGTTCCGAGAATGGGAAGTTATGAGATTGATAATATTAATATGTTAACACTCTCCCTAATTATTAAAAAAATTGATGGAATAGCAGGGCTATATAATCAGAAAACTAATGAGAGGATAACCATGACTAAAAGAATACGAGGAATTGACCATTAGTGATTAATATAAACCGCCAAATATACTGATTATGACAGATTAGAAAGATCTTACTTGAAAAAATTTTGAATCGTTCACCGATTTATGGCGTAGATGTGCCAGGAACCTTAACAGACAGCACTTTGAAAAATTGGAATATTGATTCACTTGCGAGCATACTGGATTATCTTAACAAAGATTATGGTGTAAGTACTGTTGGCGTGAATACTGCTTACTTGTGTTTTGGAATGTGGAAAACCACATTTCCGTGGCATACTGAATATATGGACTTCTACGGTATTAATTACTTATACAGCACCTAAAACCTGACACGCTATACCTGCAGACCACGGTCGATGATTCGAACGATTTGTGAATGGATTCGTATCAGATGTTATAAAAGAATGCTCCACATTCCTTCAGCATAAGGTGACTTTAGTATCACCAAAAATTTAAAAGTAATATTCCATACCATTTAAGAAAATAACTCAGCAGGTTCGTGAGATTATCATAACATTCCCATATGGTTATCATTAGAGTTTGAATCATGGTTTCAATTGCGCCAAATCTATCAATTTCGCCACTTCAAGATGGGTTCAGTATGGTAAAAGAGCTTGCCACTATTCTTGTGGAGGTGCTGGAGTAAAACTAGAAATTAAAACTTTCATTAAGCCATTTCAACCTGATCGTTGGCACGCTTCCTGAAGACCCAACTCGTCGCTATGCAGCTGCACCAACAAAGGAGGAGGAAATCACTGATATAGAAGAACATCCGAAAAAGAAATTGAATAAGAAAAACGTAAAACCAGAATCTCAAGGGAGAACTGTTTTGCAAGTAGATTGGTGTCAATAAGGTGTACTTAAATTTGACACTCTTACATTTGACACGCAGCATGGGACGAGTGTCTCGTTCGACGTTTCGGAAGTACTGTCGCACGTTGTTTAATGGCTCCAGGATTAAAGTTTTATTCAATGTTCATAAATTGTGGGCGCTGTCAGTTAATTTATTGTATTTTACTGCAGTATTAGTTATTTCTTTATTACTAGTTAAATAGGCTTTATTGAAGGTAATTTTTGATTATATTGTGATGTTGTAAGTTGTTTCGGGAAAATATCTAAGGAAAATATGCTAGTTAAAATAGCTAATGTTCTTCATTACACTTTTGTTGTGTATATGCCATAATCAAATGGTTTTAACTTTACGTATTCGCATAACTGAATGAGTGCATACATCTGCCTTATGTTGAGTATATCTGTTCGCTTGAAAATTGTTGTTTTTAAATAGGTTCTTGTTGTTTTTGTATTGTGAGATAATGAAAGTAATTTATATTTACTTATTCGTTGTATTGTGTAATCGAACATTACATTTTGGTGGACATCATGGTACCTTATATTGTACGTCCTTAATATATGTCCTGCTTCTTTGTCTTAGATTATACACTGTATTTTAATGTTTTCATATTATATTTGTGTATTGAACTAAATTGGTGAAGAGGAAATGGCAAGTTAAAATATATTATGGTTAATAATTTACACCCACTAAACCATACTCCAGACTTTCCGATATTAAGCACCCCCTTCAATGATTTTGCGTCCTCCTAATTATGAACCAATTCATGTTTCTGAAGTTGAAACTAAAGTTTCCGAGTTAGTTTTTATATAATGGTCACCTCATTGAACCGTAAAATTTTGCATGCCATTTTCTGCACCCGATTGAGGAACTGTTCTCTTAAAGTGTGAAGTACCATGTTGTATAAGTCAGATTCAAAATACGTGTGATGTAGGGAGAATTTAAATCATTGTTCTTGTTAATGCCGATGATTGAATATATCTGACATGATTTTCTAAATTTCTTTATTCTTCTATTACACCTAAGAGACTCTGTACATTCAACTGTTGCTAATATGAAATGCAAATATGTCTGTGGTTGTACGTAAATAAGCAAGTGTATCTTACTCTATTGTAACATACACCTTTTGAATCATATAAAAACTATCCAATCTGGGAAATTCAGAGAAATGAATTTAGAATGTTTTTTCAAATTTCTTTTAAAGATCTTTCAATGCCAAAACATTGTATCTTTAACAAAAGAGCTAAGATACCCTGTGAATTAAAAAAATATAACTGATAAGGAGAATAGTATTGACATGAATGAAAAAAGTGCTACCGATGGAGACAAAAGTATAGCATTTACGAGGGATGCAGCGATCACCTTCCTCAAGTATTGACTATTAAGGTTAATCAAAAACATCATGAAATCTTTTACAAGTTGTTTAGAAAGTTTAACGATATAAATTTATCCATATTTACATTCTATCTGCGTGAGGAAACTTGGAAATATGTTACAATTGCCAAAATACCGATGATAAATTCAATGTATTCATTTCAACGAAAGTTAATTAACACAAAGTAACACAATAGATGGATCATCCAAGGAATAAGAATGACTTCCAAAAACAAACGCCGTTTATATTATTTTTCACAACTTCAATGCCAGCTCCCGAATTCCATGATTATTTCCGTAAATATGTTATTTTCCGAAAAGTAGTCTATGCAGCTAAAGTTATGGGAAAGAACAGTCAGATATTAAAATCGATCAACCGGACCAAAGCTACGTGGAAAATTGTTAAAAATTACCTTCTGAAAATATCAAAGAAAACATTTTCCCTAGCAAGCAAAGACAAAACCGTATTAAATCCACAGGATATCGCAAATTTTTCTAATTCTTTTTTCTCAGAAGTAAGTAAAATAACAAATTCAATATCTCAAAACCAATGTCCTCTAAGTATATCCACCCACGGTCCCAATTCCATGTTAATTTCCGAAACTAACGCTAGTGAAATTATGAGAATCATAAGTTCATTAAAAATTAGTTTTCAACATATCCGAATTTATTGTTAAATTTTCGTCCCATGTTATATTAAATTCTCTCACAAAATATTTTAATTGTTCTTTATCAGGAGGGGTGTTTCCTAAAATATTTAAGAAAGCTAAAGTGAAATCTTTACACAAGAAATAAAATAAACTCAATGTTGGAATTCACCTATCAATTTCTATACTACCCTCTTTCTCAAAAATTCTTGAAAAATTGTTCTACAAGCGTCTTCTACATTTTTTCAAAAAATAACATTATTTCTGTCGATCAACACGGTTTTTGGAAACACTTTTGACTACCAGAGCCATTTTTCTTCCTTAAACGATGTTACCACTTCTCTTGACCACGGAGAAAATCCTCAGGGTGCTTTTCTCGATTTATCGAAAGCATTCGATGTCATCGATCATAAAATTTTCCTTTCAAAATTGCAATATTTTGGCATTCGTTAACTTGTTCATTCCTGGTTAACTTCGTATTTAAAAGATAGATATCAACAGATCGAAATATCATTTACTAAAAATAATGTACTTTAGCATTCCTTTTCAGAAACAAAACCACTTACTCGCGGGGTTCCCCAAGGTTCAACTCTCGACCCTATACTCTTTTTGTTGTATGTGAACGTTATGTCATCCTCTACAACATATTGCAAACTGGTTCTTTTTTCTGGTGACACTAATTTGCTATGTAAACACGCCAAAGCTCAAAAACCTCTCGGCTTGTTTCTATACAAATCGTCTAATTGTAAACACTGACAAAACAGTTTCTATGTCATTTCCCAATAGTATTACAAAATCTTTACCAGAGATTTCTTTTTCTTTAAACAGAACACAATTAAAACTGTTACTAATACAAAGTTCTTAGGTCTCCATATTCAATGCAACCTCAAATGGAACCGACAATCTAAATTCCAAATTAAGTAAATTATGTGACGTATTCCGAATCTTAGTTTATATTGTTAGTCCCCATATTTCCCGTGGCGTATTTCATGCAAACGTTTACTCACATTTACAATACGGCGTTATCTTCTGGGTCTGTCGTTATAATTTGTAAATCTCACCCCCGAAACTCATGTAAACCCTTATTTAAGGAATTAAATATTTTAACATCCCGGCATTTATATTTAAGTAATCGTTGTTTGTTAAGACCAAATTACTGAAGCTCCGCCTTTGCTTCCTACAAAATTGTCATATTCGCCAACACAATACTCGCAATAGGAATAATATTTATCGTCCTAGAGTGTCAACCGCTCTTTGCCAAAAAGGGCCGTATCATTCGGGAATCGTTCTACATAATTCCTTCCCCGAAAATATGAAAGAATCTTAAATTGAATCTATTCAAATCCGCGGTTAAAAGCTACCTACTGCACCAGTGCTTCTACAATGTAAAATAATTTATTGATTCTAATATAAGTTAAAGTCGTCTTATACTTTATCACACCATTGCTGTAGTGCTTTCAAAAAAACTGATATCAAATTCTAACTATTTTTCAGCATGCCAGTATTGTTTTATTATTAATATAAATATAATTTTGTATATTCTCTACCTTGCCACGGTTGTATACATTAATTCTGTAGCCCCATCCTTGCCATAGTTTTTCTTCTGTTAACCTTCGGGTAGAGGCGGACGTTTTATGCAGACTCGCTAGACACTTACATATGGACGGCATCTATTGAAATTACGAATCTCGAATTAACTGTTATTTAATAGTTGCGATTTATAAACAATACTTTCGGAACAATCTATAGTTTCAATAATTCGTAATTCCGAAAGTATTTTTTGTGATTTATTAAATACAAGTTTGTTGGTTTTATGTTTTTTTAAAACACATAACGAACTATTTGTATTGTTAGTAGTGTGCTGAAACGTTAAATCCGTCTCTGCCTTAGAGCCCTTGATCGGAATTGATGGGATTGTCCCTTGCTTGCTTCTGGAGAGTAAATAAGTTTGTCCTCTACGTGGTCATATTCAGTTTGTAACTGCTTGTCAGACAGTATATTTATTATTATTATTATTATTATTATTATTATTATTATTATTATTATTATTATTATTCGAAGGCGTAATGTAATTTAACTGAATGTCTGTGTTAAAACACTTTCTTTTTTCCAATGTTTTGCGTGCCATTCCACTTACTAAAGATTAATTTTAGTCATATTACCATATGAAGGATTAAATGCTGCAAAGAATATTTACTTAAAAATATCTTCTAGTCTGTTTACGCCTTGAAAATAGAGTTGTCTGTTTTCTGTTGACTAAACTTCTGAAGTTGTTTTTAATGTAAATTAATAGAATTAGAAATTGAAGTCTTGAGCCTAGTCATGAATAGTTAACAAGAGGGTTTTTGTGCGTTTTTGTTGTTGAATTATTTGAATTAGTTGTTATATTATTTGCTAAAATGTTACCAGCATTTTTATTTTTTTTGTTTCTTCTGTATTTTATAGTTTGAATTATGTATTTTATGTAAATATAAATATTCATTCCTCTCAGTAATTACTTAATCACAAACGAATCGGATATTTCAGAAACACCAAAGTCAAGAATACTCAATTTTTCAGTAATGTAAAAACTACTACGAGAATTTTAATACAAAAAAGAGTTAACTTCCATCACTGCCAAGATTTAAACTTTCGTCTTTTTTTGAAAATAAGTCATTCTTTCAAAAGACGCGATGTATTACATCATCAAGTATAATTGCAAACATTTCATTGAAATGCCGGGTGAGGGATGTTATTCACGTTGAAATCTCAGTAAGTTACTCTGAATAATCACTAACATTTTAGTGATTTAATTCTACGTACGCTAGTACAATATTAAGATCATTTGTTAATGTACACGAATTTACAAATTAATCTCATAATTTTTCACATGCAATCAACAACGAAGTTTTTCTTCTGTTGTTGATTCCNCACATGCAATCAACAACGAAGTTTTTCTTCTGTTGTTGATTCCGTTAAATATTCATAATTACTTGGAACTATTTCTCATAAACATCCAGGTGGGGCCTCTGTAAATTAAATGTCTTTTTAAGTCAGAGTAAATGAAAAAAAAACCCTTACATATGAACAACTACAATAAGCGTCTCCACAATAACCACAGTATTATCAGTCGTTGACAAACATACAGTATTTCTACATCTTATTATACGTACTAACCGTCCATTACACAGTGTGGACAAAAAGTGAAACACTTGCATACTAAATTTCTCATATTTTTCTACCGTCTTTTGATAAGAGGCGAAGAACATTTCACTCGGGTATTTCAAGAAGTTAATATGTCATATACTTTCCCAAAATGGGTTTTAAAGTCTTTGTGATCTGCTTAGACAATCGCACAATTCAGCGAGAAACCACATAAGTCAATGCAATATTACAGAAATAGCAACACGTCGAAACTGCTTGACTTGAGAACCCCTTAAGTCACTGACTAATGGGGTTTTCGTAGACCTATAAATCAAACGTAAAATTGATTTTTTAAGAAATAACAAATACTCCATTAAATGATTATAATTTTAACGTATTAACAAATTAACGAATAGAAAAAATAATTTTTAGTAATCTTGTCTTGAAGTGACAAAATTATTGGTTCAATGTATAAGAACGTTCCACAAGATGAGAAGATCTCATTTAAGATAAACCAATATAAATATTCTCATTATAATACTTAACAAGATGATTTAGTTACTACCAGTGAATACATTGGTGACTTTGTCTCACATACAATCATACTTAGAAATATCTAAATATAATTTAGCACTGCCCACAAAGCCCATTCACGTTTAAATAAAGACCAAGAAAGAGAAAAAAGGATGACCTCAAAAATCTGGAAGTTTTCCTGTCTGAAGAAAGAAAAGGAAAGTATTTTATGATCGTGTGTACAAGTGGCCAGTTACAGATCCCGAAAACATTGAGGAATGATTAAGAACGTTGATTTTAAAGCCTTGAGTGTCTCTGGAGTACTAAATAAATAATTAAAACAAAAGAAAATACTTTACTCGATTTTTTTAATAATTCAGAAACACAAGAAGTCAAATGACACTGGGATGACTTTTGAGGTACTGTATTACATTCTGATATTCAATCCAGTTTAGGACACTTTTCTGTGAAAAAAAAACAGTTCTTTCGTTCTCCTGAAAAATTAAGGTTCCAGAATTTCAAATTTCTATCTGTGAACGTTCCTGGCCCATCTGCCCCATAAATCGGCGAATGAGTGATACAACATTGTCTTCCAGTAAGATCTTTCTGAACTCTGAAAACCAGTGTGATTGGGGGTTTAATATGTATCACTCTTGACTAGTATTTCATACTCTTTCACAGTCATGACTTTCCTCTCATTATATTTTTGGGTACATAACCCTGCAATTCCATCAACTTTTTTGGAGAATTTGGGAGGAAATAAACATGTTAATATCATCAATCTCATAATCTCCCATTCTAGGAACCCATTGAGGTGGGGGTATTATTTTAGTCCCACCAACCTTATGTGCTCCCACAGACCCAATATGATTGATATATCCGTTAAAATACTTGAATTTTTCGAAAGATGGGCTGAAAACAATGACACTAAGAACAGTTGTGAATTTCAATTATCAGTCATTTTAAGATCAACTTTTGCAACACTAAATTGAATTTGCCACGTATAAACAAACCTTTGAACGTACAATGCAATTTCTCTAACGTTTGTAACTTGATCATGAAATGGCAACTCACTCCATTAAAGCGAAGAACTTCAAAAAAAAGAGTATGTGCAATAGTCGAGGCATCGAGTTAATTACCATCTCGATTGCTTCGACTTTTCTCAATGCGTCTCATACTTTGAAAATTAATTTGATTGATTAAAACAAAAATTTTGAATATTGTTGAGAATTTTTTTTATATTTTGTATGATTAATCGACCCACAAGTGGTTGTTGTATTTTTATCAATTTGAACTACACTCAAGAATTTTCCAAACAGTGTTCTCTTTCTTTAGATCGACAAGGGTTGCATTACAGTAGCCTTGAACATGAATGAATACATGGGGAAGTTGGGTTCTTTGTTTAATAGTAAATTGATATAAAAAGAGATTAAAAACAATCCTCTTAAAAAAGTGTTGCATCCGATTACAGTATTATTAATTAGATGGTTAAGAAATAGGATTAGAGATACTTCTGTGTTCGAGCAATTAGGTAATTCTGTCGTTTAATTTAGTCTCTTTATTTGATAGCTTATCACTTGAACCAATTTGTGAACGTATTTCAGAGAGATGGAATTTTATTTGTAATTACACATCTATTATATGTAATTACGGAGAAATCAGGATTGCTTCAAAGATATTAATTAATTCTTTTTATTTGAATTTTAACAAATTGTACTCTGAAGTCCTGGCGCAGCTATGGGCTATTCTTCGGTTTTTGCAGATTTGGTTAAGTGCTTGAGAGGATTGTCTTTCAAACGTTTTTGTTTGTACTAGTTATGTGGATGATGTACTGAACATTGCCCCTAGATACCAAATAGATGAACAATTAAGAGTTTAATAGAGCAAATGCAATAACACTTCTTAAAAAGAACACGACAAATATTAAAACTGATAATCTGAATGTGTTGTCTAAACATAGACTAATGTATAACCATACTATTGTATGGGAACAGATCAAAACTTTAGACTTAGAAAAAAAAATTCAGAAAAGAAGTATTTCTGAACTACAATTCAATTTACTTTAGAAAAAGAGAAAGGTGAAAATAAACTTTTTAGATACATACATAGGAGAAATGGGAAACCATTACATAAATGTAACAAAAAACCTACATCGTCTGGTAGGTTTTTAAATTGTAAGTCCAACCATTTAAAAAATTGCGACTTTATTTTGAAATAGATGCAAGTGAGACAAAATTCCTCAAATCTGATAACAATAGGTCAATAGGTATTACTGCATCCTTTGGTAAGAAAAGAATGAGAAATTTGCTATTTTATAAAAAGTTAGTTCGCACCCTTCATTAACAAAACTTATTTTAGTGTAGAATATAAGGTTTTTCTTCTTCTTCAGTTGGCTCTACAGTCCCAAATGGACCTTCGCCTCCTCGACAAGCCTCCTCCATTTTTCCCTGTCTTTTGACGCCAACTTCCGGTTCATAATCCTGGCTTTCTTCAAATCTTCCTCCACACAATCCCACCATCTACTTCTTGGTCTTCCTCTTGTCCTCACTCCATCCAGTTGGCCATTTACCACCTTCTTTACAGTTCTGCTCTCATCCATCCTATTAACATGACCCAGCCATTTCAATCTACTTACTCTTATGTACGTGACAACGTCAGTATCTTGGTACAACTGCGCTATTTCGTTATTATACCGTACTCTCCACTGACCATTCTCCTTAACCCCTCCATAGATTCTCCTGNGTTAACCCCTCCATTGATTCTCCTGAGAATTTTCCTTTCAAAGATTTTCAATCTTTCACATACCCCTTTTGTTAATGTCCATGTCTCAGCACCGTACATAATCACCGGTCTAATTAGTGTTTTGTATATCCTAATTTTGGTTTGGCGCGGAACGATATGGTTTTTAATTAATGGAAGTAGTGCAAAATATGCTTTATTAGCATTTGTTATTCTTCTATCTATCTCCATATTTATTTCATTTCTAGCTGTAAGCAACGTTCCCAGATAAATAAATTCTTGTACTACATCAAATTTATGTTTACCAATGATAATTTTGGTATCTTTGATATTTTTCCTTCTGGAGACTCATAAATTTTGTATTTGCTTCATTTACCTTCAGACCAAGCCTAGAGGTATATTCTTCCCACTGGATTTTTCCTTCACATTCTCCACTCTCCTCCCTGATATCACTATATCATCCGCAAACGCTAGTATTTGGTGTGTTCTATACAGAATGTTCCCACGGTAGTCTATTCCAGCCTTACGAAACGCTATTTCCAATGCTACATTAAACAACATCGGGGCTACACTATCTCCTTGTCTAAATCCTGTTTCAAGGCTTATTTCTTCCGATATGTTTACACCTGTTTTAACTTTAGCTTGGTTCTCTTCATTCATTAGTCTGCACATCCCTACCAACATTTTAGGTATTCCCATCTCATGCATCTGATCCCACATTTCTTCTCTCCAAATACAGTCGTAGGCGGACGTAAAATCGAGAAATAGATGGTGTGTAGTAATATTTCTTTCCCAACATTTGTCCAATGTCTGTCTCATAATACATATCTGGTCTATTGTTGATCTATCCGACCGAAATCCACACTTTGATACTCTCCAATCAACTCATCTACATATGGTTTGAGTCTATAACACACTATTTTAGACAACACTTTGTAGCCTGTGCAGAGTAAGGTGATGGCTCTATAATTGTCACACAACGTTTCATCCCCTTTTTTGTGTATTGGATTAATAATTTCACATTTCCATTCCCTGGGTATTACTTCCATTTCCCAAACTTTCGTAATCAGTTGGTGCATAATTTTCATCATCGCATCCCCACCACATTTATATAATTCACTCTGAATTCCATCGCATCCTGGCGCTTTACCACTATTCAAGCTTGCTACAGCTTTTTTAATTTCTTGTACCGATGGTGGAGCTACGTCTTGTTCCGCTGTTTGGTATTCCCCATGTTTCTCATATCCCCTCTTACTTCCATCCTCTTTGTACTGAAAATGATTCGCGTATTACTCTGCCTATCTACTCGAAATTTTGTTTCCCTCCGTTAGAATTGTTCCATTATGCGCTCTAATGATTACTGCTCTAGGTTTGAATCCATTCTTGATGTACTTGACTTCCCTGTACTATTCTCTAGCTTCTCCGCAATTGTACTTTT
Organism: Laupala kohalensis; assembly: GCA_002313205.1. Taxonomy (NCBI): domain Eukaryota; kingdom Metazoa; phylum Arthropoda; class Insecta; order Orthoptera; family Trigonidiidae; genus Laupala; species Laupala kohalensis. Next base: position 393,617 of record NNCF01128809.1, read on the forward strand.
CCTTAATATTTTCCATCTTACCATCCCACATTTGTCTCTTTTTCTTCCCATACAGCTTGTTACACTCCTTTCTTTTTCCTTTATGTTTGTTCGTTTTGTCTTGCCGGTCTTCTCCTGTACTTTTCACACGCCATATTCCTTTCATGGAGAGCCTTTCCACATTCTTCATCAAACCACTCATTTCTTTTCGGTCTTCCCTCCTTCCCTAGCACCTTCCCCGATATCTCTACTATGCTTCCTCTTACATTTTTCCACACCTTTTCTACATTTGAATCATTCTCATTGATTTTCAGGAGTGCATTTTCTAGCTCTTTACAATATTTCTCCTTGTATTCCTTATTTTCTAATTTTTTAACATCCCATTTCCCCATTTCACTTTTCTTTATTTTTGGTGTCTTACTAACTTTCAAATTAACTTTGGCCCTTACTAGAAAATGGTCCGTTTCTATCTTTGCTCCCCTCATACTTCTTACATCATTTATATTCTTACAGTGCCTCCTGTCTACCACTACATGATCTATCTGATTCAAATATCGGCCGTCAGGTGATCTCCAAGTACCCTTGTGACATCTTTTGTGTGGATACCATGTATCTGAGACCGCAAGGTTTTTACCATTGGCTAGATCCACTAACCTTCTTCCGTTATTGTTAGTATTTTCGTGTATGGTATACGGTCCACATGCTGGTAGCACATAACTTTCCTTGCCCACCTGGGCATTGAAATCCCCCAATATGACTCTCATGTCATATGATGGTATAGTGTCGATGACTCTCTCTAATTCAGCGTAGAAAATCTCCTTTACATCATCCTCCTTCTCCTCTGTAGGAGCATGTACAGATACAAATGTAACATTATAAAATTTCATCCTAAGTCTAATGAGACAAATTCTTTCATTTATTAACCTATAATCTATCAAACTGTGTTGTACCCTACCACTTAAATAGAACCCTGTGCCAAATTCATGTTTTCCTTCTTCTTTCCCACTATATACAATTGTGTATTTTCCTTTAGATTCCACACCCTTCCCGATCCACCTAATCTCTTGCAGTGCACATATATCCATTTTAAACTCTGTCATTTGCTTTTCTAGTTCCTTTACCGCCCCACTTCTGTATAATGTCTTAATGTTCCAAGTTCCAATGTTCATTACCTTATTCAATTGCCTATTTCCGTCATACTTGGGATTCCACTTCCGAGGCTTCTGAGTTTTCCTAACCTTAACATTTTTTTCTACAAATCGTAAATAGTGAGACTATTGTTTATATAGGACAGGCTAAAAGACGTTTATCACTTGCAGATTTTCATTGAAATTGAAAAAAGTATGTTACACATATAATTTTGATTTAAGTAAATTTATAACTTGTTTTTGTTAATTGAGTATGTATAAATTAAGGTAAAAATTTACTTATGTAATACGGAGATGAAATTCGATTGTTTGTTACTGCAAGGTATAATTTCAATGTCAAGTGAAGTGTTAATCTTGTTTCAGATGTTATGCAATTTCTTTAAGTTAGCGTTCTTGTTTGTGCAAGTTTTTGGTTCATTACGTTATGCGAACTGGGTATTGATTTTCTTTCATTTATGGTATGGATTAACGGACGCGGTGCCGTTGGCCGTGCATTGTTTTTAGAATAGTTTAACCTGATGAAAATATGGGTCGAAACTTTGTTATAACATTTTTTGGAAATATTTATTCTAACGGAGTGGTTTGTAAAGTGTTGTTAATTTTAAGTTCTTTATTCAGGGTTGTCTGTTAAAAGTAGGGTCGTTTTATTCATTTATGAATTTTATACAGTTGTTTCAAATATGTTAAATTCTTTCAGGTTCAACGAAACTAAGGCTTTCTGGTCATTGGACGGTCGTAAAACGTCCTTGTGTTAGATAGCTCTCTGTCAACATTACAAAACGAGTACAGTTTTTTGTTTAATATGGCTCTCCAAACTCTGCTCCGTTAGTTTATTTTTCAGGATTTCTCCTGAGTCCACGTTTTAACTCTATATCTATTTTTTCAGTAGTTTTTTTCTTGTTCTCATCTTCCGACATTCCGCGACTTTTCCCTGTTTCTCTCCCAATTATTTGTCCTTCGTTTTGCTGCTCATCCTCAATGATGGATATTTGGGTGTACTTATAATTCTAGCCTTTCATTATTCTTTTTATTTCCTTTTTTTTCTACGCGTTTTTTAAATATCCCATATTGCTTCTATGTTGCAATCATGGCTGGTCCCACCTCAGTTATTCCTACAGTTATCATTTTCTTGAGGTGTTTTGCTCGTTCTGGTCCGTAGAAGATACAATCCCAAAAGACATGGTTTCTCGTCTCTTCTCCTTGTCCACAATCACACTGTTCTTCACCCACCAATTGAAATCTATGCAAATACACCTTATAATCTCCATGTCCTGTCAATATTTCCACGATTTCTGGATTCGAGCTAAACCGTTTTCTTCTCTTCTCGGCGAAAGTTACGACAGGCATAAACACATATAGTTATCTCCCTTTTGGTGAACTACTCCATTCTATTTGCCAGGTTTGTATTAATATCTGTGTTATCAACCGCTTCTATCCCCTCGTCGTATTTCACTACTTTCCCATCCAACACTATATGTCCTTCTCGTCGCATAACTGCTCCCAGTACAAGTTTCTGAATCAATTTCACTACGGGTAACACTCTAATTACTATGTTCAGAGCATCTGTTGTTAACATGCAATATGCTCTACTCAACATACGTTGTATCTGCTCTATTTTCGCCTCTGATGTACATTCCGTAATACTTTTTGCCATATTTTACATCCATAGTTAAACATCGGCACCACTTCTCTTTTATATAATGTTATCAATCCTCTCTAAACATATTAAATTTGTTTAACCCCTCCCTTAACAAAGCATGGAAGGTGTTCTTTATTTTATTTTGTATGCATTCAATTTTTTTTTCTGAAAATCAAATCTTTATACAATTTTATAGCTAAATAAATGTGGCCCTATATTTTACTTCCCTTAAACTTTAAATTCGGATCTCTCTTGATCGTATTCAATTTTCCAAATACCATTGCACAGGTTTTTTCCGTCTCTATTTCTATTTCACGTAGCACACAACATTGATTATAAATCTCCAGTACTCTATTCCCATTTGCTTCTAAAGCTCTTCCCCCTTTTCCTTGTATAAATAGCAGATCATCCGCATATGCTACTAGATTGTATCCTGCTTCTCGTACTGTTTTTATCATACCATCAACAACAAGGTTCCAAAATATTGGTCCTCCATGGGATCCTTTATAATACACTCTTTATCTGTCGAATTTTCCACGCCTGCGGGAATTTCCCTCGCTCAATACATGAATTGAAAAACAAGTATTTTTTTGCGTATAACTGGGTAACTTGCTTTTATAATCTCATTTGTTATGTCATAACCCGGGTTTCTCCTCATGGATAAAGATGTTTCATCAAATTGTTCGTTATCACAAAACATTCTTTTATGTCCACATTTTGTCTTTGCCAATATTCATTTTTTCTTATCCTTGATCATATTACCTCTAACAACTTTTCCCCAGTATTCCGCCAACCTCCCGTCTTATCTTCCCCAAACTGCAATATACTCCACACTTGTTTTACCTTCATTTTTTCATGTTCTATTAAATATGAGATCTCCCATTATTCCTCCTGACACTTTTCTTTACAAAATCTTCCCACGACTCGAAATACATTCCTTGATCCTTTTTCGATATTCTTGCACTATATTTTTATACTCCTTTGCTGCCAAAAACATTATCTCCTCCTGCTTTTTTTCCGCAGGTATTTTCTCTTTGCCTTTGCCAGTTTCTTCTTTGACTCATCCAGTTCAGTTTTCTACCAAATCTTCCTTCGTCGTCTTTGTGTTCGAGTCTTAGGAGAGCATTCCGCTGCGCCTCTCAGTATTGTTAACAGCAATACATCCACTTCCTCATCCAGGTCTAACTCACCATTTGGTCATATCACACCCCTAAAATAATGCCGAAACTGTTCTACATTCACATTCCGTAACATCCGCAAATCTTGTTGTTTTCTTGTTTCAATTCTATCAGTGGTTATGTCGAACAAAATATAAGCACGTTATGACGTATTTTGTACAGAACTCCTGTAATTTTAATACTTTAAGTTTATTGTTTATCACCACCATAGCTGCCGAACCACTTTCGTCCTTAATAACTCGAGCCGTAATTTTGTTGTGGCAACTTTTCCCACTTATCTGGAACTCTCTTCGAGACATGCTATATCTGTGGAGTTTTCCTCCATGTTATTTATTTTTTCTCGTGATGCTATCATTGATATATGTATATTCCACTGCCAAATTTTAAGCACCATAATCTGTCTGTTGAAAGAGTATTTTCTTTGCTGCTATACAGGATGATTCAGAATTCCTATATCACATTTATAGGTGTTGTAGAGGGGACTCAAACAGCAATATTTGATAATAAACTCAAGTCCGGAAATGCGCCGTTTGGAAGATAAACGACTTTAAACGATGGAAGCAAATACACATTGACAGAGAACGGTGTATCGCTTCACGTGATGTTTAGTGTGACGTCAGGTCTCGTGTCATCAGAGAACAATCCAATGAATTGTTGCACATGTATATAAGTTGCCACTGAACGGTCGAGAAAGACGGTGCATTACAAAATGACGAAGTACACGTTTTCCGAGTACATCGACATGTTGCTCATCTACGGTGAAAATGGACGAAATGGTCGATTAGCACAACGCCAGTACCACGAATGATTTCTGGATCGTACCCGTCCATCACATGCCATTTTCGCAACATTGGAACAACGACTTCGGGAAACTGACACCTTCAAGGCTAATAAAACCGATTTCGGTCATGACCGGACGAGCCGCACTGTTGACGTGGAAGAGGAAGTCCTCCAACTGGTCGACCAGAACCCGTCTACGAGTACCCGCAACATCGCAGGTGTCGTGGATGTATCACAGAGCAGCGTCTGGCGAGTTCTCCTTGAACAGCAACTTTACCCATACCACATCCAGATGGTGCAGGCATTGGGTCCAGCTGATTTTGCGCCACGTGCCGATTACTGAGCGTGTTCCTACACCGTTGTGTCGACGCTCCAGTCTTTCCTCTGATCATTCTTTTCACCGATGAAGCGCATTTCACAAACTAAGGTCTGCTCAACCGTCGTAACAGCCACATTTGGGATCAGGAAAACCCTCATTCCACACATACTTATCGATTTCAACATCGTTTCGGCACTAATGTGTGGGTTGATATTTTCCTTGGTCATCTGATTATTCTACCGTGTAGTCTAACAAATCACAGCACTTGACCTTCCTGAAAGACGTACTTGTGGAGAATTTGGAGGATGTGCCATTGCATATTCGTCGAATAATGTGATTCCAGCATGATGGCGCGCCAGTCCACTTTTCACGCGACGTCCGTCAGTACCTTCACTAAATATTCGGGGACAGGTGGATAGGTCGCAGTGGAGCGATTGGCTGATTGGAATTCGTTGGCCACGACGATCGCCCGATTTAACACCTCTGGACTTTTTCCTGTGGGGCTACATAAAGAGAATTATTTACCCCTGTGGAATCATAGGACGATCTCCTTGCCCGTGTAACGGCTACAGCGGAGATCATTCAGGACACTCCAGGACTTTTGGTCCGCGTGTATGTGAACATTGTTCGCAGGTACACTTCGTTCTCGCCATGTGAAACTCGTGGTCGCCACTTCGATCATATGTTGTAGTTCACGCAGGAACGAATTGGTTGATGCACGTGCAGCGTATCCTTAGACGTTATTTCAAAGTCGTTTATCTTCGAATCGGGGCATTTCCGGACATGAGTTTATTACTAAATATTGCTGTTCTGAGTACCCTCTACAACACCTATAGCTGTGTAATAGGAATTTTGAATCACCTGTATATTCTGGACAAGTATTATCTGTTACCTTATGGCGATCGTTTTGTCCCCCCGCTCTATGTATTCCTTTCTTACACGTTGTGTCTCTTATGGTTTCTTCTCGCAGCATTTACCCTAGTGTTAGGGGCTACAGCATCTTTGTCGCCGCCGTAAGGCAATGCTCGTCCCTAACCCTGGGGAGGCGTGTTGTTTCTACTATCTCCTTCGATGATTTATTGCGTCTTGCATTGTTGCAATTTCAGTGCCATAACCCATAAAGTGCTTAAATCTATCTTTGTTTTTTATCCTGGTACTTATATCCTGCGTTATAGTTAGTGCATGTTTTTTTCATCCATTTAACAAAGTGTCCACGTTTGTTACGATAATATATGCAATGAAATATCATGATCTGGGCCCCGTTTCACAAAAGCACAAGTTTGTCAGTAACAAGTAAATTTTCACAAGTTTGTAAAAATATCCGGTTATTAGCGCTTCACAAAGGTACACTTGTAAACTTGTAATGACAAATGAATTCTTACCATTTTTGCAAGTGATTTACTTGTAACCAACTAACATTGTTAGGTTACTAACACTTGTAGCTGACAAACTTGTAAAATAAACTTGTTACCAATCAATTTCCTACCTAACTATAAAGGTAGGTAAACTGAGTTACAAGTGCATTTGTATTAAGATGTTGTGGTCAAATTCTTCCTCGGACGATGATGATGTATTCATTAGAGTACGACGAAGGAGGACGTTTAGGGAAAGAATAACCTTCACATTCCTGTCAGTGTACGAATTTAACGAACACTTTAGAATACTACCGCACCAAATCAGTGCATTACTGAAAATTAGTTTGTGTAGAAACAGTTGCAAAACAAGAAATTGATATCAAACTTTTCTACCAAGGAAGATTGTTGTGCTGCAAACACTTTATGAAAATTTAAGTTATTATATTGTTGTGTTGATTTGATTTAGTTAGATGAGGTTTGAAATAGAGATTGCGTATATTGTTTTAGAGTTTGTCATGATACATAATAATTGATATAACATTATTTATTATTCACAGTTGAATCTAAAATAATAAGTCAATGAACACTATAGGATGCTTTACCATGTATCTTCATGTATGCAAGGCCATAACTTAATTTATGAAATAATTTTATACAAAGAATACTGTTTTTGTTTTTGGGGCTTCAGGGCTCGCCAACGTCTAGGTATTTAGAGTCATTTACAAAGAATACTAGTTACAAGGAATTTTGAAGTAGTTAATAAAGAAAACAAACATAAAAACTATTTAATGTGATTATGTAATCTATTAGAGGCATCATACGCCAACCCCGTATAATAATAATTGTTAATAAGGAGAAGATATGTAATCTATATATTGTATTAATATTTCGGTAATACCATCTTTTTCGTAAAAAAACAAATGAGATACAGTTTTCGAAGAGAAATTTGTATTATTAAAAGGTGAAGTCTCATTTAAATCAACTCCGAATTGTTCCTCAATATTTAACCAAGAGTATTATTTTACTATCCATTTTAAAAGTCTAATTTTGAAACCAAATAAAGTCATTAAACAAAATCACAAATTCTGGTATTAATTTTTTAGGAGTATTGCCAGAATATATTCTAAACTTACTCCAAAAAGTATTTTCAACACTTCTTAATTATGTTGTCAAAGATAAATGGACTAATAATCCAACTGAGGCAGGAAAATACGTAGCCATTTCATACGAATTATAGGGATAAAAATCATGTGTCAGAAAATAATTGTGAAAAACGGATGAAAAAAATTGTACCTGTACAAACACTAGAAATCCATTTAAAATAGATGCTCTTATCCTCTACTTTTTATTCATATTTCAAGCATTAAATATTTAAAAATACACAAGCAGCATTTGAATATACATATGCAGATTTAGCCGTTAGGAGGTTAAATCATTCAAAAGCAATATATAAATGAAATATGAAGTTCACTTTCAATGGATTTCTTCATTAATATCATAATATCACAAAACAAATAATATTGTACACACTTCAAATATTTTCAAGTCTAAGCAAGTTTCATGGTATTGAATTATTCAACAAAATATAAATAACTCAATAATGACAGGTTAATAATTAAACTTTTCATTATTTCAACTCATTCCTCAAATGCCTGAACGACTTGTCGGCGATACCACACAATAGACCAGAATACAACTCCAATCTTACGCTACCAACAGCCAGATAACAATTAAATTGAGTCATCTGCCATCTCTATTTTCTCAAGATTTATTTTACAATATTATTACATAACACTTGGCAACAATATGCAACTTTTGCGGAGTCTCATTTGTATCAACGGAACAACACGAGGACCCCTGATTAATAAGGATTTTTAAAGATAAAGATGCCGCAAAGTTCTAGCAATGGTTTTTATCCCATGATCCATTTCTTTTTTCAAAAGTTCTTTTAAAACGTGAATTTTCAAAGAAAGAACCAAGCACTACCCCTCAAAGTCTCCAATTCAAGAATAAAAATCAATGAATAGGAGTTCGCTGTCGACCCAGCTCTTCCTCCGCAAAAATAAATCCTCTGCCGCAAATGTCGGATTTGATGAGTCGATGAAATCGACGATGCCGAAAGAGCAATTTTTATCAAATTTAGCAACAAATAACGACTAGTCACCATGCTGCGTGTGAAACTAGTAGAGACTTTCACTGTGAAACAGGCTAGTGAGGATGCCGACACACTTGTCGTCTCAACTGACCCAGATTTATGAGAGGGTGGTTATTGAAGGTGAGGACACGGATCTGTCGGTGCAGCGGAATGCTATTACACCTTCCTCTCAAAATATCTTCATGCTGAAACCTGGGAAAGGGAAGACAGATAACATCGTCATACTCCCCCATGAACTTCAAATATTCAGGAAAATTTATTGTTTCTTCATGCTTCCAGTGGATGCGATACTTCTTCCGCATTTTTTCGTCAAGGGAAGTTGAAGTTTGTAAAACTTTCGGAGAGTCTCCCTGATTTGCAACAAGCCCCTGCTGTGTTTCGAGAGGAAGGTGCTACTGGAGGTGATGCGATTTCTCGCTTCCCTATATCCCTCCAGGCAAGGCGAATGCCCATTCGATGATCTCCGCTACTCGCTGTTTGGACAAAAATTACAAAAGTACTAAGTAATATCTGTTTTCTTCATTCACTATAAGTATATCCTATAAAATTGTACCCAATGGGAAAGTGTCATGTTGAATGAAGAACTATTTGACAAACAGAAAAAGTATCGTTTAAGCTGAAGATTTAGAAAGCAAAGCTAAAATTTAGAGAAGCGGTCTGCTTCAAGGAATGAAGTCGCGTTCCTTGTAATACATGGTGCAGGTGAATGAAATGTTCAATTGCATAAATAGAACCAAGATGTTTAAGTAAGTGAGCAAAATACAAGTAAAATACAAATAGCATGCAAATTACATTTGCATGCTATTCAGAATGAAATTTAAAGTCATTGGAGACAGTGCACCAAGAGTGAAGAAAGATGTGGCGAAGCGAAAATGTCATAAAACTCCTTTTTTTAATATATGCCTCTACAAAACTCTAAAATTGAGCAAATTTGGGAAATTTGTAGTTTTCTAAATTTAGTATTTAATGCTCTAGATCTCTTTTTGTCAGAGTTTTTTATTGGAGCGCTCATTGCGAAGTTGTAATAGTTATTTTCAAACATCTCCAACTATTTCAGCTAAGTTCCTAGAAATAGGTGTTTTTTGATCGGTCATTGCGGACAAAGTGCTGAACCAAATTTAATGTTTGAGGTATATATTTCACGCAGAATTTAATGCTCTTTAATTCTGAATAGATTATACTTTTCGGTGCGATGCTTTTTTTGCGAGATATAAGCCAAAAAACTAAAAAAATATATAAGCATTTCGTGTTGTTTTGGCTGCCAAATGTGATGCACACATCCTTAGGTGGTGTAAACTCAGATTCCATGTATTCGAGACCAAATGATGATTTCCTACTTTGTCCGATTTTATTCCATAAACCCCTCTTTTTTATCAACTTTTACTGACCTATAATTTACTTGAAGTCAACGAGATATATACAACAACGCTGTATTTTGGGAGTAATTTTAATATTAATCCTAAATACTTATATTTTTCTATCATAAAATGTAATAATGAAATAAATTATTTTCCATTGTTATACATAAAAACTCAGTAACAGACGGACACTTCAAGCACGTATGAGTTTTCTAGTCTAATTGAAAATAATATTTTCTAAAAATATTGAACAAAATGTATAAATAAATTTTAAGTTGCCATTCGTAGAATGAAATGAACTGGAATGAAACACAAGCTCATTTCATATTAATTTCCTCTCCATAGTAATTCTCAAGATAGTATGAGCGACCTGGAGACGATATTTAAATTTCCAACAGTTTTTAAATGAATGAATAAATTATTATTTATAAACACGTGAAATAGAATACGAATTTTGCGAAGTTACAATTTGAATAAAACCATCTAGACGTTAAACGGGATCTAATTGATTAATTTGATGAGATGGTTTTAAATAAATTCCCATGTAATTTCTAATGGAATCGTCATTAAAAAAACTGTCACACATGTCACAAATTAAAAATAGATTAGAGCAGTTCAAAAATGTCCTAGTCTATCTGGGCATCTTAATAAAATTATTCAATAAACTGTAACAAAACTCAGAGAAATTGTAATCTGGCAGCTATTTTTATTCTAATCTAATAAAGAAAATAAAATAGTACTACAGTTTCCCTTCATCAATTCCCCTCCTACCTGTTTACCGTCCTCCCGTTGGTTTCCCCTCCTACCGATTGTCTGTAGAAGGGAAATAACCTCGGTTCTTTATGAACCCAATTTTCACACCTGATACTTAAGTTCTTAGTAGCTCCTGAAGATGTTGGCTGCAAATGCCGACAAAACGTTGAGAATCAACGAAATAACGACGCGGCTTAATTCCCCGAAAGTATTTTTAAATTTTGACCCTAGTTAGCCGTGAATGACTTCGAGTATACATGAAGACGTTTGAAATGCTGTCATCCTTTACGCTGAGCCCGACGTTTAGGTGAACGGTGGACGCAACAATGGCAGATAATCTTCTTGGTGACAAGATATAATATAGAAAATAGTCATAAAAATTAATAATCAATAATAATAAAAAACAGATGTTCTAGGTTTGAGACGAAAAACATCATGACCTATACTATATTTGTTGAAGAAAATTTGTATAAATTACAGAGCGTGTTATTAACCTCTGACTATTGTGCGCACGTATGATTTGAAAACAAAACTATGGTGGTATAAAAGCGAGGAACGAGAAGTCATATATTTCAATATCGCTGAATCTATAAATATCTGTATAAATATTCATTTGTGAATTTAATGTAGAATAAATAAATCCTGAAGTTACTCTTTTTTGCATTAATGTTGATTAGATGCTGCAAAACTCTCTTCATTAGTTCAATCACATATTATTTTACTTTCAATTTGAGAAATTCTATTTACAAAAATAGTATAAAAGTATATCTTTTGAAAATATTTAGTAAACATAATACTAGCAAAATATTTACGTTACTTTATACTGGATCTATACCATGGAAATAGTAATAGTGCTGTCGCAGAATTAATTTTTTTTTGTTTCAATAAAGTCTTCTTTTCCAATAAGGATCGGAGACTTTGGCCAGTTAATTGGCTTTTCTGACAATTTATTTCCCCTTAATAATCGTTAAATTGATTGGTCAATTAAAATGGAGATTTTTATCTACGAATTAGGGTAATTGTGATATTTTCGTACCCTTGATCGTTTCCTCGGCAGCCATCTGATAATGACATTATATATCTGCGATTGCATTAAAGCTCCTGTATGGTTGCAGTAACTTATTTCACCATGGTCTCTGGAATAACATATTTGAAATCACAGTTACTGTCTGCAAACACAATGTCAGCTGTAAGTTAAAATACATATTTAAAAATCATTCTTTGTTAGTCGTACACATGTCTCCGTGTTCACTATGAAAATGTACACGTCTTAGGATCTGTTGAAATTGAAATCTGTGCGACATCGGCTTTCCATATATTCTGATCGCTTCCGGAAGAATATTTATTTCACTAATTTTTTCATTGTTCGATAAACTCTGGATTGATCAACTCAATTATACTTCTAATAAAGCATTATAATTTAAATTGATAAGCAAAAAATGTATATTTTTTAAATGTAAATGTACTGAAAATCAATGACCTTCATATTTTGTATGCTTGAAATAACTACTTATTGCCCTCTTCCATTCGTAAATTTTTAAGTTACGTACTTGAACCCGATTTTTTGTCATGTTACATGGCTCCTCCTGTCATTTGATATAGTCTCGTTTCACAACGGCGCATAAAGTGGACACCCTCCACTTTCAACTTTATGAAAACGTTGACAGTTCGGAATATCTCAGATAAAATTAAAGAAATATTTTAATTGAGTTTTTGATCGTTTTTATTCATAAACGCGTTTATTTGTACAAAACATTTATATCACAAACGGTTAACAGTGTTTCTTACAATTGGGAGGCAAAGCTTAGTGATCATTATTAAAGAGTTTTAAAGCTCTGTGATGAATGCAGTAAAATCTGAGGAAATATAAATTCACTGAAGTCAGAGTTTTGTTTTTACTAGTGCGATAGCAAATCATATTTCTAAATCAAATAGGATTTTCGTTACAAAATTTGATAATTTTTCTTGACAAAATTTATTGTATAAATAATTCTTGCGTTTGGACAAAATTTATAGACTACGCCAACGTTTCAATAGCGAATGTTATCTTCATCAGGGCTTAGTAGTATGAAGCAGTATTGAGGAATAACGAAACCGTGATGAAGATAGCGTTTGCAATCGAAATGTTGACATAGTCTATAAATTTTGCCCAAATGCAAGAAATATTTTTACATTTAAATAATGGCGAATATTTTAATTATTATTTATTGATAGAGCATTATGACAAAACAATATCAAAAGCAGCAGTTTGAGAAGCAATAGTGAGGGAGAATATGGTGATTATTTCTTTGCAGCAACAAAATTATGATATAAATATTATACTTTTAACGAATAACAGAAATAGCTAAAACTGTTATGAAGGTTTAAATCTTGGCTCCAAGTTGTGAGAGATGGTTATAGCTGCAGCAGGCGATGTCCTGATGGGAAAGTAGTGTGTCTCGCTGCTTGTGAAACAAACAACGACAGACGACATACACACGCGTTCAATATTGGCTTGAAAACTGTTGCGTTTTAGAGTGTATGAGCGGAACAATAAATTTAGGAATCGAAATGAGACACGCATATTTGAGATAAACTAAAATATATCATAAAAAACATTATTTAAGGGAATAAGATCACTAACTCAATAATCGTGAGGAAAGAAGATGTAATTGTATGGGAGATAGGAATAACTTTTTTTACGTGCTACATAATAAGTACGCTTGACAAAGTATTCAGAAGAGAATGACCTATAGCATGGAAGTATTTTACTCATCTTTGTCTTAAAGTATTCTGTGGCGTACTGCACTATATGTAGGTGGGAAGTATACTTTTATTTAAATGTACTACCATCTATATACAGCACTTTTTTTTCTTGTTTTAAAGAAAAAAACAGGAAAATATGCGTGATTTATTTGGAATCGAAGCCAATGTGTAAATGAGGTTTCAGTTACCTCCCATTAGTTTCTACATTGTTTTTAATGATTATTGTTCACAAACCAATTAGAATACTTGGATTCATATTAAACACTGTATACCTCTTTGATATACCTCAATATTCTTGAATAAATTATTTACACAAATTTTACAGTCTAATAAATTTATCCTTCATCACAGTACGTATCAAAAAAAAATTCATAATTATAATACTTCAATATCATTTATCTCTCCACACAAAATTCACATAAGCATTATACTCCAATATTCTCGAATAAGTTCTTTACCATAATTATAGTTAAAGAAATAACCACTCTCTTATTTACCATTAATGCCAATACATCATTCCCCTTCCAAAATAAATTACAAGTCTCTCACAAATCAAATTACTCCAAAATTTCTCCACCAATGTCCATACATCTTTTTCCCTTCCAAAACATTTTATAGTTTGTAAGTGACAGCACCTAAAATAGATAATTCAATGAACTCCTTCCTAAAATTACAATATTTAATTTCACAAATAATATCTTCAATATTTAATATACTTAAAAGGAATAAGTATTTTTTATTTATACAAACAGCGATACAGTTCTTCAATACTTCATCAGTATTGCATACACAAGTTCTTCGCGTTTTTAAATAAATCACTTATTTTACTGCACACAGTACAATACAGTAAGATTTCGAGTCCTTCACCATCTTAAAGACAAATGTCGGTAGACAACGTCAGAGTCTCGTTCTCTAACACAAGGTTCCATTTGCCATTTTACAATATTTCAATCGCGTGTGTTACCAGGTACGTCTCTTTTTAACATTCATACCACATACCTTCTTTCCATGCTTCGCCGATCAGCGCTTCCATCACTCAACACTGTCGGTCCACATAGATATCGCTCTCATTTTTCTCGTTCACTCCATAATCAAGACAGTTCAGTTCCCTCTAAAAGCTCGAAAACCTACTACGACTCTCAGTGCACTTCTTTCACGGCTCCCAGTTCACACGCACATACACAGAAACAAGACGAACAACTCCAAGTATAGAATCAAAATACCCAATGGAAATAGATCGACATTAGTACAAGACGTAAATCTGATACTTTTTATGATATGTTTGAGATTGTTGTATCGACACTAATAATCAAATTTAGTAAGTTACTTCGGATCAATTAAAAAATCAGTAAATCGATAACGAAATGTTTCCTAAAAATTTCAAAAAGTATTCGAAAAAAGTACTACTGTATGTTTTTTGTATTCTCAACCTTCAAAATTCCTTCTCACTTCCTTTTTTTAGATAAATTATCTCGCTTGTCGAAGTAGCCGGTAGAAAAGCGAGTTATTTTCCTCATCTCGAATCGGATATATGGCGATAGATAACTCATTATAAATTACTTCGTTACCCCACCTTCACCCTGATATTTCTTCGAAAACTCCCTTATCCTTGTTCATATTACTGCCTGATCCTTATTTTCAGAATAATCACCGTTCTGATAATAATTGATAGGTCTCATTATACTTGAACTTTGAGAAAGCGAGTGGCGTCCAACGTGATTTCACGTTATCCCGGTCGCAGAGATGCTTTCCAGTGAGTCTTTAACGCTCTTTGATCCGGCTAGGACGCCCTCCTTTAGTCCGGATTGTTTAAAAGTTCGCTTCGATAACGAGCGCTCGGAGACGGCTGATGGGTGGTTCTGAGTGAGTCGGCTGTTACTGGCGAAGCAAAGAAAGAGGAGGGGAGCTGAATAGGCAGTGGTTACACGGGTACACGAGGGAATGCGAAGGTTGGAAAAGTAAGTAAAGACGGGTTCAGGTTTTTAAGTTCTCGTGTACAAATTATGATGTACTTGCGACTTTCATGGGCACAATAAAATGGAGTTTTCAGCGATTTCAAGACTGACCCCTTTGTTACCATCAGCTCGATGGTGAAATACTTTATTTATTTTAGCGAACAAGCGCTGTACATTATCGTTTAAAACGATTGTAATCCATTGAATTTCTGTGAATGCCACATTAATTGAACAAGAAAACATAACTTGTGCGTCATTCCGTTTCGATGAAAAAAATGTCCATTTTACATGAATAAAGTAATGACGACCTTTTAAAACACACAATATAATATACTTATTGGAAATACATCATCACAGAATAAAATAGATAAGAACAATACAGTAGGGACTGTACTTTATCTTATAAAATACGTAAGGACTGTTCGTGTTAATTTTAATTTTAATAGTTCGGTAAAATAATCAAAAATAAGTTGACATCATATTATTTACATAAATAAACTTATATATTTAAAATGAAATAATGCATGAATGATCAGCAAGAGATGTGGTTATTATCTCGAATTTTACTGCACTTAATATCTTCGATTTATTTTGGAAATAATAAATAGATAACAGCACTTATTTGCTAAATAACTTTTAAAAATATTAAATCCATCTCTGCTCTTGGGTCCTTAATCGGAGTTGATGGGATAGTTTCTTGCTTGTTTCCGGAAAGTAACTTTCATCATTCTCCTCCAAGTGATGGTACGCAGTTAGCAACTGCTGTTTTGACAATAAAATATAAAACGTTCCATATTTTGCATCTAAATGAAGGAGAATTTTATTTAAGTATCCTGGACTAACAAAATAAAATTGAGAACAGTGATACACAGAGTAAAGTATGTCACTTTTCTAAATTACATTTTCTCAGTCCATGTGGATAAAGTACCTTATACGGACACATTTTGTTGTTCTATTTAATATTGTCAGCAGCCACTCATCATGGGTTCTAGTTTCTCCTTTTACACTAAAGAAATTGTTTTCTTGTTTACATGTGAGCACACTTCAGAAAAGAGTCATCTTTCACGCCAGAACAAGTTATTACACTGTAGGAGATGCATGTGAATGCCGCATGTCCGTACTGCGTCTCCTCGTTGGAAAGACCCTGCATTATAAATCGCTCATGGTTTGATCGCGTGTGAACATCTCGCTTATCAATCTTTCAACGACTATATCGAAAATGAGAGAATTCCGCAACGTCACCTCTGCTATTGAATAATATAGATGGTGAGATGTATACAGAGGTTTGTACTATTGGAAATAATACGAATGTATCGTCTACACTGACGTGGTAATCTCTTGAGCAAAAAATCACTCGTAAAAATCATTTTTTGCTAGTATAATAGTATTATACGCTAGAACCCAAGCCAGTTCCCACATCCAAGATGAACTATGACTTGCTATCCGGACAGTGTTGATAAAAATCTTTTCTCCTGTTTTCGTGAAACGAAGTGTTTAGTCCTACTCTCTCGATGAGTCTTTTCTGTATAAATTTACTTCTACTGATTATGTTTTCCAACAAACATGTAAATATGGTATTCTTTTTGTTTGACCGTGAATCATGACGGTGGAACAAATATAGAAAATGACATTTCACTATCTGACTTCACAAACCATTGGATAATCACTCTAGTAACAATTATAATTTTATGTTTGGTGTATCCCGATAAAAAATGTGTTGAATAAACCGTTGAGATAAGATTTGTTACCGAAATACACCTTTCCTTTTTCGAAACTGCGACCTGTATATCGAATGTGCGATATGATTTTCTTATTTCTCTCGTTCACTCTAATCTATTTTGCACGCCTTGTGGTTTTAAGAAAGTACAGGTACCAACTCGATATAATTACCTATAGTATTAATGAGGCATATTCGTATGGATTTAAGGGAAGTTAAATTCATGTATAATGGTTTGGAAGATGGTTATAATTTATCGCTGGAACTTTATTAATGAATTTAGTAGTGATGTAGGTTGAACTAATTTCTTAAAAACTTTTTCAATTCTTATCACAAATAGAAATGGGTATGTACACTGATTTAATGTTGTATTAAGTGGTATGTAATTTAAGTATATATTTAATGAATTTCATGAGGAAATTGCAGAGAAAATTATTCTTCGGAGGCCCAATGCAATCGCCCCTCCGCAAGTCCGGGACTGTTCGAGAATAAAATTTATCAAATTTTTTTAAATAATTCCCAAAATATCAGTTCCGTTCTGGTCTTGTTTTCGTGTCTTACGTCCCAAATATTCAATTCTATAATATACCAATGTAAGGCAACTTTTTCCCTTGATACAGTAAACAGATTTCATCATTTTTTCCTTCATATTTAAAATTCATTCATTTAATTTTCACGTATTAATCTACTTTAACGTCTTTCAATTCAGCCTTGAATGGGGTCAGGTTACATGAATTAAAAAAGTATTGCTTCCTAGGTTAAGGGTTGATTTTAGCTTCGCCACTTCAACTCCCACAATTAAACCTCTTCAGATATTTTCCCATTTATTTAGGAGAAAATTTATCATGTAATTCACTATTATGTGTTCAACAGAGATGAAAAGTGCCTGTGTGTGTTGACACTTTTGTTAACAAAACTTTCATTAAAATAGCCGTTCTAAAAAGGTTCTAGGTGTTTAAAGAACACAAATACTTTTCTCTCGTGAATAAATTTCGCGCGCATTAATCCTTCCCAAATCCGTTGCCCTGCTACATTTAGTGGTTTGAAAATTGTTGGGAGAGGGACCAGAAGTGTAAATCTGGGAGTCCTTTAGGTGCGAAATCGCCCGATGAAATATTTTCCACCATCATGCAACTTCTCGCGTGCTTCAACCTTATCTGCCGTTCCAAAGGCGAAGTTGTAGAACCGTTGCTGAAAGAGAAGACTGAGAGCTCCTTCTTAGCTCGTTATCACCTGCACAACCTTTCAAGGAGATTGCTGAGGGTAGGAGTTATTGCTCAGGGTTCATGTATTTCAATTGTTGGTTTTCGTGATCGGTGTTATTTAAATGTTCAAATAAATTTCTTGACATCTTTATATGTTGGGGTGGAATTTTCGAACTGATAATTGATTTTAGGGTGTAATGTACTAATACAGATATGGAATTAAATTGTTATCACATTTCTGTTCAGATTCTCATATTGCCACTAAGAAAAATCATACCAGAATTAAAAAAGATTTTCTTTAACTCACGCTTTTATATAATGCAACTCCATGTCATTTCCATGATATAGAAGTAAACACGAATTATCGTTCGAGAAATGTTGTTTTTGTTTCTACGCTAGACCAACGCTTTACAAACTCAATATATTAGTTTTCACTCACGCATATCCTCACACTCCCTTTCTTGCGTAACAGAGAAAACATTCTTGAGAATACTGCTTGTAAGGAAGCTTAAGAAAACTCCGCTTAAGGCGTTTCTCATTTCTGTATTGTGAACACAAAGGAGAGGGAGATCCGAAGACTCCCAGCCACGCCCCACTTTCCCCTCCTTCTCCACAGCGGGCCTCCGCTACCGCGCATGACAAGCCGCAGGAACCTAAGGGTAAAGCCCTGTTAAAAGAAGTTATTGAAAAAAAATATATACAGCCCCAGGGACAGCTGCCGGGAAACGAAAAGAAGCAGGAAAAGAACGAGAGAGCAAGGAGAAATCAATACATAGCAAAGAAGTGGAGAACAAGTTCATTCGAAGTACACGGGAAGCCTTTTTGGACCAAATTACAGTTTTTCATTACAGGAAAGATAGTGAAGTTCATCAGGAGCAGGAAACGCCTTACCGCTCGCGTTCTGCGCTCCCCGCAGCGTCCCCTCCTCGACGAGACCACGCAGCAGAGAAGAGTTGGATAGCGGGTCAGTTGGAATGGGAACCTGCGGGTGGGGAAGAACGGAGATCTCGAGTGCACGCGCACGCGAAAAAAAAAGAGACAGGCAACTCTCTTTGTATCCAAACGCACTGCTGGTTTATATGGCTTCGAACCCCACTGCCTGCCTTTTCATATTCATTGCGAAGGGAAAAGAAAGACTCAGACCTGCAATGTCTTTTCAGATTCGCCCCGAACGCATGGTTGGTGCGGGAAGGCGGGGGTGGCGGGGGGTGTACTGCAAGAGTTCCGTCGGAAAGTGGGGTTAAGGGTTGAGAGAAGTGTTTCGTAACGCGTGGGGCACTTTTTCAAGGTCACTTCTATCTCGAACTCAACGTTCGAGATAGACACTCTGTCAGGTTCAAGAGGGTTGGCACACCTGGAACAAAAGTAGGGATTAAAGAATGAGAAGCGAAATACAATGCAACTACATCATGTCTTTATGAATTCATCATATGTATTATTTCAATAGTTTTAAAGAAGTATTACTTTCAATGATATTCCATACAAATTTTTCAAAATTATATAATTTTCACCCGCCATTGTAAATTTTACATAATGCACTTTTAACGAAATGATTTTGGAAGAGAAATGTTTCGGATAAAAGAAGAGGAAAATTTATAATATTCAGATAATTGCTTTTTCAGACAAATTCAATGGATCAAAAATTCTGACAAATTAAATGGACTTGATGCTTTACCCACTTCAATTAATCGAATTCAGTCTTCAATAAAATAATTATACTTATACATTGGACTTACATCTTAATGACATTTTGCTGAACTTTTTCATATATTGCAAAGGAAAAGCACAAATACAATTTTCTACCTTAAATAATTCACCAATTTTAGAAAACGTTGAATTTGAAATTAATTATTGAACATGTGCAGGACAAAATACCAGAAAAATGTACAAAAAAAATAAAAATGATATTTAAAAACGGAACCAAATCTATGTAAGAAACAAATTCTATAACACTGATACTTAAAAATTAAGAAGATTAAATGTCGAGAGCAGGTTTCTACCTTTTCAATCAACAAATATATGTTAAACATAGAAACTCATGAAAGGGCATTTCAAATACATCCATTTTAATGAAAATATTTTACCATGAAAATACCTTAAAAATATTATTAAAAAACACTATACGAAGACGAATTGTGAACTTATTTTGAAGATTTCTCCATGCAACATGGCGAACTATAATGCGCAAAAAAGGTTTGAGTATAGCAAATCTACCGAATCAGCAATTTTATTATTCGAAAGTAATCTGGAAGACTAGCAGAGTCTACCGGAAAAATATATGTTGATAAGCGTAGTGTCATTGTTGACAGCGTGAATTGTGGTTCTTCGATGCCAGTTAAAATATGAATGCATGTTTAAGCTCATTTCAGACAGTAAATCACAGATAATATGAAATTTTTCCGTACACCAGTTTCAAGATTTTAATAATTCTCGAAAACGTTTCCTGCGTGGATGGTAACTCCACTTCGATAGTAGTCCCACGCAGATAAACCAATACCTTACTTCCAAATGACTCGAATTACTGCAAAAAAAATTGTTTTAATCCAATGCTAGTATTCCGATTGTTTTCAACCCCAAGTGTACAAACCTCCTGTTCCATGAAATGAATACATCACATTCACAGTGATACATCATGAATGAGGCGCTGATTGTCAAGAGGTATCGCAATGCATTCAATGATTCTCCGCTATGACAGCATAGTTTTCTCCCCGCGACGACCAATGGGAGCTCGCGAAGCGATGGGGAGGTGCGGGAGCAGAAGCTGCCCGAACCTCGTCTACCCCCGCATCCTCGCGTCGCACAAAGCACGCCGCCATTGTGCACCTGCTCGCTTTGTGGGCGTCGATGCTTCATTAATATTGGGATTTATTCGACAATAGGCGCGAACGGGGAAGCGGGTTGCGGTGGCGGGGAAGTGAAAGAGGAAGGAGGGACGCACAGGAAGGCGGGGAGCCGCGTCTAATTATGCCCGTCGGTTTTAATGACTTCCCACAATCGCACGACATGAAAGGGATTAGGACCTCGGGATGTGGCCTTATGTGCAGAAGACAAGGTTCAACGTCCGTACCACTCTCTATTTCCTCAATACCGTAGAAGCAACAGTATCCTGAACTTTCTCCTACGATAACACTTCTACCTTTTCTATTTTTCTTGATTTTTAAGTTTCTGTTAATTACAATCGGATTGCTTTTCAGTTTCTTCTCTTTTTATGTTCATTTCCTAAAAACACTTTCTTGTTTTCTCGGGGCTTTTTTTCCTTTTTTGAGGAAAATATAAAGTAAGATTCTTACTTCAAGTCTAAGGTATTTAAAAGGAAGGGAAATCTAGGACGTAAATGATGGTAGAAAAAGCTATTTTTATAGCAAACAGTCATGTCAACAGTTAACTCAGAAGTGTTTTCTTGCAGAGCTTCTCGTATTGCACAATTGTGTGTCAATATTTGGATGACTTCCGTTTCTCGCATATAGAATGATGCTAATAACGTTACAAATTGTATGACTCGCTCCCAATTCACTTCTGAACTTTATTATACTCATTGGAAAATTTTAGCAGACTGATAATCAGGTAAAACATCTGTAACTGAGAAATTGAAGCGGAAGTAGAAGAGGTACTGCGAATAACGTTTGATTTATTTGTCGAATCACTCTCACTTCAAATATTTCATAAGAAATGAAATATCATTCAGAGGAATCGTCCGTTTTAAGAACACAACGCGCTGCTGAGCAGAAAAAAATCTTCCTATTAATGGTTTCGTGACAGCCCTTGGATAAACTCCTGAGTTATTTCCAAGTTGATAGTTCTAAATCACGCCACCCTTCACGTGACCTGCCAACGTTTCATTCTCACTGATTAACATGTGAAGATTTATGGTGCAAAATGATAATACTTAACGCATTGATATATTTACTTACGCAATAAGAATACTAGTCTATTTCAAAACATATATTAGAAGCATAATAATACATACTTTTCGTCAAAAATCAGTATCATTAAATTAATTCGATTTATACAAATATAACTTTATCTTCAATATGGTTGCCTATATTTCAATGAGTTGTTCATTCTAAATAATCTGTACAGTTACGTATCTACTGTATTGCAACAGTTTAAAAATATTTCACAGTTGAAACATCTTCAGAAAGTCTTAATATCTTGATTTCACGTAATTTCATTAAAAAAGTACTTAAAAATAAAATTTCTTTTGAAACTTTATTTTATTTCTGCTGAATACTGAAACAAGATCTTATTTCTGAGGTCTCTCCTTGAAGCTATAGGTCTAAGAAACTTTTCGAATTAGGAGGAGACATGTCTTTGGGACTGATCATATAAATAATCTGTAAGATTTGATAATGTTCAATGAAAATTCATTTCACAAAATTTACAGTTCATAAAAATCAACAGAAACACTAACTGATAAAAAAATAACGTTAAATATTGCAGTTTTAATTGTCAACAAAAGATACGATTTCCGTTCTCATATGAGTTTCCACCCACCAATGATAGACAGTTGCAATTTATGAGTGCGCCACACGGGATGCGAGTGCCTCTTTCCCCAGCCAATCTTTTTTTCCAGATCACTACCGAACACCTGTAATGGAGGTCCAAATCCTAATTCCCGTATAAGTAATTAAAATGACACCCGGTGTCAGTAATAATACAGTATGATTGCTTGCCATTAATGCAAATGAGTTCAAAATATGAAGGACTCTAAAAAATACTTATTTCCTTGAAACGTTGCCAGTAGGGTATTTAAGGCCGTAACGAATAAAAATTGGAGAATAAAATCACTCCAACACAGTTTGTAATTCAGTAAATAGGGACTCCAAGAAAATAATAAATTGTTCTGCTAAGGAAAAGATTAACTGGCGATTTCAAAATATAACTTTGTTTCAAGTTTGATTAAAATAAAATGTTAAAGTCACTGAAAATTAGTTTATCATATCTATGATCATTTTAATCATGTCTTTAATATTGTGAATTTATTTACTCTTACGTATCTAAGCAAAATTAAAGTTTTAGAATGATAATTTATCGTGTTTTCGAAATTCGAAATTCTTAATTTCGTGTTCGTAATTTCGAAATTCAGTTTTTAGCTCGAAATGAATAACTAAAAAGCATACCAAGCGCGTTGGTTGAAATTATTTTTTCCCTGACATCTGGTGTGTATTTTTAAATAAAAACATAATTTTCCTCGAAACGTATGAAAATTATGCGTATACGCATATTTATAATTATTACTATGCGTATATTTTATGATTCGTGTATCATAAAACATACCAGTAAACCACGCTTAAGGGTTGTGGTATATATACAAAAATTTGAAAATACTGCAGGTTATTTACTGTTACAATATCACGAATGCACCATTGGCTTTTATTAAAGAATTATATAATTAGACCATATATCAAGCGACACGAGGGTCGATTAGAATGAACATTATTGTCGTATTAAATATTCATAATCGAATTTTAAAAAGGTTTTTAATGATATTACAGTGTAAGTTTTTTTATTTTTATTTAATAATCATATACTTAGATGATTCATCAAACGGCATTCGAATTGCGAGTGGATATCATACGTATTATTGCGATGGTTGTTACCATTACGCAAAACAATCATTTGCCGGAAATCTAAAATGAAAGAGATAGAACACAATTTAAAGCTAATAGACAAAGATATGGGGAAGGATATGTCTGTTTGCCACAGGACAGGCGCGGGCAAGCTCGTAGCATGTCCTGGAGAGGTGCGTCAATCGCATTATCAACATTATCAAATACAACAATATTTATCTCCTAAAATAATTCATTTTATCTGGAAAGATCAGTAGAGACCTGTTTACTTATAGAGGAGCTTACAGAGATCTAGGGAAGATATTGGTATAAATTTCACATTTGTTTTTGTTTTCTCTGGAATTTTAAAGCAGCGCTGAAAAAATACATAGTTCTATCTAAAAAAATGTCAATATTAAACTAAAACAATATTTGTGAATTCGATATATTTATCCACTCAGGAGATATTTCATGGTTCGTATTGACTCCCCCAGTACGTCAGTGAGGATAAGAACATAACAAAGGAGACTCCAATTATTATTGTTCTTCCTCAGCAGAAAAAGTATTATAAGGTCGAAGGTGACGCCAGTGTTTTTCCACAACCAGTTGAAGAGGCTGGAGTTTGTCTTACTTCCGTGGGGGCGTATTTTAGTATTACGCATGTCCTAAACATTGTAGGTGTGATTAAATTATTATTTGTATACTTACAATATAATTTATGAATTAACGAGACATCTGTTTCTGCCTCAAAATTATGACGATCGATTTTTGTTAAGTGTCTGCAAGAAGTCGGATAGCGGTTCGTCAGAACCATAAAGTGAAAGCAGACGTGGACAGTGGAGTGCGAGCTCTGACGTTCAATAAATGGACGTGGGTTCGCAAACAACACGAGTTGTACATTAAGGTGGCATTGGACACAATGATTGGTGAATACTGCAGAGGTTTCACACGCAGGGAATATTCACTCTCTGAAATACGAGAGGTATAGTGCCAGAGTAAAATAATCGGTATAATGTTAAGACAAGATTGTATATTCAAGGTGTGAATTTAATGCACAAGGAAATATACTTTCAGGTTAGTAAAGTTATTTATTTTCATAAGTTGTTTGTCACGATGTACACAGAGTTTGTCAGATATTACGCAGAAGTGATAATAGTGTATTGCTTGTGAATCGAACCAGCCTATGCGTGTGTATACGTTGTGGGAACGAGCTGTTACCGGGCCCATGTGTTGTATTGAAAATTCAGTGCACTTGGATTTCTAATGTATTTGTTTTAACTGATAGTATTTGCTATTCTGGGCCATATGAATACTGATTCACAGCTGCTGCTGCTTCTGGACGATCAACGTCAATCCGAGGGCCAATGTGACGGCGGAATCGAACCATTATTAAATGTCGACATTAGAAAATCGTATAGCGTTGGAACACAGCATTGCATCATTCATAATATTTTCACTGGACATGGCTCATAGTGAAAGTTAACCACGCAATAAACGTTAATCAATATTAGTCGTGTGGAGTTCAAGTTCCCCCATATAGTTTCGGGTGAGAAGCACGTAAATTATTCAAAAACGTTCTGAGCTCTCATTATTTACTTTTTTTACGAATATCGATGTTAAATTTCATATGCATGTTTGTATCTATAGTACTCTCAAAATTTATATGACTTGACTTTTTCATTCTGCCTACAATTAATTTTAACTTTACTCAAAATATTCAAATGAATATTGAATAAACACTAACCGAAAGAAGTTTTTATAGTGGTCTGCAATTCTAGAGAACAAAAAGTGATAAAAGTTTTAATAATTTAATTAATTGTTTCGGAGTACTTTACGAATCGTTGTTTTACGAATATGTACCTATTATATTGTTTTTCACAGTTTGCGCTGCAACGGCTTCACGAGATCAGTTACATATTCTGCGCAATTTCAAATAAATTTAACAGTTGAAAACCAATTATTATATGAGATTATTTTCAACAGTTCTAAGATTTTGACTTAAAACATGCTCTTGGTGAAAATATTCAAACCAGGGAAACACAAGAAAAATGTATTCGTCTCTCACGGTTCTCAATTTTTGTTTGTTTCTAGTACAGACTTAAAAAGCATAAGAATGACGAAAAATTTTGTAAACATGCAATATGGTCAACGAAAGTTCAGTAAGTCAACTAAACAGTTTACATGCGTGGTCGATATAAATAATTTTAAGTCATTTTCCCGGGCATCAGTGATTCGGGCCTTTCAAAATTTTCAGATCTAAATATCAAAGGCATAAATAAAATAACCATCTGGTTAATTTCAGTGAAGTTAAATATATCAGTATTATTATGCGTTTTATAAATAAGCGAATGGAAAATTTCATGAAAATAAAGTAATGTTATTAAAAATACACTGCCCCACAAAATTGACGGCGCAGTAAATTCATCGCTCCATAACTTCTGTGTTTTAAAATGTATCAGAATCAAATTTGGACTGAAGAATCTCATATGTTTTATGAAGACACTCCCTTATTGGGAGCTGTGAAACACTCCATTATTGGGAGAAATGCAATTTTCGAGAAAATCGAGCAAAAATATCACACTTCAAAATGTCGGAGAGAGCTTGTCTCACATATACAGACTCAATAATGTGCACTCCAGTAGATGAGATTAAAAAATTACCCTCATCTGATGAACCACCCCCAACCCTTTCCCCCTCTGAAAACGGTGTATTTCACATTTACCAAAACTACCCAGGATTGTGTGTGCTTGTCGAAAAAACATGATTTACGTGATTTTTCATCAATGAAAGAAATCATATGCGAGCAACCCCCTTCAACATTTCACCTCGTTTGAAAATTTGGAGTTTTCTCACGTATAAATCTATTGATTAGTGATGAAAAGCATTGCATTTAGTGTCATTAGGAATAAGCAGTACATTTGCATAAAAATTTAAGTCCCATCATCTAACCACCCCCAATGCGGGGATGTCCACCTCCATCCTCCTTAACACATTTCTGAAAGACCGCGAGAAAATGTTTTACGTGAATAAGATAGGGAATCGATTGGTGTGTTAACACTCAAAAGTTTAATTTAGTCACTCCATTAGTTTTCATAAAAAATAGAGAAAAGTGGTATCTTGCACTCTTAAGTTCAAATCTGTTTACCTGTTGAATGGGAAGTGGTAGCATTGTGAATTTGACCCTATAGGAAGAACAGAACCTTACTGTAATCAACTCATGATGTACAGGTTTCTTTGACTATCAGTGTGGGTTATACTCCCACCGATAATCGATGCGACATTTTTTCGGTTTATCTTTTGAGCTGCCCTGCGCCTTCGAGTAGGCAACCCTATCGCATTTGTAAGTGTGGAGGGTTTCATCACATTCCGAGTTAGGAAACATGACGTTCCTTATTGGGAACATGTAGAAATTCGCTATACTTACCAATGCAACAGGGTTGGATATTGGAAGGCGTAGAAAACACGAGCGATAAACCAAAAAAATGTTGCATCGTTGATCGGTGGGAGTATAATCCACACTAATGGTCAGAGAAATACGTTGTTACGTCCATATGGGTTGATAAACGTTATAAGTGATTTTTAGAAACATTAAATAAATTATGGGGTACCAAACGGAAATGTATTATTGTTTAGATTATTTAATTCAATACATTCGTATAAAGGTATGAATATGTTTATTTTTTCTAAGTGAAAACTACTCAATACGTTTGTGGAAGTGAAGGACATTTTCTTAATTTACTTCCTAAAATATTACGACTATTTCAGTGCTCAGACTGCAACTTCCGTATAATGTTCTTATATAGATACACTTTTTTCTAAAACACTAGCATCTTCGAGTACATGATATGTTTACTTGTTTCCACACATTTGGGGATAATTTTATCGTCGTAATTGAATAAGTTTGTTAAATGTATGCAGTGTTCCTATGACTGTACCTCTGAGTGCGTTTGTCAGAAAAACTACTGCTCGCACTTATAGAATTTTAACTTCTGCTATGAGAGAGTTCCTTATTTTAATTGCCCGCATAATTCAATAAGAAGTGACATGTGCGTCTTAGTGTCTGTAAAGAACCACATAACCAACTAATAATGTATTGTATACGTCTCGTACGTAAGTGTGATGTGACACTGAGTAATACCCCCTGGTTTTTAAAGTAGATGGTTGTTTGTACAGCAAGTAGGTGGACAATTAATGTGAGAAAATTAGTACATTAACTCCGAAAAAGATGAAATTAAGAAAATGTGAACATAAAGTTGATTCTTGTTTATCAATACGTCAACGAACGATTGAAACTTACCACGAAACGTACGACACAGATATGTCTTGTGTAACATCGTTTCATTAAATTTAGAAAATAATTTTTAATATTTTCATTAAACTTTTTCCGTAATTCGTTCTTAAAATAAAAAAATACAGGGTTGATTTTTTTTTCAAATAACCGACTTCTTTTGATTAAGAGATCTTTTATTAATTTTCATGTCTACGTATTTTGACGCTTATTAAGCGATCTCAATTTTACGTTTTTCAAGGGTGGAACTATTTTCTGCAGGATTAATTCGCACTTATTACTTGTGACACTTTGTGACAAGAGAATTGAGGATTGTTATGCCCTCTTGTACTGGGACCTCTTGAAAACAATACTTTTTCGAGATACGAGGCATCACTCATTCGGCGACTGTGTCATCTTTCAAGTGATATCATACCGTCCTCACTTCATTTTATTTGTATTCAATAAATGTTATGTGTGAACAATGTTATATGAAAGTGTGTCAAATTAATCCTGCCCCACATCTTTGGAAATTGCGTAAATATAGCGTTTTCCCGTTGTAGGACATTGTTATTAATTTCTCCGTTTAGTAAGGAGGCCTACCATCGTAATATCTTTCCTTTTTCCTGACGTTTAAAGCGTTTTCCATTTCTTCCCCTCCCCCCAACACACTTCTCTCACAAGACGAGTGGCCACGCGCATCAGAAAGAACGTTCAAATGTCGGAATCCTACGACGGGATTCATGAATCGACGACTGAACTTCCATTTCCTCCGAACGAGGCGGTGATGTTTTGCTCTCGTGCTGGACCCTCCCGCTCTTCCTCACGTTCTCTCTAATGGGCCGAGAAGAGGACTGCGGCGAGCGGGTAATGCCGCGCTTATCCGTCCCTCCATTCGACCGCGTGGCGACGGCCGCGACAGCTGACTTTTTCGTGGACACCCACTTCCTCGCTGCCCTCCCCTCTGGCCGCCGCAGCCACACCGCTACTTCTCCTCTGCTCCCTATAGCCCGCTCGTTGACCTCATTAAGCGTGTCCCATCCCAGTCCTTTCCTCGCCACCCTTCCGGGTTTCTTCGCGCGCCCATTTCTCTTGAGCCGTGCTGTGACACAGATCCTCCAAGATTTGTCGACCGGTTGATCCAGTCGATTGGAATCTCCCATGAACTTTAATTAGTTACATTTTTGAAGCAACTCGCCAACGAGTGCATAAAACGCCGACATGTAAGGAATGTGATGTCACCTGATACAAATCCCTCATCAAAGTCATGATCAAAAATTAATCGTCAGAATATTTGATGCAGACTCACTGAATTCACTTTCCACTTCAGATTCCCGTTTCTTGGGGTGGAACGCTTCTCGGAGAGTGAGCGCTTGCGCACGTACACGCAAGCGTATTTGCCGCTGCGGCGAGAAGCATTAACTCACCACAAGCTCTCTTCGCTCATCGCCGCCACTCCAGCCGCCCATGGAGGACGCTAGGATCCTTTTGGCAGCTAGAGAGAGCGCTGCGGACGTAGCCACTTAGTGTAGGCGATTTTCTCAAAGTTCGCAGTCGAAGTTAATTTCATTCTCTCGCTAATAAGAGTGAAGACTGAGTGCACATGATCATGGTCTTGAGTGGCAGCTGAACAAGTAGAAGGAAACTGGGATAGTGTAATATTATGCACTAATCGGATACTTACTCATGTTTATCAATGAAAAATATATAATGGGTTTTTACACCGTTTGCCTTTTTATTTATTTTTCCACAAGTCTGCGTGGTATGTATTTATAAAAATTATTTGTTTTTAGGAAATGATCTATGTAATAGCAAACTGACTCGTGATCAGTAAACCCAAGAAAATGTTATCAACCATTAGTGTAAAGTTCATAGAGATATTTATCATTATATCTGTTTTGTACATCTTCGCAAGCACGTCAATCACAGCCGAATTTTCCCAATCGCACGCTCATGTCACAGACCCACGAAAGTGAAGGAGAACGGGTGAACAACGATGCTTAAAAATGTGATTTTTTCGAGTTGTCTCACGTTAATAGTTGCGATGTGACACGGCCATTCTTTTGTATATTTAATTTATACACTTATTTTGAACGTAATAATTTCGTTTGCGCGTCTTTTTTAACTGTTTTGTCGTTGAAGAGCTCAAATTGAATTCGACTTCGTAATCACATACAACAGTCTTATTGTCTTATACTTTAGCTTATTGAGAAAAAAATATTAATTTATTTCGTCCTCGAGAGTTCGTCCTCGAAGAAAAATACGTGCTTGAAAAGGAAAATGTCTGGCTACTTTTTTAACTCACAACTTCGAGCAGGAACCCGGGGTTCGAGTCCCGGTCCGTCGCAAATTTCACTTGGCTGTTGACGATTCTAGCTAGTTTTGTAGTGAAGAGACCAGGAGAGAAATGTTGCAATTCGCTGTACACTGTCTTTTTCTTAGGTCTTCCGCGCACTCAAAGATACATGCCATCATCCGCGGCGACTGCTATAGTTTCTATAAAAACCCTTTCATTGGCACACGAGGTCTAAAAGGGTTCGCCAATATTCCATGAAATTCGTGAATTTTTAGAATAAAACATTTTATCCTGTATATTTACGGTTACTATTGACATTCTGTCTGTCGATGTAGTTAGTCATTCCGCGTAAAAGAAGATGCGTATATATGACGAAAGGGAGGAAGAAGAACACGCAGATCAGAGTTCTCCTGCGTTCCATGGTGTTCGCGGGAATAGAGGAAGGGGACGAATGTGGAGAGATAGCCACGAGTGTGCGTGCGGTAGAAGGTTCAGAGACGGAGAACGAAGTGCTTGAGGGGGAAGGGAAAGGACTCTGTGATGGGGAAGGGGCGACGAGGAAAGCAAAAGGGAGCCTCACAGCGTAGCCCGCCTCCCCAATCCGCTTAAGGCCGAACAACGACCGAACCCGCTCCGCAAGCTCCCCGCCAGTCGGACGTACGCACGTCCCATCTCTTTCCGCAGCGCGCTTTTACCCGTTTCGCCGCGTTCCGCCGAAGCTGCTCCTACCTCCGTTCAACGCTGTCCTCTCCCACCTGCGTGAGCCGCGGCCGCTCTCACTGAGCTCGTGGATCGATGCCTTTTACTCATTATATCTCCCAATCAACTCCTAGCTACTCTTACATGCCACGAGATCCTGGCTGCGGGTCCCGTCCAATGACAAGGGACATTGAGACGCATGAGGAGGAAAGAACTAAGCTTAACAGTGAAATGAATTTACTGACCACAGTATGGAAGCAGCGGCGCATTTCGAAAATCTAAATCTTGAAATATGTTTCCACTCAACATTTTCACGACAAGTAATAGTATGCATGTTCTATAGCGGTGGGTAGACCTTAGAACCTAAATGTTTTATATAAATGCACTACATGGTCTAATAACATAAAAAAAAATAATTTAAGCGTAAAAACATACATTTTAAAAATGGGTGACGTACTGTATTGAAAGGGGTGGCTTGTATGGAGTTTCTCAAGTGGTAAAGGAGTACCTTGATCGAGTACCTTGGAAAACCGCGTACCAACTTGAGCAGTTTTGGAATATCTGAAACAATCTTTCCTGATGGGGAAACATGGTGGGGAAATGGGGTGGTGGTTGTCTCCGTTGGTAGGTGATGTTTTCATCACAGCATCTAGAGCGGACATTATTGCCTCCGAACACGCGAGAATAGCTCTCCTCGACATCTGTTAGTGTGATAATTGTGCTTTATTTTAACGAAATTTCCTCCATTGGTACTCCGAAAGGTTTTCTAGTGCGAGTGAGGGAGCACAGAAACCTGTTGATAACGGTGTGTCAAGTAAGCAGATAGAAGCATACTCGTCCCGCGTCATATGAGAAAAACAAAACGAACGAATCAGGATTAAAAATGGCTTTTCTGTTCTTCTACTTTCATCGCGGATAAAAAAATTACGTTTTGAGGAGGAAAGCATGTCTCGTGCTAGATAATTCAGTTGACCTGTATTAGAAATATTATGCATTAGTCCTTAAAAAATATTTCAAGGAAGGAATAAAAAACTATTACATATTTTATGCATCATTCTCCTCGACTCTGGAGAAAAACTATTTTCAGTCTCGCTGGAAAATAAGTTCGGTAAACATTATTCCCAAAACTGAAGAACCCCTGTACAGAATATCTTCGAATCAAAGAATTTGTCTTCAACCTGTATTTTCAAAGGGATATTTCAGAATAAATTTACGTTTTATGAAATATTTTCTGTTTGGAGGAATTCCTCAGTATTGTCAATATACTAGGTGAATAATCTGATATAGTACATGGCTATGGATTCTAGATTTTGGTTTTAGAATCCGTGTACCAATGGCAAATTTAAAGGACTAATAAATTTTCCATTCCAAATTGATTGAGTATAATTTTTGTGGTGTACTGTCAAAAACTAATTCGCAATCGACGACATTTTCTGTACATTATATTCTGTGTTTTATAATTTTTCTTAATAAATGTCAAATATATGAAGAAAAAAAGTTTTATCCACTGAACGTTTACGCCACTCCGAACAAAGCATTTAAGTACAAGGCTCTTAAGTATGCACCCTTGAGTCAGTTACCTCGTATCATTCATATTAGAGAACATAAATGTGATCTCTATAGCAAAAACCGATAATACAGAAAACAAAAAATTATGTTTAATAAAACATTCAAATAAACACCACGTTTCACTATTTATTTTCAAAATAGATTTGTCCGAAGATACGCAAAAACCTTGTCGAAAATTTGTAAAATTAATACAATTTACTCACACTTTTAAGAGACAAAAATTTATATTTCTGCTCGTATACAATTTAATGTAGTCTTCCTGCACTATTCAACATACGTAATTTCAAAATTACCTTTTCTCTTATACANAAAATTACCTTTTGAGGCAAAGTTCATATTTGCTATATTGTTTTCAATTTGTACTCATTAACGTGAATTCAAAGAAAAAAAAAATTTACTTCTATAGAAGTTAATTGGAACAATAGTAGAAAGAAAAGGTGTTGTTAAAAACGGAGATAAATATATGAAAGGAAAAATTACAAAAGAATTGGATAACCATTGAAAATTAATGATTTTTTGTTAACAAAATAATTGAAGAAAGCTACGTTTGCATTAAGCCATAATTTATAATACTGGAACTGAGTGCATGAAGAGTTTGGGCGCCAGCCAGCCAAAAAGCTTTCCGGAAAATAAATATTTTAAAAATAAACAATTCATATCAATATAAACGTAGGTTTCCGCGGCCGGAGTCAATATAAGCTTGTTTGTCCGGGACAAACCGCGTCTTAGTAGATGTAACTACCAACGTTTCGGCCATCGTGCTGTGGCCTTCTTCAGGGTAATGTCAGAGTCGTACAGACCTAAGTCGCTGTCGTGCTCTGCGAGGTCGAACGTGTTACGCGTCGGTTATGTAGATTGTGTTGGGGGTTGGGCGGCTGCGCCATGATTGGCCGGACGCGGCGGCCAATCAGCGCGGGGCGGAGCGGAACTGACTGAATTTTGTCTTAACTCCACTGTTTTCCAGTTTGATGGTAAATTTTACTCCCAAGTAGAAGGAGCGGCCATGGGTTCACCCTTTTCTCCTGTCATTGCAAACATCTTTATGGGAGCGTTTGAAAATGAGGTTATAGAAAATTCTTTATTAAAACCTAGAATTTGGTTGCGTTACGTGGACGACACCTTCGTCATATGGCAACATGGACGAGAAAATCTTAACAGATTTTTGGATTTCATCAACCAGGCTTATACAAACATCAAATTCACCATGGAAATTGAATCCAATGGTCAGTGTCCAATTGAGTCCACTATAAAGTGCTCCGCTTCATAGCATCAAGAAGCATCAACTGTGTGAGGGAAATCTTACGAAGTGGACCAAATCAAAATGTGGGTCCATGTCTGGTATCGGCTGCACTCTACTGCTGAATATCAATTTCTTAAGGATATAAAAGTTCATTTCAGGTCGAAAATTCTGTATTGAATTGCAATATTAAATGCTGAATTAAATATATTAAATAGTTGGTCATTCAAATGTAAGTAATGATGTAAATATTAATTTAACTTGACATGCCTTGAATATGCTATTGAAGCGCTACATCACTGAATTTAAATAATAATAATGTATTGTGTAATAAATTAATCTATATTCCATAAAGGGCTTTAAAATCAAAATATTTTACTGGAAGTCGTCATCAAACACGAATTTTCAGTTAAATAAATACAGAAAAGATTTAATTTAAAGACAATTTACAACTTATATTTATAGATCCTGGATACCTAAGTTGAAGTATAAACGAAAAATGGACGACATTTCTTCATTCCGGTTTTAAAAGAAAGTAGAATTATAGTTTACGAGCGATTTCCTGGTGAAGCTAAATTAGTGTTACCTTTCCTAATCTATTCGTTTCACTGTATGAGACCGTTAACTTGAATTCAAAATTTACAAGTGTCAACTCAGGAAAATGATCTGAGAACACACAAACGAGATTATGTATAGAGAAAACAAAGAGATAAGACGAATGCCCAAGTATAAAGATCTGCGAAGCAAATGTAACCCTGGTGATAGATGGTAAGTGCAAATAGAGTAGCAAATGTGGATGTAGATTGCAGAGCTGTACGAGAGGTGGAGCGGGAAGTACCTCGCCGCGTCCATAAACTATTATGGCGGCACGGCTGACAGGAAACGGCGTGTCATTGATTGCGTTTACAGCGCGCGTTTTATGGCATTTCATTAATAATGAGCGCAACGCTGGATGTGGGCGCATCTGCTGCCGCTTCACTCCGCCCACTCCGCCGCGGATTCGTTGCCCTCCGAATGGAGGCGTCAATGTGAAACCCTACTGACAAAGGGCGCGTCTCTTTACAAACAGATATTTCATGATTGAATTCATGATATATGTTGCAGACTACTTTTCTCATCCTGTCAAATTACAATCATCCTTAAGTTATATATCACGTAGTCGCATTTACTCATAAGTGTGTACATTTCAAATAAATGTGACTACTTAAAAAGCTTCGAGGTCATGTCTTACTACATTATTGAAGTTATTTTCACGTTGGTTACTAAAGAAAGCGTTTTGGTGACTAGTATTAGCCAGTAACCGATAATGGAATTGTGAAGGTTCTTAAGTACACTATCTGTATCTCAGTATCCTACATGAAAAATTTTAATTTTTCAGGAGAAGCAACGAAAAGTTAAACAGTACCTTTCCATCTAATATATACTATACTTTAGAACTCTTGATAAAACCATGTATTTGGTCATTTTTGGTTTCAAAATTTCGAGTCTAAAATATGTACAGTTCCACACAAATTCTCAAGTCTTGTACAACTCAATTCAGTTTATCTTTAATTACACAAACCTGCCAGAGTATGGCACTAATTCACAGCAATGGTAATAAGTGTTCAATTGTACTTGATTTGTCATACATTCTATTCCATTACTGTAACTTTGATTTCAAATATTCGTTTGCATTTATCCGCAACATGATAATAAGCAAAGAACGCATGAAAATTCTGGAAGTTTACATATTTTTAGTCTGTGAATCTTCATAAAAATATTTTGGACAGAAACTTTTTTACCGACGCATCGGACATCATCAGGCAAAAAATCATCAGGAATAACTAAACACACATAAAAATTATTACACAAATAATAGAAGTTACGAACAAACAAATTTGAACATAGGAGAAGTATAAAATAAGCAAACCAGAAACTAATTTTTCCTGTATTTATAGCCTGATCATGACACCTACACCGACAAAAAATCTTCTGTCAACGTCTTTTTAAATAAAATTTGGTGAAATTATACTCTATTTTACAAGTTTTATGTATGCTTCTGCTCTCGGATATTTCTCCTTCACTAGCCTGCTCTCCTTGATTGCTAGCTGTTCAATCCCTACCGTAAGTCACAGCAATCATTCGTTTTCATCACCTCGTCGTCTTCTGCAAACTATTTCTCCCACGACGCGTTTCTCCAGTTCTGCGCCTTCACTGCTCACTTCACGAAAGAGCAGAGCCCTATATCTGTCTCTTCGCTCTAATTAGCGTCGAGAGAGAGCGCCTTCATCGTAAACACACCGTCGTTTCACCCCTCACCTCATCAACCCCTCCCGTGTTGATTCACTTCTCTGATTCGTTTTGATTAGGAATGCGCGAGGACGGGAAACTGGTTTAGTGGAGAACTGTGACAGTGACAATGAAGCGTCAGACACTTTCATGATCACATCTCGACGGAAAATTGCGGCAGAGAATGGCGCTGCGTGTTAAAAGGAAGTGTGAATACAATGTTTATGACTTCCTGTAGTAAGTATCATAAGACCGTATTAAAATCTGAAAGACTGGGATCTCTGGGCTCGTTTTATGTAGCTCTATATTTTTTTATTACAAGGAACGAAAAATTTAAGCTCGTTAAAGAGCCTCCCAAGAATGTTTGCTCAAGCTCACTACTAAAATGTGCTGAAACCTGTTATATATGTACAGAAAATTTAAATAATTTCATAAAATGTATATTGTGAACTGGAAAATGGTGAAATGAAAGTAAAACCATAAACTTTTTGTAAACTAGAAACAGAGCTTATAAAAAACAGGAAACCTGTAAGAAAAGCAAATCAGATTATACATTTTTACGTTCTCCTTTGCCTGTTCAGAAGAAATAAAAAACCTTTCTTACTTTTGTATTAGCTAGACGTTATTGACGATTTTTCAAATATTTATTAGATGTTATAGAAGATGGAAAGGGAAGGAGATATTGCGGGATTTATTTTTCAATTCAGTCGTTAATTTTGTTCTTTTTAACCGAGGTTCAATCAAAGCTCCGGGTTTTCGACACATCCTATTATAAGGAATGGCAAAAAATTAGAAGGATTTATTAAATCTATCGAATAGATGATCGTTTTTTTTTTGTGTGCCTTCCGACTACGGTACAGTCCCTGTGTAATGCAGGCCAATTGGTCATAATTGTGCGGCAAAATTAGGGTGATATTTCCGACTGTCCCCAAGAGATCGAGTGCTATTCATCCCAATCACTGATAAGCCAATGTCACATCTGCGTCTGCGGAACGGAGCGTTTTTTCCGCCGACCTGTGTTAACTTATGGGCGATGTCATATCTAGCGGGCGCGGAGCGGAGATCTCCGCTGCTTCCTGCGTGACCTTGTCGCCTGATGAAGATCACAAGAGTTAACAGATGGGTAGATTGAGAGAAGCGAGGAAGACGGCGGGTGATTTCTTTAACAGTGCTTCCCTTGAATATCATTTCCTTCAATTTCTACGGACTGATTATTAATTATATCAATGTTCATATTAATTATTGCAACACTGAGTATTCTAGTTCTTCCTCACTTCTTTATAAAAAAAACTTTTCGCGTCCTTTTTAGTGGAGTTCGTTTTTCTGAAGCTTTCTTATTTTCGTGTTTTACTATTTTTGACTTCTTCGTGTATTCTTCTGTTTGTATTTTAGTCTTTTGAGATTTTTGTTGTGTAATTGTCAAAATTTTTGGTGTGGTTTTAGTTAAAAAGAGAGAAATGTGCATTTTCACATCTACATTTTAAAGCTTTACATTTTTATTATTTGTAATATTTGTTCCTCAATTTGAGTTCATAGTTGTACTATTTTTGTGAAGTCGTTGTGAATCTTTGTGTCATATTGTGAATTTGCATTGTGTGTTTTCGAGTTTCCGTGAATTTGAAATGAACTAAACACGACTTCCCAAAAATCTAACAGAAACTTGTCGAGTAGGGAAGTTAAAAATATTGAGTAATTTTGTCTGTACAGTTCACTTTTCATTATCAAAATTAGATGATATTAACATAGATGAAAGATTGTCCTACAGTTGTCATTATTTAAAGCGTAAATTAAAAATTTATATTACTACTTAATATTAACTGTTTTTAAACAAAAATTATTGAGTCAGTCATGTTAATTTTTTGGTGGTAGTTATCTATCAATAATTATTGATAAATTACGTGGTACTTGTACATTTTAAAAGGGAATTATATTTGAATTAAATAATTATGTAAGTATTCTACTATTATCGTCCATATATAAATTAATAAATAAATTACAACTTACCGCCTTTTTACGGACGATTACAATGTATGTAGTTCTTATTAAAATACATAACGTAACGACTCGTGGTTTGAGTCGTCGTTAGGTGATAACAAATTGTAAGGAGAAACATGAACGTAGCAACATATTACGCACAACATACACAATATATATCGTAATCATCAGTAAAAATGTCGTACGTTATTTATTTCTTATATAAGTATATTTAACTATTACTGTGTATTGGCATCTATGTATAGTGGGTCTATTTCCATTATTTATAAAATACGAAAATAGTCGTCGTGGTGTTTGTTGCATAGTAAACAATAACTATTACTTTAAACATTTTCATTACCTATAGCTATGTGTTTTACAATAAAAGCGTTGTGTAGTTTAAGCCGCCATCCTGATTGGGATTTTGCTGAGTTTACTCAATCGCTTAAGATTTCACCGGTATGGTCCCTAGTATTGCTTCCCAGTTTTAAATGTAAATACGATCCTCCAAATTTTCATCTTGTATTTAAAATGTAAATGTTTTTAAATGATTAGACGGGAGAGCAGACCTTAAGGTCTGAGTCTCGCCAAAATAAAGGCACTTTATTTATTATTATTATTATTGTTATTATTTATTAGCGGACAACTGCATGGATTCTCTGAACGAGGTGCGAAGCATGTCTATTTTTGACCTTGTACCTTCCACTCTCACTCACGTTCCCCTACTCCTGCCCACTGACGCCCGCTCCGCTAAGTGTGACATCGCATGAGTGGAGCGGGGCGAAGCGGAGAAAACGCAGATGTGACATCAGCCATAGAGTGGACTCCCAAGAATAATTTTCTCTTCCAGTCACATTAATTAATAATTTTGATTATCATTGGGGATTGAACTTACCTTCACTTAAGATTTCTTCGTCACATTTAGATTCGGGAAAACTTTTTGTGACTACTTTTAAGAGAAAACATACCATCATTAAAGCTCTAAAATTAATTAAAAGCTGCACTAATTTAGTTTCGTCTTCAGGTTATCACTACATCATTGGCATACTCATTTCAATGTGTATATAAAAGTTGTATTTTCATTTTATTACGTATTAATATGTAAAGGAAAACTCTCAAGCTTATGTATTTATTCATCTTGGATAGCTATTTTACATGAACACCTCATTACATTTTTTTTAGGAATTCGATAACGGTTATGTAAATGAGTGTGAAAATAAATTTGAATAGATGCAACAATTTTGTTGTATTCTAATATTACCTGCCAATATTTTTTAAAAGATATTTCCAATGCACCTTATTATTTGAAATGTATAAAAATAATTTTCTCTTTGTTTTGTTACCAGGTAAGTTGAGAAATGATGTCGACTCCTGGGAGTTTTTTCGTGGGGGTGTTTGCAGTAACGTAAGTGCGCTCTTCCTGGATTAAATAAGTCGTAAGTTTACTAATATCTTTCCAAAATAAGTAACTTGTAAGTTACACTCAAACATTTCAGTTATATGAATATAGTGTTGTTTATATTTTATGCAGCATAAGCCTTACCTGTTGCATTTGTTCGATATTTGTCGTAATATGTTTATACAATTTATTTTTGGTTTTAATACCACAACGTTTCGATTCTAGGTTTAATTCGTCATGTGTTACAAACTATAACAAGAA
Source organism: Laupala kohalensis (assembly GCA_002313205.1). Classification (NCBI taxonomy): domain Eukaryota; kingdom Metazoa; phylum Arthropoda; class Insecta; order Orthoptera; family Trigonidiidae; genus Laupala; species Laupala kohalensis. Next base: position 433,422 of record NNCF01128809.1, read on the forward strand.
ACATAACAACAGAACATTAACGTAAATATAGACTCAAAATATGTTGACAAAAAAGAAGAAATCACACAAACATGTAATAATAATGTAATAACATGTAATATGCACTTTCATCATTTCAGTAATGAATTCACATTTAATTTTTGTTGTACAATGTAACAATTTGCATTGCTCACTTGCAGATTAATAAATTATTATTATTATTATTATTATTATTAAAACTATGGTGATACTTATTCTCTTAAAAGGTGTGTGTTATTCATCCGAAGGGTTTGCGATTCTTCCCTGGGGTCTGTGACATCATTTCCATCCATTGTGTTTTCTCCATGTAACCGTGGATCATCGACTGGAAACTGAAGCCCACGGTGTGTGGGATAAAGCGAGGGCAGTAGGACGGGGTGTGGGTGTGCGATGGCGGCGCCGCCAACCGCACGCGCGTGCACGCCCGCGAGTAAGTCGATTACTTAACGAGCGCCTCGGTCGCCGGCATATCCCTCCACCCCATCCAGACCTTTCCCTGTGATCCCTGTCGGCGATGTTAGTTGCTAGTCCGCGACGTTTCGGTTCCTTCGCGCTTCGCACGACGCTTCTACGGCCCTGTGTTTGCCCGTTGGCCCGCTGCGTTCCATTCTTCATCTTGCCTCTTCTCTCAACACTGACTCGTACAGGATCCCTTTCCCTACTGTTTTCTTACGGTTGCTGTCTGTATCATGCATTATGTATCATTGTGTATCATTATCATCATATGTCTCTTCATTATGTATTATTAAAAGTTTGGTTTTCTCTTAAATTTTTACTGAGTACTGAAACTTGATTCCCGTTTTCGTTTTGAAATATAAACTTAACCCATTGTCTTCAAATCCATTAAATCGTCAATTTGTGCTATCTTGATACTTTATGGAGGTTTTCGTATCTCCTAGCATTTTCAATTAGCATCCTCAACTAGATTTTCAATACAATTTAAAATTTTTTAACATCTGCACTGGAAACATATAGCAACATTATCAAATTGAGGGTGTTCATCATCATCCCTCGCTTATAATTGTTTTGTCAGTTTCATACTTAGTTGATGTTTTTCTCTCGGAGAAATAAACATTTTTAAAAAGATTTAACTTTACGAAACGCTTGATTGTTGGAAATCCGTGCTTAGGAAGAAGGCTGAACAACAGTATTTATGCATTCTATTAGCGATAAATCTACTAATTTCATTGTTTTACTCTCCGAAAAAGATTTTGCAGTGTTGGTACACGAAAAGCAAGCTCCAACATCCCACGCGTATTGTTACTGGCGGCCTCACTCAATTCAATTCCACGAAAAGCAAATGAAGCGTCTGCCTCATTGGCCGACGCCTCCAGCGTTCTCCGATTTACTGCCTCCTCCGCCACCCCTCAGTGGAATCCGCCCATTCTTGTCTGCCTCTTCTCCGCCCTTCCGTAGCATCTTCACGCAATTCCACTGGAACGGCAGCCGGAGGTGACAAGGCGCGTGCAGGAACACGAGAACGACTGACGACGCGATGCTCCAACGCAGGTGCGTCTGAAGGGAAGTTTTGTTGGGGAGAGCAATTGGACGATTGGACGCCTCAGTGCATCCGATATTTCTTCAGATTTGTGGGTGGAACCGAATTGTCCCTGACACCCACACAGGTTACGTATAGCCGATATTGGTGACGAGTGGGTGATAATGTACATAACCACATAAAAATTAAGGTTAAAGCTACTTAATGTCATTTCACACTCGTTTATTTACGGAACATTGATATTGATCACTTTAGCGGTTCACCTTCAGTGTGACGTCGATCCATTCGAACAAATCGCTTGATTAAGAACACAGTCTATCATGAAAAAGGTAAATAGTGGAAACAGGGTTCGAGAGTGAGTTATGAAACAGAGTTTTCTTCTGGTATTGCTGTAAGTCTTATTTACGAACACTTCGTTTCCAACCTCACCACATTGTCCTTGACGGAAAAAAATCGAGGTCAAGATGCGAGCAACTATATAATATTTTAAAATTGGGTTATTTGACATTGTTCAGCGAAGAATTGAAAAACAAATCGTTGCTCAGCTCAGTGTAAAGAAGCAACGATGCAAGAAGGATAATTCATTTTGACCTAGCCTCCCTTGTTGATGCTGTTGCTCTTGTATTAAGGAACAGAAATAAGACCTGCCATAATCAGTCTAGTACTTGTAAACCTTCACCATTACCTTTTACCGTCTACAAGAAGTGTTTTTGAGAATATTTACTCCTGACTTTAAAACTACTTTCACCAACCACACTCGTTTATCTGAGTCCTTATATAAAGTTATCGGCCGTGGGGCAGCAGCCAAAATACAGTGTCAAAACCGAATCTCCATTATCTTCTATTAACGCTAACCACATGCAAAGGAAAGGACTCCAAAGAAGAACGTAATATAAAGAATATTTAGTATTTGCGGAACATCGCCACTCGCTCACTGAGCTAACGAGGACGTGCATCTGCACCATCTCGGCGCGCGCTCGCCCTAAGTGCGTCCCTTTTGTCGCGCCAGCCGTCACCGTCCCTCCCGGAAACCGCGTCGCGCGCAGGGCGTCGCAGGCCCTCCTCTCTGCGCCCCATGGCGCTACCTGCACGATGGCCCGTCCTCGTCCCGGTCCTCACCCCGCTCGCAATCGTCCTCTCGGTAATAGGAGCCGCTTGCCGCGCGCCCAATTTCCGGCACTCGCGCATCCGACAGAAATACAGTCTCGCATCAGCGCTTCGGAAGGACCCTTTGAGGACGTGATGGGGGAAGGGGGTCGAAGGCTAGGACGTCTGCCCGAGCCATAGCTTTTGCGACACTCAAGCGAGGACGGGGAAAATAGGTCTTGCGACAAAATCGACAGCGATTGCTAGATCGAAGACTGGGTGGTATTTATTATATTTTCACAGCAGGAGGAACACAAATAAAACAAATCAAGTAACATACAAAAATCCGTTAATATAACAGCATTTTTTAAACCCCTACTTATTAAATGTTTCAAGAGGTGGCATCAAGTTAATGCATTTGCTTCACAATCAATATTTAAGGGGAAGAAATGTAGGTAGAGAGATGCGAGGAAAAGTGGTGCTTAATAGTTTGACTTTTCAACTCAGGATTAAATTTCTAAAATAAATTTTCTCAACTGATTCATCTCTCATCTGAGAAGTGACGATATATTAATACAGAAAAAATCTCTTTAATAAGTTACTATTTCTCTTCTAATACTTGAATGAAATTAAAGTATGTTATTAGTATACTTCGTTATAACGTACTGTATAATTTGTAGCATTACGAATAGAATTTTTTTTAAATATTCTATATTACAAGTGGATGCTTTATGAGTTAAATTATAAGAAATTACTCAAAAACTTTAGCGGACACACTTCTATCATGAGACTGGTAGTATTAACTATATGCTAAAACATGGGTTTCCAAACGTTTTGGACTCGCATTTCTGTTGATCCACGGACCACGACGCTCATTGTAAACTCTTCATTGCGCGTACGTTACCCTTAACACTGTATTAAATCTCCAACTAAATTATTTCGAGACAGAGTTGTTCTTGAGTAAAATAATGTCCAGAACTTGATTGGCATGAGGTCAAAATATAATTAAGTATTTGCCAACCTTTCGAATTATATTACTTCATATGAGTTGAAGAAAATGTAATATTCAGTAAATTATGCATACGTGTTTGGAAACAATCTAAATATGATTCAAAAGTTATAAATCACTTGAAATAAAATTACAAAATTTAAAGTTCATAATGTCAAAATTACTTAAAAGATTTAAATTAATACAATAATTTCAATGAATGATTGATTTTATCGCATTTTTAAATTTACAATCACAATCTTAAATATTACTACGGCAAAATAAAGCAATTTAGACCCTACATATCTTATTCTAATTACACACATATCAAGTTAGTTTACAATTCATATTTCTTTATAGCTGGAATATAGACGTTTGAATGCTGAATGCAATCCAACCGGCGACCCGAAATTTTCTTACTTATTAAGTGTGTTATCGAAACATCTTTAATCGATAGTATCTCATTGTGTATTATATTTCATTTCTCAGCTACGATTTTTGTCATCCCCCAGGAAGAACTTACATATTTCACAATTTTGGCGTATATTAAATTATTCGTTGACTTATATTATGGGACTTCCCCATAAATTAATTTTGATATCTTCTAACAATCGATGCGAAGTGGTCGAGGTGAAGAAATTCAATATAAAATTAATATTTGAATGGAATACTTTTTTGTCAGAAAATTGTGTATTGTGTGTTAAATTTATTGCATCTTATACCAAGGTCCTTAGCAATGTTTCGTGGCGTCCCCGGTAAACGCTACCCACTCTTTCGGAGCCTCTGCGCCAATGTGATAATTCCCAACGTCAGATAGAGCAACCAAAATTTTATTTATTTTATAAATATTTTCTCTTTTAGTTTATACAACTTGCGATTTTATTGCTTCCATATAATAAATTTTAATATAAATATATTCATAAAACGTGTATTAAAAGACAATAAATGGTTAGAGAATATTGTAATATAAATTATGAAGGCGTACAATAATCATGTAATTGTTGTTTCACAAAACTATTTTCCAGAGCTTGGCATAAAAATATGCGGAGGCACACTATTACCTCAAATCTTCTAGTGAGACGTGAGCAATATGACGTTGATTTCGCCGTGTCAAAAATTTCCTTACGGATCATTCTCCCGGTAATCAACTATTTCTGACCTTAATCTTTCAGAATTAGATGATATTTTTAGATTAGTATTACTATTTGTTTATATGAAAAATGCATAGTTTTGATTATTTCTGCCGTCTGATTTTCGTTATTAATCTTCTAAATTTGGATATTAGTGCAATTTCCATCGTACTTTGAAATCTTTCCATATCCCTATCTTCAAAACTTTTTAACGTTGAGAGATGAAATTTGTGCTATAATATTCAAATATTAATAAGCTTTTATATAATGTACACATTATATATTTTCATTTTTTAATTCAAAAATATATTTAATGCATCACAATTAGACTTTTTAATTTTAAAAAAAATTTTGATCAAAAATCTTTTGAATACTCATGTACTAAATTTCAAGATGGGACGAGAATGGATTACTATTGAAACCAGTAATTGTTTACAGCAATGTACGCAATATTAACCACTTTGAAACAGTTCGAAGCTAATAGTGTTAAGTTTAATTAAATGTTACTATGAATATGTTAGTATAAGTATCAAAGCAATTCACGAAATAATAGTTAATGAAGTTTATTACTTAATTGGAAGTTTCTTAATATTTATATTTTTAATATAAATATTTAGAATAGTTGATCTCACTTTCAATAATAATAATTTATTGTAAAATATCAGTTAGAAACTGCATGTAACCACGTAGGAGGAAATTAACGAATATTATTCAATCATTATCCTTTCGTTTTGTACCTTCAAGCATGTAGTGACGTGTTTATAGTAACATTAAATTAAACTTGACTCAAACAGCTTCAAACAGTTTCAAAGTAGCCAATTTACTGTGTGTTACTACAAATAATAATTGACTTCAATGTGAACCTATACTCATTCCATCTTTAAATTTGGTACATGTGTTTTTGAAAGGTTTTTGAATACCATATACTTTTTTACAAATTTTAGATATTAATAACTAAAAAGCGGACCGTCAGAAAAATCCAAGACTTAGTATTTTTTATATAAACTAATAGTATTAGGAATATATAGTGTGAATATTATTGTGTATAAGAATTTTTTAAATTCTGAAACTTGAAGTTTAGAAATGGGTGGTTCCACATGACCCTTACACCTTGGTGGAAATTGCTGAAAACACTTAGTCTCGATCTAAATAGTAATTCAGCAATTTCATTTTTCTTTTGTGCAAATAAGCGGCAACATTCTACTTTCTATTACCTACATTCTTGGTCAGTTTCACTACAATATCAACGGACTGCAACAAGAGGTGGGAAGTCTGCCATTCAGAACATGCCACCGTGTGATAATTTAAAAAAATACTCACTTCATTCTTTATATTTTAGTGATACGAGTTTCTCTTGATTTTTGTTGTTGTTGTGAATAGTTTATGTTTTGTTATTATTTGTAAACGTTGTTTGTATCTTCACCCCAATGAAATATATAATTCACCAATTAGCAAAGAGAAATTAAACAAAGAATCATTATTAATATGTTATTTTCATTAAAACTTAAATTATTGAGTATGAATCGTAAAAATTACAACAAATGTATAGATTGTATATAAAAATGGTTGATAGGAAGCCTTAAAATTGGAATTCAATCTTTTTCTCTTTTTATTGGATTCTTCAGTATATTATGGCTTTACTTATTCGTTTGCCGTATCATATCCTCAATGGTTCACTTTTATGGTAATATCTCGCTAAAAAAATGTTTATTCTCATGAATTTGAATTAGCAAATAATATGAATATGAACATGTTTGATATGAATAACTCAAGAGATTGCTTGGTATTTTTCGAAGAAGATTGACAGAATTAATTTCAATAGTAAAAGCATTTAAGTTCGTGAAATAAATTCTTTAAATTCATTATTTTGGGAAACAAAAAATTTAAAATAAACAATGTGAGTGGCGTTCATTTCTATTATATCACTATAGAACATATTTTGATACTCGAAGGAAAGTAACTGTCTCTGTATTCGTAAAAAAATTAAAATATTATTAGTTAACTAATAAACCCGGTAACGCATCTTATTGAACTGACAGATTTCTACTCCAGTATTCTAAAATTCGATGTTGTGAAAGTGAGTTCTCTGGTGCACTGATTTACATGCGAAACGCGCCACTGGAAATCGATTTCACACTAGCTCCCAATAAGCAGATCATACTCGAATTGGTGATCATAAGAAGGGGTAGGATATTGGACCAGGAATAGGGCATCAGATTTCAATTTCCCGATCGGAGAGACAATGTTTTTGAAAGAAAATAACATTTAATTCTAGTTAAAAAGAAAATAATGTTATTTAAAAGTCATGTTCAAGTGCTGGCATCTCAGTTTCTTTCAAACTCATTTGCTTTCCAAATATCCATCTTATTTGCAATTATCTGTAATATCAGTTCCCAATAAAAGAAATTTGATACATATAAGAATAATACCCGGAATAATTCAATATATTATTCGGAGAGCCTGTTAAAGCAGAGATAAAAAATATTTAGAATAATATGAAAAAGAGAGGTAAACATACGTACCCATAATATTCAAATAATTTGTACCATTTCCCATTGATGTACTAAAACATGTGAAGTGAAATTTGTATTGCAATTATACTCAAGCATTCAGATATAAGTGTATGAGCTATTGCTGAGAGCATGTGGGTCGCTGGCGTGTGAAACTGATCACGAAAGTTTTTATACAGCTGTTACATTAATAAAACAAGAAATCAGTCAACTTTTGATACAGTGCGATTTTCGGAAGGACATCTCACAAGGCTAACAGTAAAATTCATAATAATGGAAGTGGATAAATCCCTATTTCTGCCATATTCACCTATTTAAATACAACACAAGCCAAGTTAATATGTATAGTTTTCTGATTGCATACTTATTTAAATAATCTCAAAATAACACGTTTTCTTTTCAGCGAACTTGAATGACTCGTGTTATTTTACGAAATATACTCGAAGATAACTAAATGATGGAATTCATTGCATGTACATTCTAGGATAACACTGAATAGATTGTTTTACAATAATACTCAAGAAAATAGTAAGTTCACTGATTGCTTTTATGAAATCCCTAAAACATGATGGAAAGTATTATTTCTCCCAACTATCAACAAATTTAGTTTTTTCGGATAAAAGATGGTACTCTATAATCGGTTCCTTATTCACAATGTCTTAATTACTTCATTCGTATTTCAATTTCCGCTCTTTTTCTCTCACCGCGAACAAGAATATAAGAAAACATATAAGTAGTGGGTGTTGCGAAATAGTATATTAGAATTAACTCTCTATGAGGCATGAGGTTTATTGAGTAAATACGCAAATAGTTGCTTTATGGTCCTTTTAAAGACTAATACTAGTTTGTAACACTAGAATTTAACAAAATAACAAAACAATTTATCATTAGTTTGCATGCTTTTCTCCTGGTATTATGTATAAGAATTACAAAATAAAAATTTCGGGGATGAAATCTTTTGTTTTATGAGCCACAATTACTGAAATATTACACAATATTATGAAATTGAATATCTTCAAATCCGCGGTTAAAAACTACCTCCTACACCAGTGCTTCTACACTGTAAAAGAATTTATTGATTTTAACAAAAGTTAAATTCGTCTTGTGCTTTATCACGCCATTGCTGGAGTACTTTTTTAACAACTTATAACAATTTCAAAAACTATTTTCTTGCATGATTGTGTTGTCTTATGGCTCATATTAATTTAGTTTTATGTGTACTCAACTTTGGCACGTTTGTGTACATAAATTCTGTAGCCCCATCCTGGCCCGGGTTTTTCTCCGGTTTTCCTTCGGGTAGAGGCGGATTTATCATACAGGTTCTCTAGGCTTTGTCTAGGGGCGGGTCTATTGTAACAATAAATCGTGAATTTAGTGTTATTTCAATTTTTAAGCACTATACTCAGAATAATCTATAGTTCGATAATAACTTACATGTAATTTTTTGCTTAAAATTACAAACATATTGACATTCTATTAGTATTATAACTCGCAGCTAACTTTTTATCTTATCTAGGAACTTTTGCTGAATTTTTTGAATCCGCCTCTGCCTTAGGGCCCTTGATCGGAATTGATGGGATGGTCCCTTGCTTGCTTCCGGAGAGTAAATTAGTTTTTTTTCCTCCACGTGGTCATACGCAGTTTGTACTGTTTTTTGACAATAAATTTATTTATTTATTTATTTCATGTTGGAACAAAATTTCCAGTCCTCATAGTGGCGGATATATCCTAGTTCATTCTGAAGTAGATTGGTGTCACAGTCCGCTGTTTGCTAATACCACCCACCAATAAAAATGTTGGTTATTAGATACACGCGTCACAGAGTTCATTTATGAGAATAATTCCCAGGACCAGTTACTAATAATAGATTGACGGTTAATATTGCTTCTCTCTCAATCTTTCACTGTTTATTTCGGAAACATTTTCCTAAGTTGCATTGCCATCGTAGTGTACTTTTTTACTAAATAAGTACTTTATTAGCACTTATACAATTACAATCTAGTCAAAAATACTGACTAATGAGCAATATTAATTTAACTTAACTTACTATTACAAAAAATAAAAACTTAAAATTTCACCCACTGGTGACTCTTAATTGGTTCATAATTTAGTGCACTTTACTAACAACATAAAACCTCAGAAGAGTTCATGTTTTCTCTCCTTTAAGTCTATTAGTTACTCCAAAAATGTCCAGGAGCTGAATTGCTTCTATATTTACATGTTGATGCAGTCTCTCTTCGTGTTTTTGCGCAAATTTTTTGATGACATCATTCACTGACTGGATTTGTAAGTCCCTTTAAAGATCTTGATTCCTTACATACCAGGGCGCATTTACAATGTTCCTTAGAACTCTGTTTTGAAATATTTGTATAATGACTCTATTACCTTGACTGGCACATCCCCACAGTTGAATCCCATATGTTCATATCGGCATTAACACTTGTTTATACACTAATAACTTGTTGCAAACAGACAAAGATGATTCCCTTCCTATCAACCAGTACATTTTTTGATACCTAATACCTAGCTCTTCTTTTTCTTCTTAACGTGAGATTTCCATCTTATTCTTGCATCCAATGTCATTCAAAGATATTTTGATTCATTTACATGAGGTACTATCTTGTTATTTATGTACACTGGGATGTACTGAATATGCCTGTTTGTGAAATTGACATGCACTGATTTATTTTCATTAAGTATAATTTTCTATCTTCTTGTCCAGTTTTGCATTTGAGTTATAGATGACTGCAACTGTTTCGTTGATTTTAAATTCGTTCTTCCAACTGTTATTACTACTGTATCATCAGCAAAGGTCGCAAGAGTGTTATTTTCAGATATTGGACAATCATTAGTGTATGAGAGATATATCAGTGGACCAAGTACACTTCCTTGTGGTTCACCTGCTTTGGTCTCTTTCAGCTCTGAATAAGCACCGTCATATATTATTCTAAAATATATTTCTGTTAAATATGATTTCAATACTTTTACATATGATTTTGGAAACATAATACCAATTTTCTTGATTAACCCCTCGTGCCAAACTTTACCAAAAGCTTGGGCGACGTCTACAAAAACTAGAGAACAAATATTCTTCTCTTTCAATAATGTTTTTGTTATTCTATGGATTTGATCTATTGTTGAATGTTGGCCTCGAAACCCGAATTGGCGATCCGGTATCAATTTATATTTATCTACGTATTAGTCTTTTAAACAACTATTTCTCAAAAAGTTTCTGTAGCACAGGCAGCAACGAAACTGGTCTGTATGATGAGGTCTCAAGTGGTGTTTCACCTGGCTTTAATATCATAATTGTTCCTGATATTTTCCAAAATTGTGGCACATACTTAAACCTAAAATAAGTATTTATTAGACGTGTAAGTTTCAATATTGCTTTCCTCGGCAATTGACTCAGGACTCTACCAGTTATCAGATCAAACCCTGGAGCTTAAATGGATTGATTTTGTTTTTAATTTCCTTTTCAACTTCATTAGATGAAACAAATTTTATTTCTTCATCGTCACACTTGGTTTCTTCGATTAATTCATCAACTTAGACCTCAGTCTCGTTAGGTTGAGAAAAACATTCAAGATGTTTGCTAAATATTTGAGCCTTTTCTTCATTACTTCTAGCCCCCTTCCCATTTTCTTTTCGAATCTGTGAAATTTGAATAATAGGTCTTTTAATTTGTCTGGTGGCCTTCCAAGAGGAGTAGTCATTGCTACTATCATTTTTCAATTCTCTTAAATAATCTCTCACTGAATCATCTTTTAATATTTTTATTTCTCTTCTCAGTCTTTGAGTGAAGGTATTTAGTGATGTCTTATAATATGGATGTCTAGTCTGTTGCCATCTTTTTCTTATCTTTCTTTTATCTTTTATTATGTTTCTAATTTCTTATGGATAATTATTCCCTTTTAGTCTCCTCTTGATTTCAGGGGTACTTTTCCAGGCTGCATTTTGTATATCAGTGGTAAATTTTCCTATTAAAAAATCTAGTTGTTCTGGATCTTTCAACATAACTTATAAATTTATTGTATCTTCAAGACACTGTCTAAAGCCATTCGAATCTGTATATCTATTTACAAGTACAGGGTTGTTTCCCCCCTGAATAATATTTTCACATAAAGTTAAAAGTATTGGAGAGTGATCTGAATTTAAATATTTGCATTCAGTTACATGTATATAATTAGCTGAAACATTCTTAAGTACAAAGAAATCAATCAAACCGGGAATTTTTGTCGGATCGGTAGTCCAGTACGTGAGCTTTCCTGTAGATAAAGTTTCGCATCCAAATTCTTTAATTGCTCTTAATAATTCTTTTCCTTTCGGTGTTGTCAACCTTGATCCCCAATAGACATTTTTCGCGTTAAAATATCCTTCAATGACAAATCTATTTCCAAGTTTTCTAAATAATTCCAGGTATTCGTGCTTTTTCAATGGGTGTCTCGGGGACAGTATATGCTTAGAACAATAATCGGAATATTCCTTGTTCTTATACAAACGGCTGTTGCTTGTATTTCCGCACATTCATATTTTCCTACTTCATAGTGGATGATATTTTGTTTAACAATAATAGCGCTCCCTCCTCTGGCAGAATTCTGAGGATGTGTGATGTGATAAACATTATATCCTCTAAATTTAATCTGATATTAAACATACATCCACTTTTTCAATATCAAATATTGCCTGTAGTTCTTTCTGGTGTTGAAACAATCCGTTAGCATTCCATGCCATAATCCTAAGAGTTCTATTCATTTCTTACACTTTATTCTTTTTGGTATAGCTCCCTTAGTACTGTATTACATTTTCTCCAACCTCTCATTAAATGACGTAATGACTGTCTCTTGTCTATTTAATCCAAAATATGTTGTAGGATTTTCTTAATGTTATTATTTTGGTCCAATACTTGATTTAATGCCTGATTTTCAGGACTTTCAGCTACATCTGCATATGTTCTATCTGTTCATTTATCTAAAGTAACTTTAGAGACATCATTAGATTCCTCTTGAACTTTAGAATCTTTATATTTCACTCCTTCTGGTCTTTGTTGATGACTCAATTTTTCTTTTACAATTTAGCATTCTATTGGTAAATATCTGTAACTTCTTAGCTACATTGCAGCGACGATAATTTGCTATATGCTCTCCACCGCAGTGTATACATTTTGGTTTAACACGATCTGGTTTCTTACAATTGCTTGTAAGATGTTTTCCTGTGCACTTCACACACCTTGGGACTTTACCACAATATTTTTTAGTATGACCATAGATCTGACATGGTTTGCATATCGGTAACAGTTTTGATTTATTAGGACTACTTTACATCCAAGAATACTGGAAATACTGTATATTTTTAAAATATTTTCATCAGCATTGAATGTTAGCATAAACATACCGAGGGATTCTTTTGTTTTCTATTTTAATTTGTTTGTAGCATAAATTACTTGTAACCCCTTTTCTTTTAAGTCATTTATTTTCTCTGTGTTGCAAGAAGAGTGTAACTTTTTAACCATTATCCTAATTTGCTTGTTTTTATATGTGTGCCAATTATTTCCTCTATCTAGCAATAGTTTTGTAACTGCTCTTTACACTTCACCATCTGCAACATTTACTTCAATTCTACCTCTATTCATCAGTTTCAATAGAGGTTTTTCCTTAGATTTCACTTCACTTAGTCTGTTATAAAAAGCATCATATGTTTGAACACCATTGCAACGTCAGAAGCAACACATTCTAGAGGTTTGTGATTTGTTAATTTTACGCCTTTCACTGAAGTGCCATCGAGGAACTAAACCGGATGTCTCTGACGAGGGGAGGTGACCCACTCTAAGCTTCTTCATTTATTGAGTTATTGTTTGAACGTACCCCTTTCACTTCCTAAGGAAGGTACGATTGTTCTCGAAGAATATCGGCGAATGCGTGTGACCAGCGCACGATTCCCTTTGTATTACACTATTTCTGAGGAAGAGGATTTGACCAAGGCGAGGCTCACTATGGAATGTCGGTAAACCGCAGAAAAGAATGCTAATAAGCTGTGAAGGGAATACCTTCACCTGAAGCAGAGACAAAGGTGGACGCCTCGCGTGGACCGAAGGCAGCACCTGGCGAAGAGGTCACGGCGTTCTCTGGACGGCAGAAGGGTGAACAGGGTGGAGGGCACGGTGACAGCAAAGGAGTAGATGCTTGCTGGTCACGTGACTTCCTCTGCGGTATATATTGGGAGGATTGAGGATCCTCGAGAACTTTTAACGTGTGAGTTGAGTCTGCAGGTTACTTGAGATGTGACCTGGCTAGCATCGGTCGCAGAGACCCGATGATCTTGAGGTTTCTGCGGTAGTCTAGATAAACTTATTAATAGTTAGGAGTGACATAACTTGTAACAGTTCGTTATTCGAGAAAGCAACTTGTAATTTTGGAGGTTCAGATAGCCTAGAGGGTTTTTACAAATTAGTTGTCTTCAACTAAATTTATCTATGTGAAATTAATGCTTTATGATGGCATTACTTGTGTAATAACAGATTTATATATGTATTAATGATATTGAGAGTTTGTCTACGTTTGTAAATACTCAGATTTCTATTTAATTTGTACTAAATCATTAATTATTGTTATTGTCCGGGAAACTGAGCTTGTGGCAGCGACGAAAACTACCATAGGAATTGTAGTATTTATGTGAATTTCGCTTTTCCCAAAAGAACCCACACTCCATCTGGGTTTGTGGTGTGTGGTTACAACCATCCTCAATAATTGGCGGTGATGGGATTTCTTTACACTTCTTTTCTTGTGTTCTAACTTCTGAGATTTCATTAGACGTTTCTTGTTGGGGAAAGTTAGTAGATAATGAATACATTTATCTCTTCTTGCTTTTTTGATTTATTATTTCCCACTCAGTCTCTTCCGCTAGTTCATCTTCATCAGTATAGTAGTCTGTTTTTCTTTCTTGAAATATGTTTACCTTTATTTCCAGGTTCTTTTGCATTTTTGAAATTATGTCCTTTAGCTATTTATTTTCAATAACTGTCTTTGTGTAGCAACTGTTCGTTATGGGTTCGTTTGTAATTCTCTTGGAACAACATTTCATCCTTTCTTGTTTCTTGAATATCACCATTCTTTTGTTCTTTCCTTACCGCGGAGATCTCGAAAACCTACTAATTCTTTTGAAGGGATTACAAAAGCAACGACTGGTCTCTCCCAGAATCCATGAGACCTGACTCTGATGAGTGTGGATTCTCCAGTTGTAATACCAGCGTACCACCTGGGGTATTATTCCCTTTAAATGTATAATCCATTGCTAGGGAAATTTAAGTGAAAGAAGAAGAAAGAAGAATTATAAAGAAAGAACAAGGAGAAAATTTAAATGACTCCCTAGGCTTTCGCAACCTAATCACTTCGGGGTCGAAACAGGCAAGTGAGGACCAAGAAAGACCCCTCAGAAAAGAGTAAGGAAGGAGTGTGGTACAAGTAAGTGAAAAAAATACCACACTCAGCTGTGGAACCTCGGTTTTCTTTAGAATTAAAAGTAGTTGAATGGATTTAATAGTTAAGGACAGCGGTCAGCTGCTCCTTTTAGACGCCTCATACGACAGGGGGAGGTCCCATGGTTCTATTCTCCAGGTGGTCCCGATACCACACGGGATATATCGTATTGTTGCAGACATATTCTTCGCAGAATTCGCAGAATTTTCCAAGCAGCAAATATCGTTTCGTCAAACGAGATTGTTTATAAATTTTAGGAATTAATTTGTCAATGCAATGCCGTAAAACCATAGAATTTAAAATATCTTTGTTATATAATTATAACATGAATTTGGAATCATTGACATATAATTTGGAGGGTCACAAGAAGGAAATAAATTCAGTGAATGAATAATGTGTTTCAAGAATGATCAAGTTGAAAAATTCATGATGTAAGAATATAAATAACTTATGCTTTTGACCTTTATCCAATGATATTCAATAAATAACATTGATTCAATATTTTAATTATTTCACCGATAATTATCAGTAGATTATAGAATTATTTGTATCACGTCTTAGAATGTGGGAGAAATATCTTTGGGTTTTGTGATATATATTTTTCAACCAAAACTATAGAAAATTGTAGTCATGAATAAAATTAATATGGCTTTTCTCCAACAAAATATGTCCCTAACAAACAGACAAATTTTAACAATTTCTAGTTTTCTTTTCGCTTCTCCCCTTTCTTGAGAAAATAGTCTGGTGGATTTTTTTAATTAGTATAAAAATTTAAGCGATGTTTTTCAGACAATTTTTTCACGTAGCAGTTTCCGTTTGTTCACTTGAAACGCATGAAATGTGGACAAAGGTCTGCTTGTAACTTACTGCGTCTGTTAACGTTTATTTTCTGAGCATCTCCATATGTGGATAGTGCAGTTATGTACTTGGAATTGCCTATGTAGAAACAACAAGTAGAAATATTTTGAACAGAGTTTATTCGTCGACTCCTGAAAATGGTCTTCTTTGCACTCATTAACAAAATTAAATTTATGGAACCAAAATGTCACATTATCAGGTGTTTTCTCGAAGTTATGGGACAGAATTGTAATAGAGAAACAACAACAATGCACAGTTCTTCAGTTATATAGTACATATACTGCGGCGCTCAATAAGTAAATACCCGGAGAGAAAAGAAACGCTTAGTCGAACCGACATGGTATGAATAGATACGACCTCGTGGAAAACACAAATTAGCTACTCGTTGAAATCTCTTAGATTGCGGTGAACCTCACCGCCAGGTAACAGATTAATCATGTTACGTCGAATGAAAATGGGAGACGGGACCGGGACGGGACAGGTCCCGGGTTCGAATCCCGGTCCCGTCTCCCATTTTCATTCGACGTAACATGATTAGCTACTCGTTATTATAAATTTGTGTAAACGTCTTATTTCTAAATGATTCGACGAATTAGCATTGTATGTGTCGCAATTATTTGATATACATAACATCATTCCATCCCGAAACTCCCCACTTAAACACATTAAACTGATATCTTGCCATCCGGATCGATAATTCATGTCCTCCCACGATGTATTCTACGCATATAACTGCAGCCGAGCTAATATTTATTCTTTAAAAAAGTCGATCATATAAGAAAAGTTATCTCAAATTTTTTGTAGTTTTCTTAAATAAGTTTATTTTATTTTTACTTACTTTACAGTTGAGTAAAGTTTAAGTACATACAACATCACGTTTCATACTAGTAAAAAACAAGTGTCAGTAATAAGCATTCTTTTTTTTAAACGCGTAACTTCATTTTATATATATGTAAGTACATCTAAAGTCAACCAAATATAATTCTGGCAGATGTGCTACAAATTACATCTATTTGGCTTTTCTATATATTTCTACGCGCAAGAAGAAACATGTGAGTAAAAAATTATAGGTCCTTGTCTCTTTCGTAATAAGAAATATTACAACTCCAAGTTTAAATTTTCTGAGCTATCAGACTGATAAGCACGATATCTTGTATGTGACACGCTAGGTCATGCCTCCTATTCTTGCCTCCCCTTCTCTATGCGTGTGAAAATACATTCGTGGCAACCAAGAGGACTCACGTATTCGGTTACGGCTATGTTTCTGTCTACCGCGCTTCGCCACAGCATGCTACCGTTCAATAGGGAAAATCGCTTTGAATTAATAATAGGGACATGGGACCCCAGCGACTCATCAAAGTACGTAGAAGTGGGCTGCGGAGAGCCACTTTGGTGGAGGCAGCGGGGTCCGTGGTTCAGTGTTTGTGTTAGGGTCGGAACAAGCTTTCTAACGACACTGTCCAACAGATGCGGGGAATGAGGTGGTGCTGCAAGTTCACTGAGTTATCAAATGAGTATATTTAAAATGCGAGATTGGTCCAGGTGACTCAATTATTGTTAATTGAGTTAAACATTTATTTTCTTATTGTTCTATACTTCTTCAATTAACTACGTATATTTTTAAAACGTTTCATGCGAAATATTTTGGGATACCTCTGATTTTCTTCCTGATATTAACATATATTGGGAAAATTAAAAGGAGCCTGAATATTGATGTTAAAGTTCTTTGAATGGTAAACGCCGTTTCTTTTTGGGTCTCAAAAAATTATAGACTAAGTAATTAGTTAAATTCTCTGATCGTTGGTGCATTTTGAAGGATGCCTTTATGGAACAGAACTGTGAAACGAACTGTTTGAAACTAGCTACTGAACTTAAAGTTAATGAAAAAGGTAGGAGAGCGACCACATTGTTAATATTTACCAATGATGAACCATTTTACTTTTAATGTTCCCTAAGGACGTCACAATGAATAACTTAGACAATTAAATCCTCCCAACGGTAAGAAAGCCAAATAAAATGTCTTTAATACACATTTGAGGGAATTGAGTCATAACTATACTGTGCCTAAAGTAGTTTTAAGGCAGCAATAGGAGACTGCATGCCACGTTGTGGGGATGTAGGTTGGGTAGCGCAGTAGGTCCCACCGATACTGTCGCAATACAACTTAATTATGGCTTTTATTTCCTGCCTGATGAATGACTATCTGCGCGGCGCTTGGTTAACGAGCTTTGCTCCATGCTTTTGTTTACGCAAACAGCCACTGATCAGGGAAATATTCAAATGCGGAGCGCGAGGACCGCGCATGCATTATGAAGCGACGAGGATGGGGTGATAGGGATGGGACTTGGGTTTTTGAAGCGGTTGATATGGCAGTGGTAGTGAAAGAAGCCCATGGGATGCTAATGTCTGAACAAAAGGGGCACTTGAAATGAGAGACAATGGTGATCATGACATGGTGTCGAACACGAGACTCAAGAAACTCTGACATTTCACACAATGGCATTAACGAGGTTCCGAGATTGGTTTTCGAAGAAACAGATATACATCATTTGTGTAACCACATGTAAGTACTACACCTACAAAATTATTACAAATACAATTAATAATAATAATAATAAATTTGTTGTCAAATTCAAAATGGTTTTATGGAACACAACGCATGACACCGATTTACGGTTAATAGCTACATTGACCACTTGCATCAAGGCTCAAATTGTTAGGCAAGTGAAAAGAACTTAAAAAAATAAGAGAAATTAAACTTTGTTTTCCTCATTTTCTATAAAAATTAAAAGAACATTTCGAGAAACACTTTGTATTCCGTATGTCAATAATATTAATATTTGTCGAGTATTTCTTATTTAGACTGAAGATTCTTGTAGCAGATCTGCTGTTAGCATGCTTACCTGTTAGCAGATATTATAGAGTTGAGTGTGATGTCATTGTTGAAAATATGACTGAGATGTTGATTGATTTGGCCTTTATAATGCTGAATTTCACGAGTATGACTGAATCGAGGAGGATTCATCAAGCTGTTGAGCTGCTATTTTTATATATGTATATATATATTAGATAGATATTTCGCTTAATGTGTTTCAACCATTTATTAAAAACGCTTTCAAGCTTATTATATTCTGGTGACATCGATTGGGAGAATCTTAATACTGCAAGAAAATTGGTTCTGAACAAATTCGTCACTTTTAGGAATTGAATACGAATGTAGAATTTCACTATATTGTTAGGTACAGTTAATTTTTGAATATGCATCTCTATAACAAGAGCTCGTAATTACGATATCAACTTGAACATAAGATTTTTTCCGTTCATTTCAATAATTATTTCTTTCCGAATGTGTTGTTTTGTTGCATAACAGTTAATAATACTGCCCACTAGTTTTATTTTTGAACTGCATTCATAATACATATCGATCAACATTGACTTGAACCATCTGGAAACATCCCCAAACATTTGATTGATTGCCTTTAATCTGGGGCATCATTTATTACATTTCAGTTAATACCATAATATTATTAAGTTCAATTCATAACAATAGAGAGCAATGTCAAATATAGGCAATAATATTTTATAAAGCACATTGCTAGAATCTATTGCAGACTCAACCAAATTGTCCCAACTCAATAGTTCGAGTGTTATGCAAAATCATGGAGCAATGTTGGTGAAATGTTCTGTGGAGAACGAGAAGTTAATTAACAAACTTCCGGAGTATTTAATGCGCTATTCCCAGAGACTATTCCAAACACTGTGTTTACAATTTTTTAAAGAATTAACGTTGGTTAATTTATACATTTTTCCTCATATCTTTTCACGTGGAGAATAATATTCTAATTCACTTTTATTTCTTGCACGTAATTATTCTCTTTAACACATTTCACAAATTCATATACTTAGTAAGTAGAGATTAAAAATTGTACTCCAAAACCTATTTTTAAAAGTGAAATATTCCGTTCGGTGTAAATAAAAATAGAAATAACTACGGATAATGATTTTCTTTACACTTCATACATTCGTTCATATTATCAGTATACTCCTTCCCTTTTGCTTTTGAAAGTTTTATACTCAAAGCTGCGTATTTTATAATTGATACAAAATAAGAATGACATATTAATAAAATTGTATTTAATTTTCTATGAAATATTTCACATGTAAACCAACAGTATATTTGTGAAGATTTGTAGCTTTCTTTGAATGGCAGGAGTGAAAGTGCAAAGTCGTTGAGGCTTTGTGAAGAAAACAATGGTTCTATAATATATGTTTGAAGGCACTTGGTAGGCGCAGACTGAGTACTTCCTCGGCCAAAGTTAGTTAGGGCATTAAATGAAAAGAGTTGGTTACCGAAGTTTCTGAATGAAGAACTTCAGCAATTATGACGAAGTCAAACGAAGTCTGTCTGGAGGAAGGAACCCTGCATCCCACAATTAACGCATAGTTTCCTCCTGTTTCTAAACCATAAATGCGTCAATAAGACTGTTCATTAATGACCTCTGGGATGAATGTGGATCTCCCCAAAAAAGTGAGAATACAATAATAATACTCATGTAGTGCGAATGTGTATTTTCTTCGCGTACATCTCTTTGATCATTGATCTTACATGTCCCCTGACCTCGAATTTTGTAATGAGTTATTCTTAGAAAATAATTATCGTGCTTAAATAAGTGGGAAGGATCTCTCAAGGTTTTATGATTTCTCAACAAATACTAGATTCATGATTGTACCTCAACAAATGGCGGATTTCATCAGAAAATGAACTTAAGAATTAAATATACAATTTAAAAAAATATAGAAATATAGTTTCTAATCAATACTTTGAATAGAAAATTGTAATTCAAGTGAATTAAGAAAATTGTGATCGATTTCCAGCAACCTCCACCGTTAACATTGTTACTAACATAGCGTTTAGTGGAAAATTGTACAACTTCAAGTATTCATAATTTAAGGTACAGTCAAAACGAGTTTCACAAATATTAACAAGAGTTTTAATATTTATTTTCAATAATATCTTCATAAGATAAAATTTTCACGTGGAAAAATATTCTAGGATTAATGATTGATTCCAATCAGCCTGTGCATCTGGCTGATTTGTATTGCATATTCAGTATATATCATCACTATGATCTACATACTGTAGTGACTTTGAGTGTCTGACTTTCTAGTTTCTTGAACGTTGATTCAAACAAATCAATGTCTTTGAATTTACAACGATGATTTAAATATGTTGAAAATGACACGTGGAAAACATACGAATTGTATGTTTGAGGAAATTTCATGCATACTAGTAAGAACATGAACATTTTAAAAACTCTTAGAATTTTGAAACATGGAGGTACCTTATTGAGCAAACTACTACCGTGCCCGAAGACCTTAAATGGACGAAATGTTGCGACCGGAGTCCGAGAGCTCGGGGAAGCATTATCCAACGTGTGAGACCCATGACCATCCGATTCTCTGACGACTGTGGCTCATTCGCCGCCATCTACGGCGTCATCGCCATTGATTCCCTCCCGTACGACGCCGCGCGCTCTGCCACGTCTGCAACGTATCCTCTCGGGACCTATCCGGGAGTGCGAGGATGGGGGAAGGGCGGCGACGGAAAAAAACGTCCTCGATTTGTCGAAATTGATTTTGGGACGCGGCTGCGACGCGGTATCAGCGACATCCCGACCGGAGCTCCGGCGTGGCGTGGCGTCGCGGTTCGAAGGCGTGGCGTCGGGGGGGGGGTGAGCGAACGACCGGTCGCTGGCTCTTCTTGCCGAGTAACGAGCGAATCAATCACCGGCGACCTCCGTTCCTCCACCCGACGTGGAAGGGGAGGGAATGGGGGTGGTGGTCGTCTCCGCTCATTACGCTCCTCGGTCGCGACCCCCGCCCTTTCCGCACCCCGCCGGCGGGTCCCTCGGACCCCGCGGGTCGTGGCCTTCCCGCACTATGGCGCCCCGTTTCATAAGTCAGCGTCTCCGCCCGAGCTTACGCCTCCGGGCCCCCTTCGCCACAGCCCCCACCCCCACGCCGCTCAGCGACTTCAGCCCCTAATATGCGGCCGTCCCGGAAATATGGAGCCGTTTCCGCGAGAACGACCGAAGAGATGGATTGTTCGGCGGGAAGTTTTGCACTGCTTCGGCGTTTGAGAAGACGTCTCACCGCCCGTGACGGAAGCATGGGGTATGGGAATATTTATAGAAAGGTTCAAATCAGAATGATAATTGAGCCTTGAAACGAACTCGGGATTTATGAAGTGAATCATACGTGAATTCTCATGAATCAAAAACACACTTCTGATTCCATGTATAATTAAATTCATCTATCCTCAGCCTCCAGCAATTTGCCAGTCACCACATATTGTGCCCGAAGTACTTTTGAAGCACTTAAGATAAGAAACCTTTCGCTGAAGGAATGGAACAAATTAAGTCATGCAGTTTCATTAGATTTTGTTAATTCATACACGAGTGTTTAAAAAGTGTGTTCATTAGTATATTTGGTTAAATTTCCAAAAGATGTATAAATAACTGTAAAGTAAGCAGTTATAATCTGTTTTTATTCGCGGGGAGGATAATAAAGTAATATTTTTTCTCAAATAAGAGATTTCAAATTCCAACCGTACAAGAGTGCGTTTATGTAAATTGTTTTACGAACAAAAATTATAAATTCTTTTAACAATGTATGCAATTTTTCCTTTTAAGGTAACTATGATTTCACTATACTATTCTAAATCAGAGGTGGCCAGCAATTCTAATGATTCCGACAGAAAATGAGATGGGGAGTAGAGATCGGCTCCACCTCCCCGCCTCTTGGTAATAAAGTGCGAATTCAAACTTAGTAACAGCTTATGGGGGTTCTTTTACGTTATAATGGTTCTCTGTGTCATTAGGACGTGTTTTCTTACTCTAGTGATCAGTGGTTGTATGAAAATTTCAGAAAATTGTATGCTCACTGTTCGCATTTAACCGAGCATCAGGTTGCACGACTCGAATTGTCCGTTATAAATGAACCGTTTATTATCTGGAAGGCGTTTGGAAAGTTGTTGGAAAATCACTGATGAAAATTTATTCACATTATGCACAAGCAAAACTATTCACGCTGACTCTTCAATTAATATATCTTCGGTTAAATATTATTAATATCTTCAATTATTATTTCGTATTCAATTATTATATATCCAATGACAATATCTTCAAAATATTCCTTACGAGGGGACCTTGCTCGAGAAAATATCCAATTTCTTTAAATCATTCAAACCTGTAACAATCTGCACGGTTGTTATTGCCAGAAGAAGGCGATAAGCAGTACTGGCTGTCCCTGACCACTGCCCATCCGGTCATACCCTCTTCAGCGAGGTGACTGCCAGATACTGCCCTTCGCCCGCGTAAGGCCCGCGACGGGCAACTGTGGCCATCCCTGTTCTACATAGACGAAATAGGCACTTAACATGACATTTTTTCCTTCTATTATTGGCTCAAGGGCTGGGAGCGTTGACTTTTCGGAAATTTCGTCGATAGGATGCTGTTGTAACGAAAAACAGTTATAAAATGTTTGATTATACTTTTCTATTACCTTTTATATAAGCGTAAGGAAAAATATCTTTATATCTGTTATAAGAATATCAACTTAGTCAAAAATTTCTTTAACCTTATCATTAATGAAAATAAATTACGTGGTCCTTCAGATTCAGAGCTTTCACAATTCCCATGTTCACGAGTATATTTTCATCATTATTAACGATAAAGATACATTAATTATAAATTCTGCAAAAGGTAGATCATATCAGTTCAATCACTGCATGCTACTTGAAAAAAATGTTTTCTACCATTACAAGGTAGTAATCAGTTGATCAATGAACGCAACGCGTAGTTAAGGACTGATAGTAGGGTGAACGTTTCATTTAATTAATGCGAATTTCACGTATTTGATTAGAAATCTAACTCTGATTAATTTGTACACAACACGTGCTTGTTACATGCCTGGATTATCCAGTGGCAAACAGCAGATTGAAAACTCTGGAATCATTCCGGATATGATTAAAAATATTGTACTGCTTAATGAGCCGAGATGAAATGGGGAGACCTGCAATTGTATATCACAATTGCAGTGTCATCATTGACACACATTAATAGCATGCCCTCTGAATAGCGTGAGCAGAGAAAATTTTTAATATGAAGAATGGAGTGTGAACTCGCAAAATTCAAAAAGGTTTGATTTATGTGAATTGTTTATTCACATTCATTGGACTGCTTCGTTGAGAGCTATTCATTAGGGCGCACAATGCTCTATAGAAATACCATAAATAAGTCACGAGATGCGTACATGCACGAAGACTTAAACAAAACTCAAACAAAATCTAAACTAAAATTTGCATTGCAAGCTCAGTCACAGCTGTTATAGAGTTTTCATGCATTCTCAGATGCATTCGACGTGCTTGAAATATTAAAAAAGACATGGTATCTCTTACTTCAATGTTTTAATTGGAGCGAGTCTAATATTCAATGTATCTTATTCAAAAGATTTCGTTAGTACTAGACTATTTTAAAAGCGTTTGTTCTGTAGATAATTCATTGTGATGATTCTAAATATTCTGGGACGTTCAGTGTAAATTTTAAAACGTTTAATTGTGATTATCGTATGTAGTTCATGCAAGCCAGTGAACCCCTTAAACTAAAGTCTACCTCACATGTATTGCTAGTAAAAGATGTAGTAATTTAGGAAGAAGATAAACCAGAAAACGGCATCGAAAATTGTCCATTTTTTAAGATCTCTTACTACATAACTCGTAGCAAATTTTTCCAATCCTGCTTTTGACGTTCCATGCAGTTTTTCTCAAGACAAGTTTAGAAATGTTACAGTCTTTATCATTTTCATTCACTAAATGGGACCAGACCAGACAGTTCTGTGGCCCCCCTTCTTTTTCATACCAGCTTTGATCCATTCTCGAGACAGTTCTCCCCCGGTTCTCTTTTGTGTTTCTGCATGTTTTCTTTGCGTTTATTGTCTTTTATTTCCTTTCAGGCTTTTGTTTCGGTTCTCACAACAATAGTTTTCCAGAGATATCTCTCGTAATTTTGGACTCTCTCAGAGGTGAATTCTGCGGAGAGCAGTGCGTTCAATGTAATTTCTTCTTGATTTCTTCTGGTAAAATTAATGTATAGTAATTAAAACGAACTTTAAAACGCACATCAAGAATAGAAACAGAAATATTGTCTAATTGTAATACAATTTCTTAGGAGTAAATTTTGTCGTGCAAAGAAATAGTTTCATAAATCATCGATTGACCGCAGTTTGAGATAGAACGAACGCTTGATGCTTTAACACGTGGGCGGATGTGCACAGCTGGTCAACATATGCTGCGACGGATGTGGCAAAGCTGTTACTCTGTAGTCACGATGTTCGCACGTGCTTCCGTGTGTTGTTTCATGTTCAGTTCTGCGCGCAGGTCACGTGGCATGCTCCTACTCACGGCCCTCTCGAGAAGATCTCCATCATTCTGTTTGTTTACATAAACGAAAGTTACAATGTGTTTGAATCATACTACTATAAAAAAATAGATTTTGTTTGTATGTTTGTGATTTATGATCGTAAAAACTAAAATTATTACAGATTTCGTTTTTTTCATATGAAGTAGGATCAGTTAACATAAAATACAGGTTAAGTTTACGTTCGTCACATTGTTTTATAATTATTTATAAACAAATTAAATACAAATTAAATAACTCTTATTTAAGCCTATTTTGTAGATAAATAACTTATGTAGTTTTATAACGGATATCATAAAATTTTTCAGAAATTTCCCAAAATTTTAGAAATACAATATTTATTACAAATTTTGTCTTAATCTTAATCATATCACAGTAAGTACTAAGTTATAATAAGATTTTGAATATTCATTATGATTGATCGTAAAAACTAAAAGGTGTATCGACTTCGATCTTTTCCACATGAAGTAGAAACATTTAACTTAAAATATAGGCCAAAAAATACGTGTCTAAAAATATTATACGCCGACCATTCTTCTAGACAACACCAACGCTGTGCGTAATTGGCCGAAGCGCCTTCTTTCCATAGTTTAGTTGCTATGGCGGTCAAAAAGTAGCGTGGGCGTATACATCGTCGCGAGGCTAACATATGTTATGCCAGAACAGTCGGGGAAATTGATATTATAGTATATCCATTTCCTATTTTTGTTTCAAAAATGTATCGTAACGCCACGTATAAAGTTGGTTATCAGACATAAACTCTTTTGGATGCCATCCGTGGTTCATGGAGCTGTTTAAGAGTCACATGTGGCGATTAGAACGTTCTCAATGTTTTCATTATTTGGCACCTCAAATTCGGATAAAATATATTTCTTTTTTAAACCATTAGTTGTAACATCAAACAAGTAATCTGTGACGATCTCTTCCTAAATTTTCATTGTCAATTACGGCGTTAAATCGTTTTTTCTTTCAGCTGTAAAAAACTCTCTCTTGGAATGTTTTGTATTTGTCCTTACCTCAATAATTGAGGTATGTAGTTTGGCATTCTTAGCTTGTTTTAGTATGTAATTAAGTCTTACGTGGCTTCCCACATTTGGTATATGATGGGGTTTGAATTAATATTTTTTGTTGAAATTGAAATATCCCTTAAACTTGTTATAGATGTCGTAAGGGTATTTAGATTTAATAGTCAAGATGTCGTTCTACAAACTTATTTAGCATACCAGCACACCTTTTGGAATCACTCGAGCGCTCACTGGGTTTGGATCCAACCTTGATCGTGCGAGGTATCTTCTTCGACACAATGTTGCGCCCTTCTCTTAGCGTTGGAGTCGCGATACCACCCATAGCGTAGAGGGAAAGGGTTGAACTTGGTGAATTACGGCCCTTCTTTGGGATTTAGATAGTAAAAAAAAAAATTGTTCGAGCGATCAGCTTAATTTTTTGTCGTTTCAAATGCGTGTAATTATCTTTTGTAATTCCATTCTCTTGTCATTGTGCTCGTTGACATTTCATTGGGAGGCCTGTTTCCTATTGAGTCAGTAATACTCTTCGTTTATGAAGAGCACCATAAAAATATCTGATAGTGAAAATATCAGTCTTATAATGTGCAATTGAATTCTTTTAGTAATAATTATATAAACTGGAAGAATATACGTATTAACGAAATAAAATGAGAATAAAAACTGCAAGAGATTAGAAGTTCATGAGCACATTCATATTCCCGTCTTTGCTTTGGAAACGACGACGTGAAAAGGTCTTTCTCTCCAGGGTGACACGCACCGCGCGCGTGACCTCCTCGCCCAGCATGCCCTGGGTCTCCACCCCCGTCACACCGCAGGCACGCACTGTCCCCTCTCGCCCAGCCCCGGGGGTCGAGGGCACACGCCCCCTTGTGGTCTAAGGTGCACATTCCTCACCCTTTGAACTGACGAATCTAGGTCAGCATTATTCTGCCTCCCACGTGAACTGCTGTTCAGACTCCCCTTCACCGCAGCCGGGGAAGATTCCTGACAGCATGAAGGGGATGAATGCTCGGAAGCAATTGGTTCCAGAGACAAAAATATTTTTTGGGGGAAGCTTCAATTCTACACATAAATATGAAATTATACTTTTAATTTGAACTTTTATTGTGGCATCATAATGACACCTTGAATTCTTATTTTAATTTACTTAATTAAATACATACGCAAGCCTATAATTCAACGAAAATAAATATCCTAGGATACAATTGTCATTCGCTTATTGTATGATTATTGATCGTAGTATTATTATTCACCTCAAAAACGAAAACCTGGATAAGAGTTGTATATCCCATTAACTACGTTAACAATACACTGGGCCACAGATTAGTACTCACATCCTAGTATGACAATAAAATCTTCTCACGGCCCTTTTATTTCACCGTTTTCTTAAACTTAATTCGGGTCAAATGGAATATTTTCTCCTCGAGTGTGTTCCCAGTACAACTAAATACCACAGTGTTATGGATATGACACTCACCTAACCATCCGAACAAGTGGAATGTTATCGCCCTTCAAATATTCTCTAAAACATTAACCTAGTTGATACCTATTCAAGAACAGTGTTGGTGTGTATTGAATCACTGAAACTTCTTACCAGGCTGCCTTCTCTCTCGGGTGGAAACGACCGTTAAAGAAGAATGAAGACATTGGTTGGTCCCCGGGAAAGTGGAGGGGAAAGCTAGGAAGGCGGTGACGGGGAGCCCGGAGCTGGTTCGGGGACCACGGCTTCGTCCATTGGAGAGGGGTGGGGACGCTTTTAATTTATGATTCGCACACAATCGTCCGTGTAGGACATTTGTTCCCCGCCAATGCCATGTTTTCGTGCACGTCGGCCGCTCTGGCAATGGAGAATTGCACGGGATGGGGGATAACCTACACGTGGAGGTCGCAGAGAGATCGACTTGTTTAATGGGCTTCGGTACAAGGCGCCCTTTATTTCTCGTTCGCAACTGATACCGGTTATTTCCTCTCCTTCGGCGTTTTTCGAGCTTACAGGCGTTTCGATGCAACCTGTTAATTCTTGTGAAAAGGTAGTTTATCACGGTAAAATCTATGACTTGTTTACAAGATGCGAATCTTGTCTGAGAAATGTGTGTGCACTGATCGGCGTGGAAGAAGGACGGGACCAACACCCTCGTAACTCCTCAGAAAATAACCTAGCTAGTGCCATTGAAAAAGCGTTCTGCATTGTGGCTTGATACCATGCTTTATTTATTAGTGAATGTGGAGTATCAGTGACAGGGGCTCATACTTTAACTCTGGTGAAAGATAAATGTGTTTGCTCCTTTCGATTACAGGTAAGGTTAACCAGGAGAGAGGAATTTCGGATTCGTTTGCAACTTTGAAAAGTGATACAATATTAATCCTGTAGCCGTGTTCATATGTACACCAGATATATTGTTATTGCGAAAGAGTTTTATCCTTGGCAATTTTGACGGCCAAAATCCTTTTATAATCTTCCATGAAATACTCGATATTTTAGTCATCTAGAAAATGTTTACAGTTTTACAGTTCTTTACGTAAGGTACCGGAGGATATTGTGGCCACCTACGATTTGGGATTTTTTCCTGCGTCGTTTTTCGGAACTTTCTAGAATAAAATTATATGCCGTGCTAGACATTCTATTCAAGTAGTAGAAAAACAGTTGTGTCATTACTTTTCCAATCATCGTTTTATGAGAGAATATTGATTTTCCGAACCGTTACCTCTGGGTCATAATACTGCCAAATAATGGTAATATGTCGTACTTTCTTTTACTCACGGCCTGATGGTAATATGGACCACCTTCTTTTATTTCAAACTTGATGGTACTACAGCTGACTTCTTTCATTTATAACAAAACTTATATTTATTTGAACAATTCGATAAAAGGACACAAACGTAAGTAGAGAGTAGTTTATTTTTATAATTATATTAATGATTCAAAAATGAGGAAAATGGTAGAAAATGATTGACACTCAGCTTTCTTTCGAATATCGGTATTAAAATTTAAAAAAGAAAAAGAGAAAATGCAGATTACAAGTATGCTCGTTAATTAACCTCAAAATGAACATCCTATAACGTTATTTCGACGAGAAAGTGACGTTTTCCGATAAGTTGTTAAAATGGATCATGTGGGCCTTTAAAGTCACACGTAAACATTTTGAAAGAAACCTTTTTAACAAGTTTAATGTCAACTCTGCGCAAAAAATCAACGTCATCAGTCAGTTACGCGATAAAAACTTTATAAGAAACAGCATGGTCAATAAGAAATTATTTTATTTTGAGGAAGAAATTCAGACTTTTTCATCTTTTTCAATAAGGTGACTACTGCAACACACACATACTGTCTAATGAGCGACCACCTCCATGGAAGTGTCGCCCTGGTTGTGGGATATCCTATATGCTATCACTTACGTACTCTTGCCGAAATGAATTTGAATGAAATCGCCAATATATGGGTGTATTTCCCACTAGGGATGGGGATACAAAATACAAAATATAATACATAATACAAAACTAGCTATACTGCACTCCCACACCGTATTTCGTCTGTGTTCTCAGAAATATAATTCGACTAACTATGAAATACAGAAATGTGGTATAAAACGTGAACTCTTTGACACTGAACACCACCTATGGTTTATTCGTCTAGCTATTTATTAATAATCATTATTACAATTTAATACTGTATTATATTATTCTTTCATGCTTGTTTTCAGCCACCAATACATATTTGTAAAATAAGTTATTTTGTGAAGACAATATTAAAACATAATTTTCTTAAGATGTACTTTTTAGGGAATGATTTACGTCATGTATTTCTCAGAACAAATAAAACGTGTCAGTCAAAATGATATTCTACTAAGAGAAGCCAAAAGCTAGTGCTATTACAAAAAAAATATCGAAGTACAAACTATATAAGAAGAGAGATAATGTAAAGATGACATACATTGATGATACTAATAACTCACATAAGTGTATAAAGAGGAATAATTGATTATATTACGACTATATTTTCATTCAAGAAAAGTAGAGTCCAATGACATTCCTAAATAGCTATGTTATTTTTGGGAATTTTTGTATGAACATTCTAACAATGAGAGAGTGAATGAGATGCATGAAATATTACATTAATGTATGATATCGATAAGTACGTGTGTAGGACCAAATTTGGGTACAGATAAGTGTGTTTCTGAAATTTCTTACAACTAGATGAGTGGATGTTACTCAAAAATAAAATAAAATAAAATTGTCTTTTAGTTTTAGTGCATGTTTCATTATTGTCTTGACATTTTCTCTTATTAAATTGTTTAGTTTTATCTCTGAATGTTTAATGTCAGTGTAATCCATTGCTTAGTTTTGCAATTCTTGATTGTCTGGTTTGTGCCAGGAATTGTGCAACGCCGACCGTTGAAATCTGCAACATTACATTCCTTAGTTTCCTTTTTGAATACTTAGTATTCTTGTTTCTGTCGAGAAATTTTTGTTTTTGTTGGGATTATAATACACAATTTTTTAATTATATGTTCAGTAACATAATATTACAACTTGTCACTTTATACTAGTGAAAACATAATTTCAATATACAATAATATATAAAGTATTTGGAAAATAAATTAATTTCTTGGAAGCCTATATTTACCAATTACTTTATAAAGTAATTTCTTCAAAGCACTTCACGAATGTTGTCCACAATGTAGTCGTTTTATTTATTTTTGTTCTAGACACGATATAGGTATTTGAATACGAGGAGTTCACACTGCAATAAATCTTGAAACAGCATATACGATGAGAATAGGGCGTTACAGTCTGAGAATGGAGTGCAGCTGAGGCGGGTCTATGGCCGTCACACCGAGAGCCCCCAGGAATTAATCACTGGCGTGGAACACTACGTAATTATGCAGTGCGTGGAACATCCGCGAGCACTTCGCTGTAACAGGTGGCCTATGTTGTGTGGTAGGAGTTTTCGGAAGGGATTTTCCTCTGGAGCGTAGCAGCAACAGTGGGCCAGGAGATATATGAAAAGGCGAGTGGCCGGGGACTCAGATGCACGAACATGACTCATGGTAGAGGAGAAATTATTTTTATTCTACATTTCACGGGGATATGGATCTCAACACCAATTTAGACGAACGTGGGTTGAGGGTTTTTGAAACAAAAAATGGAGTGGTAAAAAATAGCCACCGGTATGTCACAGTTTCTGCCGCCCCCCTCAGATATCACCTCTACCTCATTACCAACCGTTCCCTTTTATTGTACCCGCTTTATAAGAAACTTGAAATTTATTGTGTAACATGTAAAAAGAAAATAGCTGATTTCCTACTCATTGGGTACTTGTGCTCTTGACCCCCACTCCTGCTTTTTTTTGCCGTCAGTCATGTGGAAAAGCATTGAATCTAAAAGAATTTGAAAGATTTGATGATTTATTTTACCATTTTTAGGACTAGATGATCATCTTAATTGTTTTCTGAACTATAGTTTTACATATCTCACACATGTTAAACTCGCTCTTACAGTTGATAAATCCCAGTCTTTAAAAGGGGTTGAAAAGTAATGTTGACAAGATAATTAATTTCTTGAGAATATAAATCCTTTAATGTATTCGGTGAAAACTGAATATTTTTTACATTTAATGAAAAGAAAAATGTTAATTCATTTTTACATTCTCTCATGTTGATCTGGATTTGTAGGAAAATTTCAGAGAATTAATGAAACAAACAGTAATGGTTTCCTGGTAATGTCGAGAGCAATAGTAATGTAATGAAAGAGAGAATTAGGGTAATACGTTTCATGTCTGCGATAAGAATAAATGTATGAATCAAGTGATGTGTTGTAGAGGTAATTCCGCCAATGCAAAAGGCAATTGAAACAGCAAATGGCTAAATAAAAGAGTGCCATTTGCGCGTACGTGGCAATCAGTGGTGCAATTATATGCAATGGAATTAATTACACTTCTGTTAATAATTTATTCTAATTATATCATTCCTCATTCTTCATGACCACTTCGATGTTGTAGCTCGTTGCTACTTCATGCTAATTATTCATCTGTTCTCTTATTATACACATACCTGTATTCTTTTTCAACCAATGCTCCTGTAAAATTATCCTAGCCCACACATAATTCCGCACCTTCGTCCACAGACAACTCAGCAGAGCATTGTGTTGACAAGACCTGCACGCGTCAATATATTCAATCTCATCATTAAAGTATCAGCTAAAATGAAAGTAAAACATGTGTAGAAGAAATCTCTTTGTCTCGTAATAAGTAGTTTCACAATATATAGAAACCATATTTATAGATCAAAATAGAGAAGTGCAATTTATCTGCAAATTTTATGGACGTATTTTTTCTGTTATGATGCTTGTTAATTGTTGCATGTTTAATCATGATTTAAGTTTAAGCTCTATGCACGATATAAATTCTAGAAAACAATACTTCAACACTTTCTTGACTTTTCAAACAAAATAATACAAATAATTTAACAAGGGTTTTCTAAGTTCATACGGACCCTAATGATATCAATATTTATTGATATCTTTCACGTAGATCAAACCTCTGAAACTTATAACTGTATTGTTGTACTCATACTAAAAAAGTGTGAAATATTTTGGCGTATTTTAATTAAAAGAAATTTAATGAATCCGTCACAAGTGAGTTTAACGAAAGAAGGTTCTGTGGTGTGGGAGCACTCGCTGGAGACCGATTGAATGTCACTTCAAGTAAATTAAATTTCAATTCAGTTAATTGTGTTTACGAATTAATATGCATATTCTATCGAATTGGAAACGACAATAACCAATCCCACAGATGTTTGCTCGGTTTAATAGTACTGTAACATGCTTGCTGTTTGATTGCTTGCCATATGAGAATAACAATTCCTAGTTTACCATCCGTCTATAACTCTTTTTCTAATTTACGTACAATTAGCTATATTATGGGTTAAGTTATCATACTGATTGGTTTGTGTTTTCTGATTTTATGCCAATCATTTGAAGTGTACTATATTTATCTTCCTAGATAGTCGTAGTGATTAAGTTTCCTTTTCAAATTTCTTAAATTTTTACGAAGAGGTTATACAGAAGAGCAAACCTTGTACTCACTCTCGACGCAAACTCAGATAATTATTTATTATATATTAATTTGTAGTGGTTCATATTTTGATTCATTGAAATTAAGTGAGGATGTCGCCTACCTTACTTCAGAACAACATCTCTTAATATAAAATTGTACGTAACACTAATATGGAAATGTGACTTGCCTAAGGACAAACATTTTGAAATAAAATATTTTAAACTCTGTTTACAGATTATTACAAATTCTAAAGAATTATTTAGTGCAACCGAAAAAGCTAAAACAATCACTACGTAATCTCAAATAATTTTACCGAGTTCGTGATTATTGTAATAAAATAATACCATATTAATGTACACTTATGCAATTGGATCTGGTTTGTTTTTCATGGACCTAATTTGTTTATGTTAGAGTTGAAAGGGGAACTGAAAAGAAAATTTGATGATTTGTTACGCCACTCTGTAAAGAAAAATTTAAAGTTTCATGAATATATCTATTTAGTGGTAAGGTTATATTTTTATCTGCGAATATTTTTATTTCTTCGTGTAATATATTATGATATTCTTACCATTCGAACGGAAAATATATCGATATATTCCGGCGATTAGTTATTCTTTCCCTTTCATGATAAGGTTGAAAGTGTACTGTAAATATTTCCAAAGAACCCACAATAATAGAGCGCTGGCGTGATTCTTTTATAAGATAAACTCCTCTGTTTAAGATCTCACCGAAATTATACTCATCTTACCTCGTTTAAACCATTAGAAAAGTCCACGGATGCGTTTGTGTATAGAGACCATTATATACCACAAAAGGTAAAATTCCAGTGGATAAGTGTACTCCGTGCTTTCGTAGCACAGAGGGTGTCTCTTAATAGATATTTGCGCGCTATTCTTCGTAAGAACGAAATACTTCCAAAGCCTTGGGGACGTTTTTCACTTTCAGCCGCGTTGTGCTTTCACGAATTCAGCCTCGTATTCAGCAAAACCACCATCTCGCCTTCTACCTTTTATTATTTTTTAACAGAACCGCTTTCCGCTGCAGGGGGATTATTGTATTATGCTAAATTGCTAGATACGGAGGGGCGTTTTAAATTTTAAATGCGAACCACGAACTCGAATATTTTGAGAACCGCTTCAGACGCATATGTAAATAATTACTATTGTAATAATTAATTATACAGAGTGAATGGGGAAGCTCCTCTGCAACTCTGGCTCTTTGGAATTTGTCCTTCAAGAAAAATAAAAAAGTTATGGAGAGATCAAGATTCAAAAGGTAAGTTTGTGAGCAGTTACCTATTTCGAGAGAAAGTTTTATGAAGGACAATTTTTTCTCAAGAATACTGAACAATATGCAAAGTCATAAATCAGAATAACATTTCCTGTTTTACAATGTCTCCCAATCATAAACATAAAATTTCTTTTGACATAATTCCACGATTGAACGAGTTCTGAAACAGACAGATTTTAGAGCATGTATTCAACAAGGATTTAAGCAAGTATGGGAATAAAAAGTGTAGAAGTTTGATTTGAAGTGAATATGCTCCGGTTTCTTGTATTCACTCATATCGAAACTGAAAAGTACAATTAACCACCCGGAGAATAGGTCAACTGTATTAATATCGTGTGTCCGCGACTTGAAAAGATGTATATTAGTGTGAATTAATCCGTAGTCCTACAAATTAGTTTATTTTAGGCTAAGGTAGTATTTTCCTTATAGTTAATGGTCCGATCAGGAAACATATTTACATATCATCCTCGCATTAGATTGCAAATTAGAGAACTTGATCTTAGCTTTAAAGGTAGAATATCTTTGACGTATTGAACGATTTTCACTTTCAAAATCCTTATCAAGCAATCGTATCAATATTACGAGAAGTAAAGCGAATAATTAGAAATGAGATGAAAAATTCCGTTCGAGTATTTACTTATTGTTGAACATTGGAATTCATGAATAATTTCGATTTTTTTTACTCAGATTAACTTTTTTGTGTGAAAATTTTGGAGCTTCTTCGACAATTCCAAAGTGTGAATCATTAACAGGGCTCGTATGAATATGAACTAAAAAGTTCGAAATATGGACTTAAATACGCGTTACAAAGTTAAAAACATGCATTAATATCCAATTAATTGCACTGAAAAATTTGAAATATGCACTAAAAACAAGTTACGTATGTATATATTTATTACTAAGAAAATGCAAATGTGAATTGGGTTAGTTGAATAATACTGCTGTTAATATTCATATAGTATATGCCGTATTTAAATAATAAACATATTAATTCTGATTGTTTACTGTAATATATCCCAAAATTACAAAGTTCAAACAAAAATCTTCAGAGATGTGAATTCATATACACTGTTAAATAGAATTCAAGTGATCCCACGAAATTAAAAATGTTAGAAACCAATTTCTGAAAACCTTAGAAATTCAGGAAAAAAATGTACAAAACATGCAAAATCTGAGCGAAAATCAACTGTTCGTGATGTCACTGAGTCTTAAGCAAATGAGAGGATAGTAACAACAATTCTGTTCTATTGGGTTATCTTATTCCCTGGAGCTATCTGCCTCATAGCATGCAAGCAAACTGAATGACCGTTACGCATGCGCATCGAGAGAGATCGCTTCCCTCCGGGACTTCCCCGCTCGCGCCATTGCGCTGTGTGGGGCCCGCGTGGCCAGCGCATCTGTTACTCGCTTCTGTCAGCCCGTATTGAAATGCTAACAGCGTAGTCCGCGGATTATCGAATACCGATATTCGGTAAAGTGGTGTGTTTTCGTGAACGACCCTCTGCGGTACGTCAGACCCACCACTTGTGTCTTTTTAATCTCTTTTTTCTAATCTCCCAGCTTTTATTCTTTGTCTGCCTTCAAGAATCATATTGTTCGTTCGTCCGGAAGATACGAATATACCTATGCTCGTCACGTTTTTATGCTGCGCAGGTATCTCTGAAACTGATAGAAAGCTATAGGCTAAACGTGAGCAACCAAAAATTGTTCTCGAATCTCGGATGAAAAAATAAATCGGAATATTTCTTTGACTGCCATTAATTTTCTATTGCGTCCCTTCAATTTTAGTTTGGTTTTTGTTAGACGAAGAAGCTTAAGCCAATAAATATAATGGAGAATATTTAAAATCATTATATTTAGTTAAAATCTTATAAAGAGCAGGTTATAGTGCGTGGTATTATCAACCGTATTAGACTTCCCTTAACCAGTGTTCAATTGGTATTCTTAAGAAATGTGTTTCGAAGAAAAATATCTCTTAGCTGATATAAATTACCTGAAGTGTCAGTCCTACGAGATAATTTTTCTGTAGTTCCTAAACGTGTTCAATTTATAGGGATACAAAGCACTTGTGGTTTACGGACACGTTTTTTGTCATATTCTGTACACAGTGATCAT
The DNA here is from genome assembly GCA_002313205.1 of Laupala kohalensis. Taxonomy (NCBI): domain Eukaryota; kingdom Metazoa; phylum Arthropoda; class Insecta; order Orthoptera; family Trigonidiidae; genus Laupala; species Laupala kohalensis. Next base: position 469,945 of record NNCF01128809.1, read on the forward strand.
TTCTTTCACCTACAGTACGTTGTATCCCAAACCCTCACATTAGCTTACATATTATAATATTGTAAACTCTCATAATACATAAGAGTTCTGAAGTTGCTCAAGTGAAGTGGTCCTTATCAATTATAACCCCAAAATAGTTCAAGTTAGATCAATTTATATTTTATTTCATTAAAGTAAAATGGCTCTTGTTTGTTCTTATTTGAAAATTTTATTTTAAACAATTTGCAATACCTCGAACACGTTGTTTACATTTGACAGCTATGTATTCGTTTTCTTTTTTTGTCCATTATTTTATTAGTAATATAACAAAATTCACGGCGTGTACCACACATGGTCTACAAGAGCATTACATATGACACGACCACTGCTCCATCACCACAGATACCTTACTAGCATCTTTGTAATTTTTCTTTGTTAATCTCATAGCAAATAAATTTCTTTTTAATTCAGATTACTCTTTATTACACTATTTGACGTGCATTCAATCTCCTGGGATGTGGGCAATCAATCCAATTATTCCCACAGAACGGTCCTTCAAAGTCAATTAATATGTCACACTCATCTCCAGTACTTATTTTTTCTTTTGAAAATTTCCCTTCACTGAATTCTTCGCTAATTTTAAATTTTAAAAAAATTCATCGACCCCTATTGTTACCCATTTATCTTTGTCAACTTATGGGAATGGGAATATAACATAGTGGTGTTAACAAAGCTATAAGAAACTCGTTTTTTGAAATTGAAGGAAAACCATACCTGACCTCAAAACACATCCAATTCAAAAATTATTCGTTTTTAAATGTTTTAAACACAAGTTTTTAAATTTTGTACGAAAATGTTCTAAAATTTTTAATTGTTAGAACCAAAATTTATACACTCCATGCAAAGTGAATTCATTGCAGTGAATTTCTTTTCTGTATGTATATCGAAAATATTCATAGAGAAAAGTAGTTAGCTACAATATCGGTAATTGCTGTTAGTAGGTCATTATTCTCTTAATTCTCTATTAAATTAATCACATCGGAACTATTTTGTCAATTAAGTACATTTTATAATGTATTCTCATCAGTGAACTTCTAATTGACATGAAATATTCATATCCCTTTTTGTTCAGTATGCTTGACATAGATACTAGCAATTATGGTACATTTTCTAGCAATATGTTGATTCAATTGAATAGTGTCTTTTTCATAGTACAGATATTGAGTAAAAATGGCTGCTTCTGACATTAGTCAAATGATCAACCGTTTACTACGTTAATAAAATTTTGATCAGAAAACTTCGTTTATCTTTAATAAATATACATTACTTATTATTTAAAACATCAAATTAAAGTTCTCGTACTAAAAACTACGCTTTGTTTTAAATTAGGGTTCATTATGACTCTTTCACTTGACTAAATTTGTAAAAGTTGATAATAATCGCCCATCGTCACCTCCTTGTTCTGGTAAAAGAAACAAAGAAAGAGTAAATTCAGATGTATCATGATTATGTACGTCATTTGAATTTCCTGCACTTTCCAATAATATCATAAACGTTACAATTAAGCTTAATAATTTAATGCGTATAATTAACGTAATATATCTGTTTACTGTCTTCCGTAGAAATGTTTGATCGTGTAAATGACTGACGCTTCAGCCTAGATCTTTATTGTTCTCTTATCGCACGGTAAACCTCGTAAATTTCTGCATTACTGAATTCTCCATTTAATTTGTGAGAGTTTGGTCGCACATTTTATTGATATTATGCAGCTTCTTCCTCATATATTTCAAGATATTTGTGCCCGTGAAAGGTCTCCCGTAAGATTACATGTACTTTAAGTTATAATTCGAATTTTGCATAGTAAATACCAAAATTTCATTAGATATATTCAAAGGCAATAATCATTTTTTTCTTTTGAAAAGAAGAATCGGAGTAGCTCCAAGCATTGCCCTCCAACCTTAAGCACTGAATTTCCTTTTCCTGAAAGCTGTTGAAAAAAATTTTAGTTACGTTTTAATAATTGTTGGTATATTAAATATGGTAATGAAATGCAATAAAATTAATTGTTTGAAGCAAATATATGCCATTGTAATTGGTTATATATATATATATATATATATATATATATATATANAATGTGAATTTTTACTACTCAAAAAGGAGAAACGAAAAGAAATTTTAAGGCGGCAAATGCAAGGTTACAAACACTATGAACAATAAATTGTCATACTAACGAAAAATTTATAAATCATTTAATTTTTGAAGTTATTATTGTTAGTTTTAATTCATAGTATGGCGATTTCTCACTAGTTTCACTTGTTAAAGCACGTAGGTCACGAGCGGCCTTACAGAGTGCATCTTGAGGTCATGAGAGCAAGAGTTACTCGAACTCAGTTACCTCAGATTTTGCAGTTCATTTTTTTCGAGTTTTTTTTTACCATTTAAGAGAGTTTTCAGCTTTTGACTTTTTCCATGTCTCTCATTCCCATCTCCACAGATGAATCTATCACCTAAGGAAAGGCTACGCTCTCAAACGCATGGGAAAAATTATATCAGGTAGTCATCAGTTAAGCATAAGCTTAGGTCGCGTTGTTACTATTCTTCTGTGTTCCTAGTTCTTCCTCATTTTTATTTCACAAGAAAAATAATTGCTAGATTATTTGCATCGTTTCGGAATGTATGAATATTTGCATTGCTCTAATGACATTTAAATATGGACGTAATTCTGATGAGACAATTAAAAACAAAAAAGAACGTCGGTGCGTCATCTCACGTGGGTTCATTATTCCTCTTGGATTTGAGATCAACAATTAAATGTCTTGCTAAAATTGAGAAAAAGAAGAGATTTGAGTTTATATTCTCCACATTACTATTTCGCTAGAAATTTGATTCTATTTATATTCCTTTTTAAACCCTGCTTCCAACAAATTCAGTACAGCGTATTACAACGTTTTTCTATCAAAATATATTCATTTTTCCAAGCTTTTATATTACTTGATTCGTTCTGATGTATGTAAGTTGTCCTTCCGTTTTAAGATTGGTAATTGATTTTTCGGTTACTTCCAGGTTTTCAATAGAGTCGAAATTTAATAGATGCGTGGAGTTTGTATAACAATAGATGATTCCAGTTTCAAAAATCTGTCTTTGTAACTACATAAGAATAATTATGATCTTCCGTGAATTACAACTCAGTCTTACCACACCACGTGGTTAATTATCACGTTTCACGATTATCTATAATGTAAATTCCAGTGATTAATAAACATTGTCTCATATATTTTAATTCTTGTCTAATGTTCCACAAAAATACCAGAATTCCCTTTTCAAGATGTTGTACTTGCAATAATTATTAGGAACAATAACTATTAGTCGAGGACCTAAGGCGCAGATTGTGAAAACCGTTATTAACCACCCGGTATTTCCCTCCCAAAAGGTCCCTTCACCTACCGCTGACTACCACGCTCATCAATGCGTACGCTGTCACTTCAACACTGTCGCGAACTCATATTGTATGCGAAAACAAAATATTGGAACAATATGTTTGTCATAGTTTAAAATTTATAGTGTAACAAGTTGTTCATCATACAGATGTGATCAGTAGTAAATAGATTACTAATATGCACCTAGACGATTAAAACAAGGAGAAAAAATGCTTGCTTCGAGAAATCTTTCTTAGACATTCCCAATATCTATTGAGAAACGTGAATTCACTTATTTTAAGTACACTTGGTGAGAATTAACTTTGTAGGATACAAGAGTATAAAGGTTTTTACAGCTTATAATACACAACTAAGAACCGTCAACATTTTTATATTTGTGTATTTCTCATATCGTCGACTAGGAAAAGTTAATTTCACGTTTGGAGTGAAAGCTACAAATATCGACGATTTTAATTGTGGCTTTGGCAACTTTAAAGTTATAAGTCGCCGTCAAAGTGTTGAATTTACATTCTATCAATGAACAAATTTATATTGTTAAATGGCGTACCCTTTTGTAAATCTTTCTCCTGTAATGCGAAACAATACTTTGTAAGCCAAAATCAAAGCAATTCGTCATTTAAAGTACACTTTCAATCGTCAATTACTTCCAAACATCCTCGACGGTTAACTCTTATATAAGAGTCACCCATACTTACGCCTACATTTGCGATTTCTCGCCCATTGCAATGAAGCAATACTGGATGTAAAAACATAGAGAAGATTAACCATTTGTTACCTTTATTGCAAAGTACCTCTTGGATATGCATCCTGAATGAAAGGAGGGTACTTTGGTGTCCTCGTTGACGAACCAAGATGTTGGATATGTTGCAACTGCGGATACTCGACTCGATGTTTGTTATGATCAGCGACTTCTCGGGTAAAACGAACTAAACTTTCAGTTGACTCAATTTGACAGCTGTTCTGACTCCTTTCTTGCTTCTTTGGAGCAACGTTTCCCAGAAATTGGTTGACCTTTCCTGAGAACGCCGACTCTTTTCAAGACCTTCGTTTATCCATTATTTATTTTTTGGTCAATAACTGGCCCGTTCCGGTACTTGAGGATCCGGTCCACACACAGTTCGGATCGCCAGGACCAGAAAGAGCTCCCGGGAACAAAGGAGGTTGGTGACGTCGTTGGGAGGGGAAATGAAAGGGTGAGTGCTGAGGGCACATGTCGAGGGGTCGTGTCGATCTCGGGGCCGCAGATTTGATCTCCATCGTCGCAAATCGGCGACGAGCAGAGCGTCGTTCTTCAGCGCGCGCTAATGCGGATAAAGCGGCTGCGCGAGGAGACTGGGTTGGCGAGAGGGAAAGTGGGTCGCGGAGCGGGCCTGTGACGGATAGCGTGGTCGTCGATCGAACGCAGTGTCATTGCGGGGGCGCGCAAACTGGAGGAAATGCTTGGGGTGGGGTGAGCAGGGACGGGGAATTGGCCGGATCGAAGCGGGGTTTGGGGGAGATGGTCCACACGCAGAGTGGAGAGGATTTGGAATAACAGATTCAGGAAGGTGAACAAGTGGTGAAATGTAATGGAAATTTGGGTGAAACGAACGAGATAAGAAAACAAATAGAAAGTTATGGAGTTAGAAGGAGGAGGAAAGTCTAATGATAACCGATAATTTTTTGTAGTTGCAACTAAGAGAAATGTTAACACCGTAAATAGTCCAAAATATATGTGAATTCCATTGCAAGAGGAATATTTTGTTGAAGCTTTGGAAACGAGACAGGAATTTAATCCCAATACTTCGAACGACTGATAAGCAGTATTGAAGCAGGCGAGTGAGAACGGGTAAACAAACATCGGAAAAACAACGCACAATACAAATACTGGTAAAGTAGTACTCCTCATTAACTTTTCGAATCCTTTTTTCTCCAACAGCAGCATATTATTTTATCCAATGTTAGAGGGGTGTACCAACACGATACAGTTATTCACATTGACAAAGAACAGGTATGGGTATTATATCCTTCGTCAAAATCTGATTTAGATGAATAAAACCAAATTTAGTAAATTGTTTAAATGTACATAAGAATTAATTACGTATGTCTTCGATTGTAACATTTGGGTACGGAAACTTCATTTTCTCCCTCCCTCGATCGGTCGTCGGTGGCGTACTTAGGCGGGGGCGGAGGAGGCGGTCCACCCTGGTTCTCCAAATGGGTCACTAAAAATCATTTACCTGGACGGGCCTCCAAAATCTTGTGTGAGTGTGGGAGGGGTGTGCTCCAAAAAATAAATCCCACCCCGGACCTCGTGAGGTTTAGGTACGCTACTGTCGATAGGTTATTTTCGGAGACGATTAAATGTCCATAGTTGTGAAATGAAGTAATAAAGGGAAAGGCAAAGTGGATTCATTTTGTTAAAATGTTTTCAATTGTTTCAGATTGTAATTTCTAGTTCATGTTTCGTATATTTTGTGTTCATTTAGGCAGTCTGTGTTTTATGTATATTTCTTTTAATGATTTTTTTCATTAGCTGACTCGTATGTACACACATTTGTTGAAAAAGTGCTACAATAACATTACACAGGATACACATGGACTTAGAAATGATGAGAAATCAAAACGAAGGCGCAATCCAAACCAGCTAGGTTGTGTGTCGTGTGGGACGAATTTCTGCCGGTGTTATTACCCCACAAATAAACAAATCGTATCTTGTTGCAGGGTAAAGATAAGTATAATTAGTATAAATTCAGTAAATAAACATATTCTCTCTAGTAACTCCCCGTCACTCATAAGGTATAGTTTTGTTTTAGTATGAGTTAACCGGCAAAAGCAAAAATAATAATTACTTTCATCTTGTCCATTGAAAAATAAATACATACATAAATAGTAATCAAATGTGTAGTCTGACTAAAGACTCGCTTTCATTTAAAGTTTTCGGTAATATTTAGCAAAAATACAGGTTAACTTTGGGGTGTTTTCCAAGTTGTTTTTATCAATATTTACCAAGCGACATCATTGCAACTATGATTCTAATATAATTTGATCTTCCTTATTTCAAATATTGACATAATTTTGCTCTAAAAGCAATGTTTTCGTTATAACTCAAATGTCCAAAACGTACACAATTATGCGGAAAATGTTGGGACATTAAAATTTTCTCATCGAAAGACGAAGCAAAATGATATTCTCCCACTGATTCGTATCAATTGTTTGTTTATTAAAATTTAATACAAAAAAACATTTGTCATAATAATAATTTTGTGAATATGTTCTTATCGACTTTGATGGTCTGATTTGTATCTCTATTTTGCTTTTACGTAAAACGTATGTACGAAATATAATTAGAAGGAATGAAAAAATAAGTAAAATGCAACCAGGATTTTTCTGCGACGAGTATAACCTCAACGTAAATTTGTCGTAACTTCAACATAGGACTGTACCAATGTTCTGCAGCAATAAAGACACTTGTAAATGTGACGTCATAAACATACACACTCGTAACAAATGAAAGTGATGCTAGTACTTTCAATTTCAGTCGTGAAGTGGAGCCACATACCTGACGTAGAGATAGAGGGGATTGGGAGTCCAAATAATTCAAATGGAGGCAACGAGAACTCCACAAGCTGAAATTACACATTGTCCCAATGTATTACTTACTATACGCAAGTTGTCCCATTTTACAGAGTATTAATTTTCTCAAGTTTGAAGAATTTATTTTAATCATGATTTATTTAAAAATTTAGATTTTAATACTCCGCAAACAGGTAAGTGTACTTTGGCATTTATATGTTGGAAAGGAGTTAGTGATAATAAGGACTCACCACATCTCTCATTGCATTGCGGTGAAAATAATTGCATCGTGCAGATGTTCCTAATCAGTGACAAAGAGACACAAGACCTTCTGACATATAAACATAGGAAATCGAGGTTATCATCAGAAGATGTATCGACTTCGTAAGTTGTATATATGATATAAAGTGTGTCCCAAGACTCGCGTATTTACTTTGGATGGTAGATATAGAAAAAAAGTTCCGAATATAAAAGTCTTAAACTATTTTTCTCTCCCGATTAATCTATTTTTACTAATTGAAGCAAGCAAATGGAAAAGATTGAAAGTGCCAAATCCTCGATTTCACTGAACACAAAAAAATCATAAAAAGCCACTGTTGACTATGAAAAGGTATGTAATAATTATTTGTTTGATGTTGCAACTAAAGGTACTGTAAAAATTTTTTTTTCCGAATTTAAAGTGTTTCGTTGAAACCGTGGTAAGTTCCAAATAATTAAAATAAGGAGAATGCCCTAAGTGCCACATGTGATTTCGAAAAACGTTCTGAGAACCACGAATAGTGCCAAAAGAGTTTGTGCTATGCCTAATAACCATAACTTTGCCAGGCGTTAAAGTAAACAATTGAAAGAATAGTAAATGAAATATTATAATATCGATTTCCGAGATTGAAATTACGTAATAAGCGGTACATTATAATTCTACGAGTACAATAAATATCTCAACCTGCAAGTACGATAAAAGAAAAATTTCAAGGAATATCATCCTAATAATATTTTTATATTCATCACAATTATATTTTTTAACTTTTCTTTTAAATTTTGTGAATATTAAAGAATGGGATAAAGACTCAATCAAAAGAATTAAAATTCTAACTTTACTACTGGATTTCAACAACACTCACAGCGAACGACACCAAACACTATTGCTAAATGAAACAAACAGCATAAAGTTTGGCACTTAGAACGATACTCATGTTAGCTTCGCGACGATGTAGACGCTAACGATAAATTTTGACCGCCATAGCAATTAAAATATCAACTGGAGGCACTCCTGGCTTGATAAAAAACTGTCACAGTATATTTGCCCAGTCCCTTGGAGTATTTTGGCGTGTTTCAGATAAAAATATTAATACAAATTTGTTTTTATACAATATATTAATAATTTAAGGACGTGTCTCTATTCACATATTTAAAATAGTAATATAATTTTTACAGCAAATTTTTTTAAACCGTTTCTATCTGCAAAACACCAAACCTATTCTTATAAAAATAGTTAATAGAAATATAGGAAGGAATATAAATCATTGTAATGCTTTAATATATTTAAATTTTTTATACTTAATAATACAGAAATATTTTACTATTCTTTGTATATGCATCTATGCAATTATAGGATTTGTGGAGACTTTTTTTACTTAAGTACTGTTCTTACTTTTTAGGAAATACTCTTGTTCATCAAAATAACAGTCGAATTAAGGTCCACATTTACCGTCCTAGCGTGTCAGCCACCCCTTGAGAAAAATGTATATGTCATCAGGAATCCTTCTGCATAATTGTAATCCGAATTTAAAAAAATATGTAATTAAATCAGATATTATTTTTATTTGTGTTTTTGTGTGAATATGTCTGTTCATAAAAAAGGGTCGTTTCAGTGTGTAACGCGCTCGCCTTCTACCTCTGGGGCCGCCGGTTCAAACCCGGTCCGATCCAAGTAGAATCCGAGGTGGTGGACGGAGCGGTGTTCGCGGCAGGTTTTCTCGGGGTTCTCCCGTTTCCCCTGCCTATCATTCCACCACAACATTCACTCAATCATTCACACCCATTTCATTTCATAAATCACCGCTTCAGGGGAGGTGCGTCAGGAAGGGCATCCGGCACCATGAATATTCCCCAGCCAAATCCTAAGATGCATCAGATCCATCCCCATTTGCGCCGACCCCACACTAAAGTGGGAAAAGGCTTAAAGTGAAAGAAGATAAAAAAGGGTCGTTTGATTTGGTATTAATTATATACGCAGACGGAAAATGTGACTAATTCTGACAAAAAAACGTTAGAAGCGATCTCTTCAAGTTATCAGTTAAAATTTTGATACGACATCATTGTTTCTGAAATGACAAAGAATTTATTGATTTTAGTAAAATAATTTAATGTCTGTTTTAAATATTCCATTACATATTTTATATTCAAGTGACATACAGAAATCTCTTAAATTGCGGTGTTCTGTGTTTTTGTGAATTAAAAATATCGATCTACAATAAAAATTACTTCCCAAGGGAGTCGCCTCATATGAGGATTATAATTTTTATGAGATCACCTCAGAGGTCTGAGAGTCTCGCGAGTTGAATGTCAAACGTAGACTGGGTGGTGCAGTTGAAGCGCATCACTGGGGCATAAATAATACCAGAAATAATGAAATTATTTAGACCTGATTATTACAAATAACCTAAAAAGGATATAAAACTTTAAAGTAATAAAATCAAAATTGAACATATTGGAGTTTAATGCACACATTTAAATTTTTTTATTGTATCTTAATAGAATATTGATTTCCAACAAAGTTTGGAAGCTGAGAGTGATATATATTATTTCTAATAAATTATCGAAAATTGGGATTTTTGTGAAATCCTGTGAGATAAACTTGAAATGTCTAAAAAACGGTATACGTGAAGAATCCCAATCTTTCACTAAACGATCATCATTTAGATGGTAATAAGTCATAAAAATATTATCTCTCAGATGTATCTAGTCACAATTTTATGATTTTTAAAAGGTAAAATAGTAATTAAGTTTTAGCGAATATGAATAAAATTGGGAGTAAATCATTTAATATATAAAATATTATAAGATTGTTTTATGTATATGTAGTTAACTTATTTTCGTACAGCTACCAAGACAAAATTCATTTATTTGTTTATGTGCTACAATCACCTGATGTTAACAGAAAGCAGCTGTCTGGAAGTCGTCAGCGTTATTTCAGATTTTGTCGACTTACAAAATTCTACTTAGTATTTCAATTAATAAATTAGATACTGTATATTTCCATGTAAAAATCTTTGTTTAATACTTTATTAAACTTATTATATATGTAAACTCAGGGCAGGTGCAATTTTGCATCCCTCTGAAACTTTATTTTGATAAACAAAACTTTGTAGACAATTTTTGTTAGAAAATTTCACTTGATGACTGGAGTTTCATCATGAGGTAAAGTGGAAGTTCACTCCAAGTGGTATGATTTTGACATGAACGTAAGAGTTGAAATCCACTCAAATGACCTAAAATGTGAGCTATATTATGTTAAAGGATAAATATCTTCAATAGGTAAGTCTTAAAAACAAACCGTACAGAATAATATTTTATAAACAACCAGTGTGCGTCTTGCTATTGAAATTCCAATCTACAGATTTTTAACAAATCAGTTGGTGAGTAGAGTCTGGAGAAGGTAGAAGAGCAACCTACATAAGGGAACTGTACTATGTTTTATGATATGCCATGAACTCTTTCCTAACTACGAAATTATAGAAAAAATAAACATGAAAATACAACATTGCTTCGTTTAAACTCGATTAAAACTACTTTTATTCATGTCCAAAGAGTTTCAGTATCAATGAATGAAACTGCCTCAGGACACACTAGTAAATTGAAGAACTCGCCGTATATTAAAAAGTCAGAGGGAAACGATAACCGAGTTTATTGACCTTTTTGATATCTCGCAAAAATTATCAAATTTGCCTGAAAATCATTGGATAAAAGGAATGTGATGCAATTTATTTGTAGGTAAATATCTACATGTTTTCATCGTAGTTCTTGAGATATGAACGAATTATCCAAGATTTTGAATGAAACTGTACGTGTTTTGAGTTAACGAGAGAATATCTGATTGCTTCGAATATAAATTTTCAGACAAAATTACTTAATATTCGCAGAAGGGATAAATTTAAGATTCACCGAAAGTGATTTAATACTCTTACGAATAAGTATTTTTTTAAACTTTACAATACTCTCCTTATCAAAAGGTGATAAGTGAAATAAATTTTCTTTGAATATGATTTATAGAAGTATTTCATTCCCATAATCGGTTCAGATGTTGGCGAGTCCTAAATCTCCCATTTAAAAAAACATTCGGTACATTATTAAGACGTAACTGTTCATTCCTCCTTGTAAATTTTTTAGAAATTTTGGAGAATGCATAGCGGAAACTCAAATTACAAAGGTGAGTTTCTATTTATCTGAAAACGAATTATCAGAAACTATTAACTTTTTAAAATAAGCAACATACCGAAACATTATGCTCCATTGTCGACAAATGAAACAATATTGATTATTTGCACTTCTTGTTGATTTCCATAGCTTTATGAGTAATTATGAACTGAAAATAATCCTTATCAGAATGATGAAAACAGTATTTGGGTGTTTTGGGTTAAGTATTAGTGGAGAGAGGAAAAAACAATCTGAGAGCCGATTCGTGAGGCAATTTTTTGCCTATAATAACATTCATACCAGAAATGTCATTCAAATGATGTCAGATAACGTTTGTTCCTTTCCATAATTTCATTCGTGTATTTCTTGTCTCACGAAAACTATTGAGGTTGGTTTATCTGACTCTCGTATGTCAAAAATTTTGCTGTCAGTAGAGTACATACGATAGCATCATTAATATGTATTTTTACCGTTACTGTACACTAGTGACGAATCTTGCTTAAAATTCCGTGAACTCTTCGGAATTTCTGACACACGACGTACCCGTTCTTCGTATTGTAGGGAAGGATGCTGGCAGACGTAATCCCGAAAACTGTAATGTCAAACTTGTCTACCTATGAAGCCCTCAGTTCGGCAAAGCTACAGACAAACTATCTTGAAATACGCAAGAAGAGCACACAGTTAGAGATCGTAGAACGTGATCTGAAATTGAAATGAAGCTCTCTTCTGAAAACAAGAAAACAGTTTCTTTCGTCGTGTACATAGAATAGGAAACTAACCAAAGGAAACTCAAGAGGCAAAAATAAAATATGCGGAAGGTCTTCCTTTCATTGAATTTCGCTGCTTTCGCTGAATCTGGTATTCGCGTACGTACTCTGAAGGGAGAATACTTATATAAAGAACATGACACTGTTTCAACCTCCGTAGATCTAAAATTTCTCATTTTTGTACCATTCCTTTTTTTCTGAACGTTGGAAAAGCATGGAAAAATTATACCACGTTTTAGGAACAATATATTTATTTGCTTAGGAATAAAAAGATTGTGCTTCTTATTCCTTTTTTGAATTGTTTAGACCTTGAAATATGAAATTATTACTGTATGAACATTCTTGCTGAATATCTTGTCATCTTTGCACCCAGCTTGGGCAGGTTAAGATCTGCGATTTACTAAACAGATTTTTATTTTCTATTTTATGATGTGAGAAGCTATTTCTCCATTTCATGATATTTCTTAAACAATTTATGGTTATTTACTATACGTTTGTGAGTAACCGAACTCAGCAGACGGCAGATTCATATTTCAAGCATCCAAAAATCTTTAAACTTATTTATAGATGTGTCGGATTTTATCGTTTGACGCAAATGTTTTTAATTTTATGTAAATATTTTCCTTTTTATCAATTAAATAAAATGAGATGTGGGTAACGTTTAATATACAAAACATTTGTACTTACTGCATGAACATATATGGAAGTAAGTTATACAGGGATATACAGACATTCTGATATGCCAACTGGGAAATGTTTTTCAAGAATTTGTATATTTGCTATTTTCTTAATATTGGTGGGTGCTAGAGAAAAATAAACGCCTAGTCATGTCCAGCACATCAAAATATATGACAATCACTACAGGGGGGCCCAAAATGACACCACTTTTACATTTTTGTCAGGTGGAGTAATTGATCAAAGACACATTTATTTAAATACACAATGCAAGCGTTTTTATTTTTCTTATTGCTCATAATAGTTATATGTTAACTGTATCAAGCAGAACTAAGATTCTGTCATCTTCGGTGTCTACTAAAACGTGAGGTGTCTGGAATATTTTTACTCCGGTCTCTGAAACCTAGTTTAAAATTTTTTTATTTTATTTTGGCAATTAATTTTGAGGATTCAACTTATATGTTTGAACAATTGAAATTCCAATGTTATTACAATTAACTTATTTTTTATGGAAATATTTCACCATCTATGTTCTGAAGATTTATTTTTATGTTTGGTGCTCGGAAAGTTTGTTCGTGACTTTCGAAATTTTTACTTCCCACAATTTTGAATCTTCGCCAAAACTTCGCACCAGAAGGCTATAAACACGACTTGTTTTGCAGATTATGCATAATATTCTGTTATCCCACAAAGTTTTACAAATTTCCTTCGAAAATGGCGAGTGACTTTACTTCTGGTAAAATAATAAAAACATTTTTCTAAGTCAAACATTATATTGTTAGGTTATGCTGTAGTCACATAATTCTTTTCTTGACCTTTTCTGACGTGTGTTTTTGATACAATAGTGTGACGCGTTTGATGCATACCATGTCCGTACTTTTATTTTAATATGTTCTCTTACAGTTTTTATATAAGTTCTTTATTCCGATATAATAATTCTCTGTTGTTGTAGGATAATGATTACATCCCTAAATCATTTCGAGATAGAAAGAGTATAAACATTTCTACTTATAGTTTCCGTCCTCTTTTAAGACAGAACTATATTTCACATCGTAGGTTTGCCTTTCGTAAACAGGACTCGGATCAATATGCACTCAAAATTGGAAAATATTCACTTAAGGTATGCGCTAAAAGAATTCAAAATATTCAATAAATATCTAATTTAATGCACTAAGAAATTAAAAAGATGCACTTTATAAAACCGAGTTACATACATATCTACTAAAATAGTGCAAGTGTAAAATGGGTTAGTGAATTGTTCATACAGAATAATATATATTTAAATATTTATCATTGACAATCTGATTGTTACGTTAATTTAACCTAAAAATTATATAGTTCAATCAAAAACTTTCAAAAATATGCATTTATATTGAAACAAAAATCTTTTAAAACATCCGCATTTATATACACTAATAAATTAAATTGAAATTGTCCTACGATGTTAAAATGCTATAAATCAATTCCTCAAAGCCATAGAAAGTACCAAACATGTACTACTACTATGAATAGATATTTGCTAACCGAGTATCACAATGACAAATATTTTAAATTCAGTTCGCGAGACTAATAAAGGTGTTATTAACACACAGCGACAAAGGAAAGCCACAACGACCTAAATCTGTGACAAACTTTAAGGCAAAATTGTCGATCCTCAGTTCGTAGGAATATATTTGTATATCCGTTCATGCTACGAGGAATAAAAGTTACGATTTTACCACGGAGTACTTCTCCAAAACAAGAATCTAATACACATTAACATTTCATCAAACACATTGTAATTAAGCGGCACATTAATTAGCAACAACCTATTAAGAGTGTTCTCGTATCTTATGCCGCTTCGTGAGCGACCACTTCGATGTGCGTTACATGGGACATTTACGTCCTAACTAATTACGAAGTTCCTTCCTTTTGTTGCGCCGTAACCTTCAACAATGGAGAGGATTCTATCTTCTTGCGAGTGTCCTCCTTCCGGCGCGAGGGCTCCTCGCCTCGCGACAGCTTCCAGCACCGCCGCTGACACGGTGATGGGAACGTGTCGCCGCCTCTTTGACATATTAATGCGTTTAATTAACGGGAAGGGTGGCGGCGGGGAGCGAACGGAGACAGGCGGGGAGTTTTAGTGGTTTTCGAAACGGGTGTTGTTCGACACGACCGTTGGGGACGCGGACTTCGCAACACGTGGAAGGGGAGAGAGGTGCTGGATGGGATGTTGTGGCGGAGAGGGTATCCCGGGGAGTCCGCCCCTCCCCCGCCCACGTCACTGAATATGCTCGCGCTGCTGTTGCCCGAGTCCGCATACTCAAAGACCAGGTTAATTGGGTTGTAAACTTGTTTACCAGTTGATTGCCTCTCGGAGCGAGGACCCGCTTCGCTGTCCCTCCATTGCCGCTGTCAGCAGTCGGGTGGGCGGAGATGACGCCGCCGCGATGTCCAGAAGACGTAGACGGTACGAGTGGAATGAGACTGAAGGGGGGGAGCAAGAATCACCTCAAACCCAGCACTGCTGCGTCACATTAAGTGCCTTCACATTATTTGGTGACTAATTTCGGATCTCTGATTGAAATTGTGTCAGGAGGTGCCATGACGCGACAGGTCGGGTAGACAAGCTACTGCGAATAGGAGGGAAACAATAGCGGAAATTCGTACTTTTATCTCCCTAAAGAAAAAATTGTATCCAATTGATTAGGGTCTTAGTAAAGCAAGGCAAACAAAGGCATTCTGATAAATAATAACTCAAATATATCTCTACGTCCTTAAAACAACTTTTTAGATACAAACAATCTCACTTTTTTATGATGAAAATGTAGTCTTAGGGGCATTTTTCGTGAAACCGACTATTTACAAATTGTTTTCTGATTGGGTAATACTTATCCGCGCCCTTACACAAATATAAAGTGATTTGATGTGGGGACTAATTGTTGATATCCGGTCTTTTAGACACTGGTGTAATGTGAGGTAGTGCAATATAATAAAATAATTTCCGTTTTTAATATATTGGGAGTTAAATACTTCATTTGTCAAAAACAAACAAACGGAAATGGATAGATAATTAATACATAAGTAATTTCAATAATATTTAAAAAAAATTATAATATATAAATTGACAATATCTACATAATACTACAATTACTACCCGTCATAAAATGGGAATTTTACTTCTTTAGGAGATACAGAACTGTAAGTGATATGGCGCCGCGCCGCACGTCCCACTCTGTACCCGCTCTGGCCAGTCGGAAACATAATTTAGAACAGTGGCTCACAATCTGTGGAATGCGTACCCCACGGGGGCGAGAGATGGCGCCGAGGAGGGCGAAACGTTTTTAAAAGTACAACGTTCACTTAAATTCAATGATTATTTTTTTTCTTTTCGACGAAATAAAACATTCTAAATATCAATTATTAAATGTTTGGCGATTTTTTATGTTTAGAATGTACGTAATGCAATTTTATAAAATAAATATTATACTAAATTTAAGTTTTACAACTGTTGCTAGAGTTACTTAAAGTAAAGTATTATAAACTGATTTAGGACAAATAATAAATTTGTGGAGTGTAAATACTATTCTTTTGTTTCCATATGTTTAAAATTAATCAAATGTAAGACTAATTATATTTTACATAGAAAAATAACTCGATGAGGGATATATTATTCTTCAAAAGTTTCATGAGAGGGGGGGAAGGGTCATTCTAAAAAGTTTTGGAACAGCTGAATTAGAACATAGTGATTGCACTTTCTAATATTTTTGTGATATTTTATTGTCATCTGCGACATATTTTGTAAACACTAAAAAATTAACAAAAATACAAATATTTGCTGGCGACACATCGATAAATACTATTATATATTAGAATCGTCAAAATTTGTTGGTTGCAATTAAAAGGTATTTAATGAACCGTGATTTTTATGTAGATTAAATATAGGAACAAACATATGATACAGATTCACATTAATAAAATTAAATAATATTAATAAGGATATTTTAGTACTTAACAAATAATATTCTATCATGCAACAACAATAAAAACAATATTCATTGAAGAAAACTTAATAATAAGTATTTATTACACTCATAATTCATAAAACATTATTTGCAAACAGTTATAGATATAACTAAATTCGAATTGCATAACTTACTAGTACGTACTTAGTGAATACGATCTCCGACCACAGCGTTATATTACACCCATGGAATACGAAATTATCCACGTTAAGATTAACTTCATGTTACACGTTCCCTGAATTGTTTCACTTTTACTCAATTTTCGTAAATTTTTTATCTCGAAATCCAAAAATTTTACTTAAATAAGTGTTAATTTGATTATTTTATCAGCCTCTCAGCAGAAAGAAATAAGTGATAATTTTTTAAACTACTTTTCAACACAAATGTCATTAGATCAATAGTACTACAAAGCCATTATCTGATACAATGAGTTGAGTGGCGATGTCAAAATGTTTCGTTGGAGAAATTGCAACTTTGATTAGAGAGTGCGGCGCATGTGTGGATCTTGATGAGGCCAATTTCCGTCTCCTAGGAATTGACCTGATGAAAGAGGTGGTGTGGTACAGCTACGAGAGGCGAAACGCTGGTTGCGTCGTCCGAGCACGTGTCACCATCCAAAAGTGGCAGTGACGGGGAGCCATGTGGGAGTCTCACAGCCACTTGGCTAATGCACAATGACTCTACTAGCTCCCAATCACCTTCACGTCTCCTCCGGCCTCTTTCTCAACACGCGGTTCCTACCGACCTCCAAACGTCTCCATCGTCTTTAACCCTGCATATATATATATATATATATATATATATATATATATATATATATATATATATATATATATATNAGCAAAAATGCAATATATCTTCAGAGTTCCCTGTGACTTCTATATTTTTTAATGTTGGGATTTGACTGAAATATTCGCGAAATGGTTCATATGTGAATCATGCAAGATTTTGATACCTTTTTTTAGAAGGATTAACTTCGTTTAAAAGTGACAGGATGCACATAAAATCTGACAACAATGATTCATAAGATATAAAACTTAATGAATAATTTTCTTGCTTTGCTTGCACCTTTTGAATTGCACATCTTACAAGACTACTCTTCAGTCATTCATATGCACTTTCCCTGTTTGTTATGACTGTCTTGTGTATTTTCCAAGGTCTTTTTGTTCTTCTAAGATGGTTTATGTTCAAGTTTTGTCACGATTCTTACTTTTTGTGGTGCTTTCAATTGCTTCCCTCCTCTTTATATGCGTTACTCATACATGCTCTTTTGTTCCTGTCTTCCACGTTTTATTTTGTATATTTTATTTCATCTATATTTTTTTAATCTTTTCTGTCCATATTAGTTACTCCTACATCTTGGGATTCCCAGTTTCTTCGATTTACTGCATGCATAGATATTTATTTACACTGATTCCAAAGCATTCCACATTGAAGCATTTTTGACCTGCATTGCCTCTGTCTTTGCGACCACGGTTCTGCACCTCAACCCAGATAAAGCTTTTCACTACTTTTGCTTTCTGCGCACACGCAACGCCGTTGTGCTTTTACTCACCGTCGAGCTCCTCCTCTTTGTCTTGTCGAGTTGGTTCTTCCCTACATCAAACTGCTGGGGTTCGAATCCCGCTCTCATCTCTCAGACACATCACCGCAAAAAATTTCTCACCCCCCCCCCTCCCTCGCATAAATCCGACGTCCAGCACTCGTTTGCTTGTCACCCACATTCCTCGCAATCTTACTCCCTCGGTGTTTGTCTCCCTGTCCACGCCACATCTCTTCCCGCTCGTCCCCGCGGTGCCGTCGGCCCCAGAAGGGCTCAGCTCTAAGTGATGAAACGTATTGCGCGCGCCGTGACATCGCCACTCACCAATCTGCGGGAAAGCATCGCGGCTGATGGCTGAAGGACCTCGTGGCGTTTGGGGCCATTCGATGGCTGAGCAGCGGCAGAGCAGAGGTGCCCTCAGAAAGCAATCCTTCCCATCCTCCATGCAGTTGAAACCACTCGGCTGTAAAACAATGAACATTGCCAGTATCATTAAGCACTTGTAAGAGTGTTGATCAACACAAAGAAAAAATAGATATCAGCAATCAACGTCGCGATATTTGAATTTTATTAGCAATAATTTTACTATAAGTAATGATGCACATATAGTTTTCCCGTGTATTTGCCACAACTACATCTTCTGAAGTTTTCTTAGTTCTTAATGAAAAATCAGTGCATGAAAACAAAGAACTAACTCACATTCCAAAACCTTCAGATCAACTTGGCTGAATGACTTTTAAAATAACAACTTAACCGCTTAACCAGAAGTATCAAACTTTCTATGATAAATACAACGAAAGATATTTACTCATCTTTCAAAAAAATCAAAATTAAAACTCCAAATTGTAGTAGAGCAACAATTTAAGGAATAACAACACTCTTAATTGAAATAATTTTTTTCAATATTTTTTTATGTACATGCAATTTCAAACATGTAATGTAACAAAAGGGTTGCAATACTTTCGATCAATCATTGTAAAGTAACACGAGAGAAAAGGAAATTATACTTATTAAATACGTCGTTAGTTTTATTCGTGTGAATGCTTCCTGTGATGGGTGATTTGATAAAATTGTAATATCGAAATATTTACGTATTTGTTAGTTGTCAATGTATTATAGATCCTTTAATGTATCGTTTGATTTTTTTCTGGCAACTTGGTCATAATAATCAATGATCATATGCACCCGGTCCAAGGACTGAGCACATCATTCTGAAGAGTCACGTAATACTTTAGTGATGTCGTGTGTCTGTACGAGTTATAAAAGTACAAAAATATTGTAACAAGTGTTCGGAACTATTAACAATTTCATAACTTTTCAAATGATGTGCGTTAAATATAATGTTAAAATTTAAAAATACATATCTATATTAGCAGAATGTACATTTCATCACCTACATAAAGGAAGTTATGAAATTGCGAAAGATGATTCACACGGCAAAGAGTTTATGTAATGTAATAAAGAGGGTACTAAGGTAAGTTTAATCGAATGAATTAGGTTTAATTCATCACATTATATGGAAATCTTTTAATGAAGTTAAAAGAAATTATCCATTGTTCCATATTGTATTATTTGGTTTTGAATGAAAATTTTATCTTTCTTCCCTATTTCCTTATAGTTTGAAATTTCACCCGGTTTTGGCATTTTATTAGCCTTGATATTGCTAATTAAATAAGTATATTAGGTTCAAAAGGAGTAGAGATAAATTGTCAGATTGTTCTAAGGTTTTGATGTACATTTTTATTTCCATAGGCATAGCTCGGCAGAAAAGCGTTTATCCGTTAATCGTTAATTACCGAAGTTTACATTTTGTTTAACTTTTAAGTTAATTTCGAAAACCACTAATGGTTTTATTAACATCAGTTACATGTCATTTAATCTTCTGTTAAAGTCCATTAATTATTAAGCATTGTTGCCATGGTGGGTGGCGCAGTGTAAGTAGTCAGGTATGTCTTATCACGCGTAATGGAAACGGACGATCCGTTATTGCTCAAGAGTCGTTTCCCGAGGAATGTCAGGAAATGCTCCAACATCGAGTGCATTTGCCTCGATGAATGTATAAGGATCAATACCTCTGTACGGTCAGAGATTCCTGCGCTACGCGTCGTAGGAAGGGCCGAAGTCAACAGACCTCAAGCACACGTAGAACATTGGGAACCCACCGTAGTGCTACAATTTATATTCAGATTAGGGGATTCGCCCCTTGACCATATAATTTTTACACTAGGATTCAGGGATTCTAATACACAAATACTATACAGAAAGTAAAAGATCAGTCATTTGGCAGCTTGCGGTGGCCCCCTCCCTCCCCACACTTGTTTCCGTCCACCGACTGGGGGACTGACCTTGAATTCAAAACCGAGCTAGCATACCCGAACTAAACTTTCATTTAGTTGACGATCTTAATGTATTGTTTTCAATGTTTTTTACAATGTAACTTAACTGGGTACCAGAAAACATTACCGTTTGACGACTCTGGAAAACGAATTATGTGGAGTAATAAAATATTACGAGTCAGCCTAACTATAGAATCCTCGACTATTTGTCTCATGCAACATTTAAAGTATTCAATTCACGTTTAACCAACAAGAAGCTAACGCTTCAACGATTTATATTTCATTTTCCATAATATGCGATACCTTAGTTAAAATTGTGCGTAATTTTTTTCTCAAAGTAAATGTCTTAAATCTAAGCCCGTGTCTTCTTGTGATTATGTTTGGCGTATTTGTGGTATCATGGATGGTGTAAGTTAACTTCAGACCAGTTCAGTCAACTTCATTTGGGAAAATAGAGGACGGTCCAAATGGAAGACAATAGAAATCTCATTTACGAGTATGATTCATTACAAATAAAATTTTATATTTTTCCTCAAAATATGGTAACAAAAGGCTATTTCGTTCACCATCTAACACAAATGAGTTCAACTTTAGAATATGATTGGGTATACATTTCATATCCACAACAGAACCATTCGCAATCATCCAGTATTGGAGTCATTACCGTATTCGATCATCCCGAAATTGGCCATCATTAATATTGCTTATTTGAATTTGACACACCACGACTCAGTGGCTCCACAACATAGTTACAAATCAATATCGCCTTGTACATATTCATCTACCAATCACTTACATACCGTACAAATGATTAAACTTTTATCGGACGAAAATTTGTTTGAGAGGACTGAGCACATCAATTTCAAGAGTCACGTTATACTTTAATAATATCATACATCTGCTCGAGTTGTAAAAGTATAAATATATTGTAACGTTTTGTAATGTTAAGAAAAATAAACATTTTTATAAAAACTTTCCAAATGATGTACGTTAAATATAACATTAACATTTTGAAATGTAAATTTGAAAAGAGAAAGGGAAATAACTGGGTTTAGAAAGTGATGAAATCAAGATGAGAATTTGTGGTGTTTACAGCAAAGACGCCCAAGGACTGAGGGCAGCGCTACAATACCTGCTTTTTATCATATGGGAATTCATAGGAGAGGGAATCTTACAGAAGAATTATTTATAATGGTATGGATACACTTAGGAAAGTGAGCGAGTGAGAGTGGATAGGATACAAACAAGGTTAGAAACATTGGAAATGTTAAAGCTTCAGAATCCTTGAACGTAAAGAAAGAAGTGTGGAAAACGCACAGGGGGTATAGCGTAGGATTAGACAGCGAAATTTTTCGAGTTAAGCTAGTGTTGGGTGGTCGCAAGTCATTCCAATTTAGTACGCAGCATCGCGCAGACGTATATCGCCTGAGGTCAGAGTTTGAAGTTTCAAAAAATAGTGCTGTTAATTAATCATAATCCAGCTCAGTGTAAGTTCTCTATCACCAAACAGTGAATATTGCGCAAAATAATCAACACGAACTCATTAATGACGTTCTGGAGTTGACGAGTACTTGAGATGACGTTCGGGTGATCTTAGAATCGTCAGAAATAGAGCCATGATAGAAGAAGCATGAAGCAAGTAGGGTAGTGACATCAGTCCCTAACTTAAAAGTAATAAGGGTTAATTAGAGCTTTTTTTCATTTATTTAACTCGCTATTCAGTACCCTATTCTTTCGCCTGTTTAATTATTACCAGGGAATATTCCTCTCAACCTTTCACCTCCGTCTTCATCCAATTAATGTCTGCAGTTATTATCCCTAAACATAACTATTTCAACTTATCTTGAACACTTTCCTCACACACATTACTCTTCGTACATACTCTTCCATTATATTGTAAACTCTTTCATCTGCGATGTACTCCGCCCAATCTCTCGCTATTATTTTGCCTCCTATTCGCACCCGTTTTATCCACCACGCACGTTTGTCCCCGTTCAGCTCACTATCGTGTAATTCGGTCTACATCCTCCTCTCCTTTCCCACAGGAACATTTCATCGTCTCCCTTAAGTACATTTTAGGGCTAATTAGGGCTGTAGACTCTGCACTGTATCAAAAAAAAACCGCCATGTTACGTGTTGACACGGAACAAGTTCTCACCGTTTTCTGGGGAGAAAGCCGTGAGTCATGCTGGTCTCCAGCAGAGATCCCCAGGATCCATTCGCAGGTTTCGTCGCACTGGAACGCTGTATCATTTCATTGTGGTAGTTAAAAATACTGCCGAGGTGAGATTCACCCTTCTTAAGTAAAAGTGCAACATCCTCAAAAAAATCCTCAAATAGTTTGATAAATTGTAACAATGGTCAAAATTCATCAAATGTGCAAAAACGTTTTTTGTACTATGCACGTAAATAATAACACTGTAAACATCTTCGAGCTTCTGTTCACAGATGTATGAGCTTATGTTCACAAATGTGCACGTGCTTTGTGTTTGGTCTAAAAATATATTAAAGAAAGTAGCGAGTGCTCGAAGTATATTGCGTACATAGGCAAAAATAATACTTCTTGTATGATATTTACAAGTCAGCTTTTTGCATTGAATAAAAGTTATTCAAGTGGCTGGGTAAATGAATGCGTAAATATGTGATTTAGTTTTAATTTTTTAAAATTTTTCTTGTATAATTTTTTTGCATAAAATTTATGTGTTCGACGTATTTGCGATTTTCTGCTAAAATACTGTTAATGTACTACTTTCTATTTTCCTTAGAATACCCCTTATGTAATTTGTTCATAAAATTAATTTAAGAGTGCATTTAATTTCGAAACCAGTTTATAAATATATTATAAAATGGCTTAGCTCTATTAGCACTTGATGCTCTCAATAAAATATGGGCTACAAAATGGCTATATTCTATCAGGAACATTGAATTTATCAAAAATAACTTGTCTGAAAATACAGTTAAAATATATTTCAAATTTCTTAAACATACTATTATTTCAATAATCCTTAATAGTGGTACTTAAGAAGGATATTAAGGTTTTCTAAACGTTTTATCAAAATTGCTTTAAAGTATGTTTCTTTTTCTTCGAATTGCATATGAGTTTTCCATAAATGCTGAAAATTTAAATTAAATCAATTGTTCATGAAAAAAAGTATCAAGAGTTCATTTCAATGATATAAATGTATAGTGGTTTATCACAACCTTAAAAGAAAAAAAAATTATAAAGAAAAAATGTATTTGCTTATTTTAACTATTTATATTTTTGTTTATTAAACATTACCGTAAATAATAGTTAATAAGAATCAAATCACTAACCTCAAGATATAAATTAACTTAATAAGTAACCACTTATTTAAAACATCACCGGTGACTTCATGATCGCCATTATCAGTACTTAATTCTGCCTCAAGAGAAGTAGTCCCCGTATGCGATTGTTCAGAAAGTTGTCAAATAGTGTGTACGATGTGTAACTGGGGAGTTAAGGGCTCTGATGAAGATGTTGGCAAGCCCTAAAACCCCGATTTTAAAAAATGGTGAGTTAATCCAGTATTTCAGTATTATAAGTATCCATGTGTCCAATCGTCACAGACAATAATAATCAGATGAGAAATTAAAGAACTTACGAACTTTATGCGTGTACTTCTGTTATCACATAACAAAGATAGAATTTGAAATGCATTAAAATACACAGGAATACTTAATACTTAAAAGTTTCCACTCAGTAGGATAACACGACATAAAAGTTATTTCCAGAGCATTATGGAAATATTTGCATCCCGCTGGGAAAGATAAACTCAAAATGATCACAGGCATTATTACATCCCTATGCATCTCGTTGCTAATGATATCAGTTCCCAAGTAAATGAAAATAACGTTAATATCATTGCATGAAGAACTAAACAATAAAATTCTGTAAACTTTATTACAAACGAATGAAACTAAACCATAGCACTGAATCTGGACCCTTTTTACATCTACCTTCCTTCCACATTTATCTTCCTTGCCTTGTTCATTCTTCCTGAATATATTCGTCCTCTCTGTCTACATGCGGAGTTCTATTAATGCAACGAGCCAAATTTGTGTACCAACACGTGTCACCAACGCTCCGTAATTTTCACTGTGTACATGAACTCTGCAAATACCATACTTCACAAATTAGGTTTTCTCATTTGAGAGCATCCGCAAAGCCAAAATTAATTTTCCTTGCTAAAAGAAACTTCTAGGTTTTTCAGAAAGATAGGTAAGAAGGATTTTATTTAATGACCAATATTAACTTTCAAAGGTACTGTACATATTCTGTTGCAGAAAACTTATCCCCGCATTCATAACAAAATCTTTGCGCCAGTTAACAAAATGAATCTTCCTAAATATTACAGAATTTAATGTAATATTTTGTTAATAAAGAGACAAAATGCAGGGATGTAAAGGATACGACTCGGATAAAAGCAAAACTATCAGAAAAGTTTTTCTCAGAGATCCACCAAAATAAAGGTTCTTGAAATAATCCGAGATCATCTTAAAATACACTTCATGCGAATTTTTAACGTATGTATCAAACTCTTGAATTTGGAACCGAAGTAATTTATTAATACCCTATTTTATATAAAAATATATGCTTTAATAAATTAAATAAAACTTCCGAAAATAAAACTCTTTTTATACTACAGTATTACAGTTTTCGCACGTATTGTAACAGAACTCAATCTCATATGAAATGTGAGAGAAAAGCAAGGGAGTTGAATTCGACGGTGCGATTGTAAGAGATCAGTTTGCCGCATTACTTTGATGTAATTATGTTGGAGATCACGGTGGCGCACAATTTTCGTATCCTCCTACAAACACACACTTGTGCATATGATGTATTCCAAGATCGGTATGCACGAGAAATCATTTCCCTTTGTGCGACCTGAGTAAACCGTTACCCGCTTAAAACCCCAATTCCAACCTATGTTCATGGATCTTGGAGGGCGGGCTAGTATCCGAGTTCACGTGTAACCTTATTCTAAGTCCGAGGTCTAATTTGCATCGCATATTCCCTTTGCAGAGGCAGCTCCGAGCGCAGCGGCTACTTTGCGCTGGCGTGATGTAGAGCTCCCTCTTCTGCATCGCTTGTTCTCACTCCACCTCCCTCACAACCCAATAGGGCATCTCCATGCTGTTCCCTCACATTTTACTTTCGCTCACGAATCTAAAATATACCTTTCCATCGTTATCATTTCACATGTTTTCTATTTTCTGCTTACATCATTCATTGTTATAATGTGTTAATAATATCTGCTACATTAATATTACTTTCCCCGGCAGCAGCCAATTTCTTGTGTCATTCCTAATTATTAGATCAAAATTACTTAGTAACTATGAGTTTATTTTGGGGGTTTGATCTTTATTTTCGAGTTGATATAAGAAATAATAATATTCTCCTTACTCATTTTATTGTAAGAATCCCTCGCGTATATGATATTGGTTTAACAAGTCACGTAGTACTTTTGAGAAAATGTATTTGCAAAACATATTTATATAATGTGTCATAAAGTCTTATTAAAGCAATAAGATGCATCTTATTAAATGTTATGGGCACAAAAAATATTAGAAACTAGAAAATACTGTTGTCATAGAAATATTTTATTATTAATTCCATTTTGTTTATATGTACGTTAAAATGATTTTCATGATCAATAATAAAATATAGATAAGATGATTGTTGTATTAAGTCCTTTACACATTGTTAGGAGTTTTTATTTTTCAAATTCTAAAATATTTTTCGAGATAGAAAATTATAATTAGGTTGTTTTCTCGGATATCTTTCTTGAACAAACGCATTTTATTCATTTACTTTCATGCATACACACTCCATTTATTTAGCTATGAGTAATATTATAGTTTATCTAGACACCAAATCAAAATCATCTAATGCGATTCGTCTTTACTATATCTCGCAGAGCACAAATTCTTTCTTTCGCGGTAACCAATAACATGTAATTATTTCAGAAACAAACACTACGATTCCCTCACAGATAACAGAAACTGATTGCCTCGGTTCGCTCACTCTTTCCCTAAACACGTCACGAGCGGTGGTTGGGCGTTGCAAGCTAACAAAATGACGCCCGCGGCTAATTAGAAAGCGCGCTGTTTGCGGCGATCCCGCGCACACCCTCCCTATCATTACACCGCGACTTTCTCGTATGTGCCACTATACACTATGCTCCCACCCCAGAGGATATGTCGTTGGTTTACCAACCATTTCTCTCCTCTTCCACACTGCGTGTCTATTTTCGCCAACAAGTTTTTTTTACGATTCAATCACTGTGAGTGATCCACTTCCACGATCTACGACTTATATACATCTTTTCTTCCTCATTTTCTTCACCATTTCACTCTCCCAACTTCAGAGTCACATGAAGGCGTGTTTTCTACCACTGGAACACTGCTCCCGTATGTCCGTTTTCGCTTTTCCATTTATCGTCTGTCTCGTGGACCATGCATTCCAGCAACTCTCCTCACTGAGCGGTTCCCAACAATGGTTCTCCTCAATCACTGGGGTATTTTCTTGCTTCACCATGTCCGGTCCACTTTATCTGCTCTCAACCCATGCCCTCAAATTACTCAACTATGCACATGAAATGGAGGATCAAGTAAGGGTAATCAAGTGATAGACCTTTTCATTTCAAGTTAAATTCATGAGAAATGTTTTTTCATGGAGCTTGTGTTGGACCTCTGTTAATCCGAAATAAACGTTGCTATCGCTATTTTAATATTAGAACACGAATAATTAAAAGAAAAAAATGATGGATAGTTTTACTGTTCAGTCTTTTTCCTTTTCGTGAAAGGATCAGAGTGAAACACCAGTGGAAAGTCATCTTTGATAGTACGGACATGTTAAGCATAGGCCATCTGAACAAGGAAAAAACTCCATGTGTTTCCCCAGCCCCAGAGGAGAGGAAGACTCCGGCAGACAAGGTTGGCTAGAGTAAACAGAAATGTGAAAAATGCGTGAATACTACCTGAGTAGACTCAAGGCCGTACGTCGAAAAAATAAGGCGTTCCGCCACCAAAGAAGAGAACTAAAGCGAGAAGGAATAAGATAATGTTTTTCTTCCACTGTTCAGCAAATATACATATTAATTTCTAATAAGTCGTCAAAGAGTAGTAATTTTCCGACGAACAGTTCGTGGATAATCCGCTGTTCGAATAATCAAGAAATGAAAAAAAAAATTATTTTATTTTTCTTTCAATTTATTGTGAGGGAAGAATTAGCCAGATCAGCTGTAAAAAGACTCTTTTTATAAAACATTTCTCAATTTTTCAAAATTTCACTTTGTAAAAAGATATTTATCATTCGATAGTATTCCTAGATAGGTGCCCAAGATATTTTTTTAAATTCAATGTAAGCCCCAGCCTCTAATCATTTTATTTTATGATCATTCGCAGAGAAACCACGTTTTTTCTGTGACCCATTTTAATCTCCCCTTGTGCTTTTGTCTGTAACTAGATACGAAACTTCCATTGAGAGCTGCAGGAACGAAATATTTGCAATGTTTTGTGAAGTAAAGGTGTGATGTGAAGTTGGTAATGTATTGCTTGAACAAGGATGTTTAAGCTCTGTATGCGTTTCCCTGCATGATTACCGTTATGAAGTGATATTGGCAACTCATCACTTCATAAACACGAGTCAACTCTTCCATTATGCTACTTCATTATACTCGATGCCAAGAATACCTCCTGTATAATTAAAGTTAAAAGCGGAACAGACACGCTCTGGGAAATTCTTTTTCCAATCATTTTGTTTGTAGTTACAGTTTAATAAATTATAATTGATATTTGTATTTATTACGTTTTGTTTTTCTCATTGGAGTTTTAATTCTGTCTGCCAACGTTCCATAGCATATTTTAGGGAAAGTTTTAATTGAAGAACAAATAATTCCTCATTTTCCTCTATTATTTTGATTTATTTTACTTTTCTTAAATCATTTGATGTCAGGGTATTAAATTACTTGAAAAGTAAGTGTTCTTCATTATAAAGTTTAACAATATTATTTAAATAACTAATAACGTTGAAAAACAGCTGCGACCTGTACCAAGATATTTATTGTGAATAATATAAATATGTAGTTGAAAAAAGGGAAAGGCTTGTACAATAAATTCTTGGGAACTTGCCAAGGTGGTGAAAGAGTATTGAAAATGAAGAATGATTCGAGAGAAATGTGTTTTGGTTTCCTCAACCAATTAATTTTAATTCAAACTGTCTCGTTTTTGTATTATGTCATTCCAATTTTGTCAAATTATGAGGAATTTTACATTATATGAGAACAAAACGTTTTTATTTGTTGATTTATTTATTTTAATTTATATGTTGATTGATTTACAGGGACATGACATGTAATATACACAGATATGTTATACATAACCATACATATCCCACAGGAAATAAATAATTTCCTGTGTGTGGATCAGAGTTGAAACTCAATCACTAAAATCAGTGTTTTTACAATAGCAGTTATAAGAACATTATTGAAAATGACGAGAACAAACAGACAAATGTACAAAACTATTACCATAATACTAATGTACATAATGAATGTAAAACAATTTAAAATGACAGAAATAGATAAATAATATAGAATATAATCCGTACCATAAAAGTTAAAATTACGGAGGAGTATTCAAAGTTTAAACACAACTGAAATATATAACTTACAATAATACATATACTAAAGATGTCAAAATTGAATTAAAAATATAAATTTTCAAAATATTACGCAAATACATGTTGCAATAATAATAATAATAATAATAATAATAATGATCGAAAGAATAAAATTACTAAAAATCTGACAATTAAATTTTAGGTCGCCCTTAAAAAGATACATAACTTATTAAAAATGACAGGAAAATGAACAGATTACAATTAATTAAAAGTTAACCTTTTATTGAAAATAACCTTTGTCACTGACTTAACTGGACCTAGTAAATGCACATTGTTTTTTAATTTTTTGTTTACTTAAGATTGGTTGCAGCTAAGGAATTTAAGAGAATTAGGCAGGTTGTTAAATATTAAGATGGTATTGTACATTGTACGTTTTACCGACTTGTAATTTATATTCAGTTTTCTTACTGTATTCAACCTAGTGGATTAGAGTGACCTATGAAAATGGCTATTTATATCATTCTAATGGATCCTTAAACAACTAAAATTGTAGATCTGCCTTAAATTAAGTGGTGTTTTATGTAATACTGATTTATTTCTAATTATGTTTAAAATTCTATATCTTAATTTAATAAGAGGATTAATATTTCTTCTATAAGCCGCACCTCAGGACACAATTCCATAGAATGCCAAACCATTAAAAAGTCTCCAAAATAATATCATTAGTGAGTCCAAATATAAAATATATTTTAATTTCACAAAGACAAATATTAAGAACTTAAGATTTTTGACTGAACTGTTGATAAGAATATCTCATCTAATTTGACAGTCAATAAGTACTCCCGGGGTCTTGAAATAAGGTTAAATTTTGATTATTTATCATTATATCAAAGTTATCTGGGATGTTATTAGTTTAGTTCCATTATTTCATAAACTGTCTTATCAATATTTAAGGATAATTTGTTTGTAAGAAGTCATTTATATACAATATCCAGATAATTTTTGGCAGCAACAACAGTATCATCTAACGTATATTCAGAAACCAGTGTAATAGTTTTGTCAGCATAAGAGACAATACGACCCGGAGGAACCCCACCAAAAATGTCGTTCATGTAAATTAAGAATGATAATGCGCCTAGAATTGACGCCTGTGGTACGCCTATTGCAAAATTATTTGTACTGCTTTTACTATTACCTGTTTTTACAACTTGAGTTCTTTAATTTAAATACTCTTAAATAATCTAAAAATATGTCTAATGCCAGACTGCGGATGCCGCATTTCTCTAGTTTAGTAATTAATAGGTTGTGGTCAACAGTATCAAAGGTTTTTTCCAAATTCAAAAGAACGGTAATGACCGGGTTATTTTTGTCCAATTTTCTGTATATAAAATCAGTAACATGTGTCAGAGCTATAGTGGTACGACATCCTCTAAACCCAAATTTCATTTCAGAGAGGTAATCTATGATTTCCACAAACTTAGATATCCTTGTAAATAATATTATTTCAAAAATTTTTAATAACTCTGGCAACAGATATATCGGTCCGTAGTTAAGTAACCTATAGTATTTTAGTATCATACTTATCAAATCATTGCTTACAGCACTGACTTATCTTCGAAGTAATGTTATACCAATGGAAGGATATTATGAGATCATTATTATTTATATTCCCGCACGAGACATTGTTTGCCGTGAAAGCATGCGCATTAGCGTTTCAATATAGTGAAGATTATCTATGTCACCTTTATTATTTGCGTTGTGAGAAATCACTTCAGTTTCTTCAAATTTGTGAAGGTCAATACAACAACCATTTGAGTTATATTTCCCGATTAGAAAATATCTTAGTTGTTTCATCGATCTCGCACATTTGATGATCATATGTGAAACCTTGACGATATCACTGGCTTTCCTGAAGGATCCCTTATTCCTTTGAGAAGGCTATTGGAGTAAACCTTGAGTCGTTACTTATGGATATTTTTGTGTATTGGCTAACCCAAAATAGTCACCGTTTTGTGTAGATATTTTTTTAGAAAATGGACATTATTAATAATTGATGTTTCTGTTATGACTGTGGATAATTTTGGCAGTAATTGCACAGATTGGAGAAAATATTTCTCGGGTATCTCCGCTTCGTTTGGATAAAGTTCTGATGTTTTGTCACATTGCGTGCAGGCACCTTCCGGATGAGATTCTTAAAACTGGAAACATACTCTGAGGTTGTCTCCAAAATCAGAACTCTTTCCCTGGTCAGACCCGCAGACGTCAGGCAAAACGTAGACACTACATCTAGACAATGAGACAATATCCGAAAAATGTTTTTTTCAAGATGTTTCTCTTTACTTTTTTCTGTAAATACGAGTGCTAGACCTTGATATTACGTGAGTCAGTCTGGCAATAATGACAGTTAAGATGAGATCATCTCTCGCTGTTACATTCTATTTCTATCACTCGTTCCTGTAATAGAAGGACAACTTACTAATTCCATCTATTGTTATGCATTTTTCAGAGTTCACGATATTTTCTAACGTTTTTCTTGGTATTGTGATTTGTTCGGTGTATGCACATATGTTTCTCGAAAGTGTTTTCATATTGAACGCACTTACATGTCAACGTTTTCTTACCCAAATACACACATACTGAAAAAAAAGTAATATAAATCGTACCAGCTATTGTAAATTTTACTTCAATCACAATCTTACATTTCTTCGATTACTTCCAACATTCATTACTGTTTTCTTGAAACTTAAGCTCACCAAATTCTGCATAGAATCCACAGAATAATCATTACTTAGTGACAAAAATTGTTTTTATCCTTAACTGTGCACTGATCACAAAATTTACATTTTACTTAATTCGTTTTTTCTTGTAACAACAAAATTTACATTTTACTTAATTCGTTTTTTCTTGTAACAACAAAATTTACATTGTATTTAATTTGTTACTATGAATATTCATTATGAGTATTGAGAGAATTAAAGGAATTTTATAAATTGTTACCACACAAATATGAAAAGTTTACGTTGTAAATTTTGTAAACCTTAGATATATTTTAAAAACTCACAATGTAAATGATTAAAATTACCATAGTGGTTCCACTTGAATAATGAGTAAAATTACAATTTGCTAATAGCGTGATGATGGTTCGCCACCGCCATGTTGTGGAAAGGAGGGGGAACACGAGCGTTGAAACCTGTAGTGCAATTACTCTCCAGCGCTCCATCAGGCGGTTCCAACTAGTTGCAGCCATACCTGCGCTTCTCCTGCCACAAACGTCCCACTAGATCCCGCTCCCACCACAATCCTCGCGGTTGACTAGACTGAATTCCCGGGGTAACGCTCACCTTCGACCCCCATCCATACTAAGCTTCCCTTCCCAAGCAGCGCTCCAAATATATTAATTTACCGCCAGATGTATTCTTTTTTCAAATAAGCAATTTCTTGTGATTTATTGATTGATTTTTTCGTAAATATTCACCTAAATCATTTATCGTTGCAGGTTCCTTCCTTGACTCCAGTTGGTTCTCATCTCGATTTCTCCCCAGTTCCGGGAATACTTCAATACATTTTTTCTTAATCAGTTCCCGCTGAGTAGTTCTCCACGCACAAATTTATTTTCTCACCACATATCCAATACCCTAATAAATTCTTGACCCGGTAAAAATTATGTTTTATTTCTTATCATTGTTACATGCTTCTTTAGTATAACCTTGTTCTTGTCAATGAAAACACATACATTCACTCTATCCCCCTCTTTCTTTTTCATTCCCTTGGTCCAAAACATCCCGACATACATTTATTGAAATTCCACACAGTTTTCGATATTTCCCTATGCATTTTATCGTCTATTATTACCCCAATGAATAAATATTAGAAATGTTTTAAGTAAGGATTGTTTCCTATCGTCATCAAAATGAAGGTTTTATTGAATTGTTGGTGAAAACTATCTGCGATTTCTGAAGTTCTCTACAACATGTCCTTTTCCATCGTACAATCCACTCGCAGGACGTCTTCCCTGCGTTAGCCGTTACACCACAGCAAAACGTCATCCTAAGACACATCCTTCGCATGATCCCCACTGCACTACTCATTGTCCCAATTTCCATCGGAAATTGATCCCTCTCAGCTCCCAATTTCCATCGCTTCGGTGCATCATATCTACTTCACCCGCGACCCCCATCTACTCACAGTCTCTTCCTACCCCGTGCACCATCCGCTGCTGGGGTTCACTGAGTAGAAAGACAACTCGCGATCTACTAGAGCTCCCCACTACCAAGCACTATGGTGAGAGTGTCCTCTATCGTCCAAAACAATATAGGCAACTTTTTCGAAAAAAAAAATTGGGTGTACTAGCTTTGTAATTGTGTGTAAATACAATGATTTTAAATAGTATAAATTAATGGAAATTGACTATTCCGATTTCGTATACAAAGCATGTAACATACAAAAGATGTAATTTAAGGTATATTTCGTAGAGTATTTTCCATTATTCTCCTTTTTGAATGAGCTCTATTTCATTGGAATATCTGACATTATCAGGCTAACAATGTAGAAGCATGGAGATACTGGGAACAGGACGTGTCATGGCCGTCGCACACAAATAATTAAAATTGAAATAAAACTACGTATAATAACTTGAATTAATGACATGCAATGCTGAGCATGTAAATAATCCGTTGTGGTAAACAACGAACAAGTACACTATTTGCAATTAATTTGTTATGTGTGCACAGGAGACTAATACAAATGATTTCAGAGGGTCGATTACCTCGGCTACTAAAACAGTAACCCAGTTCAGTAAATGAAATTCAAATAATTTTTTTCAACCTTTGACACCACTTTGACTAAGTTTCTTTACCATTTAAACAAAAAACATGCATTAATTATTAATCGATCATATATTCAATTTTTTCGAAATAATCGTTTGGAATAGTCTCAGAAAAGTTATATATTTTTTCTTTGAACTGGCTATCTTTTTTTAAATTTCCTTTTAACCATACATACATATAATAATATAAATATGCGTTTACTACCTTGCATGTAAACATTGTTATTGCTAGGCTCCCTTCAATTTTTACTCTTTTACAACTTGTTTACATTTCATCTTCATCTCTTACTTCCGTCCTTGCCCCTGAGAGGCAGTCGCAATATCATTGGGTCTCATCTTTTCTATTGTATAATAATCTTTATGTCTTATACAACCTTTTAGTATTTTTCTGTCAGAAAATTTCTAAGTTCTGTTAGTCACATCATCATATTCTCTACATGTCCTATGGGAAGTCCTATAATCCCAATTATGTGAGAATTTGTATTACGTGATTTAGAGAAAAGTTGTACAATACAATATTATGAAATGTTTGTGTTTCAGCTTTCTTGTAAACATATTTTGTGTTTATATTTATGTTTATATCATGCTCATTTGTCCTATTATGTTTATTGTTATAATCTTTTTTTACTTGATCACCTTACGACCACGTAAATCCATTTCGAAACGTAGTGAGCTCTCCACAGAAAATATAAAAAATATTCGTTCATAAAAGGTCGCAATTTTTAATTATTTATTTAATTATTCTTTATACAATTTATAAATTTCCTTGTGCGATATGTAAATACTGACTTCCTGGTCTCCGAGTATTCTAATTTGCTTCAATCTCTTTATGAACATCGCTCTTTCCTCGCCGTAAATCTCACAATCCCATAATACTGTTATCTATATCCTTCACCTAAACATTTCAAGGACTCGACTATTATGTAGACTGCTTAGGTGAACACCCTCTCCAAATTAACGTCTACGTTTGCCACAGCATATACTCATGGACACACCCAACCTTCAGAAATATAAAGAATTTGTCAATTAAATCAGGTATGAAATTTTTTATTCACATCCGAGAAGAAGATCAATAGCTAGCTATTGTCCGTCGCGTCCGCACAGCAAAAGAGAAGTAACAGAGTTTTACTCTCTTCGAAAAATAGAAGCTTGTTGTTCCTTCTTTGCATGCTTGCGTTTGCTCCGAGGACACTCCATGCCGCAGATTAAACTCCCTCAACACCTCTTTGTTTACACACCTGTAATCGTGACCTTGTTCTCAATTGCTTCCATTTGATAAATGTACAGCATTTCCGCATAAACGTAGTGAATACTTGTGATTCAGTGATCAATGCAAGCTATTCAAGGTTCCTTCGATTCAGGAAGTACGCAGAAGGTATAAAATTTTACTCGTCTCTTTTTTGTTGTTGTGTACACTCATTCATTTCTATCTTTTATTTCTATTCAAAACTGTCCTGCGATCAAATGACTTAACATTCATGTCAGTTCATGGAAATCATTATTACTTCACAAATTGTATTTAATTTATTCATGCAGATACCTTTTAAGTTATAACATTATTTTTTGTGGTAACAGCAGATTTACCCTCGGAATTTAAAAATTCAAATACTATTGAATTTGCAATATATATATATATCAATTTTAATTGTTTTTAATGTAATTTTGTTCTCAGGACGGAATTATTTTCAGCTATTGAGTATATTCCAAGCTCGAACTGCATCCTCGCCGCATTCGTATAGACATCACTGTATTAAAAGCTTTATATCAACTGAAACTTTATTGAATGAAATTTTATTGTGGTTCTTCTATGAACTGAAATTTTATTGTGGTTCTTGTCGACACGATCTATCTTACTACCATCGACTAACGTCTCAACAGTTGTATTAACGTCTCGCTACGATTCCACAAACTCCAATGTCCACAAAAACCCTAATAAAATAATACACCTTCAACATCTTTCACGTGAATTTCTATGATCAACCACTCAGTGGTTTTCATTCGCTCCACATGCTTTTGGATTACAGTCGTCCGCTCGTCAAGTGATAGGTATGTACAAGTGTGGCAGTACATTGTGGGTTTGACGCACACTCTACTGCTTAAAAGACATATTGACATATGATATGCGCGGGAACTTAACCTATTTTTTCGTTTGTAACCCTTCAAGTATGGAAGGCCAGTGCAGACTGCCGTGGGCATTTTGAGAAGAGCAACTTGTATCAGCCATCTCGCAGATAAGGGGAAGACCGGATGCGCAGTGGTGGGAGACTATATTTTCATACGAAATCTGAACGCTGGAGTAAAAGAGACGCGTCCAAATGTCACTCGGAATCATATGTACGTAATATAGCCCCTCAATAACACGTATTCTTAGTATGTAGTTCAGAGTACATAAAACCTGTTAGACTCATTTTCTCTGCCTAATGAGCAACTCGGATCGTAAGTTGGAAACACTGCTTCCATATCCAAGCAGTGGCGCTCCAGTTTCCCACTCCCTTGTATACTGCCCGCAGTTGCAAGCATTGTCAGCATTTGCCCGTAGCATTCGTCAAAGGGCAAAGCGCTGGTTACCACTACCTTAAAAGATCACGCGGGATGACCACAAACCTCCATTTTTAGAAATATGTTATATGAAAACGATTTTGTCTTCATCATAGCGCTCTTTTCTACTTTTCCCGGAAGGTCTGTCTATTATATTGAACCCATTCTAAAACTCTTGCGCCAAATGTCCGGTTAACTGACGTTTTAGTCTCTTTGGGGAGAAAGACTGAGCCCGTCGAGCGCCCGGGAATATTTGCCCGTGTTTCAGACGCAGTATCAATAGACTTTATGAATGAAATCGCAAGACTGTTAAAATGTATTCTTATATATGTATCCTTTTCCATGAAATTTGTTGCATTGTCCAAGTCATTAATTTCATATTACATAGGAAAATATAACTGACACCTCACCCAAATGTTTGCGATACGATTTGGGTACGACCCGCGCATGATCCAGTCGCCTTTCAATAATCGATGATTATAAATCAGATAATATCTTTTTGTTATCTCTCTTTTCGCGAGATTTCATATTCAGAAGTTAATTAAATCTTCCAGGCCATAAAACTCACATTTCGATAGGGTACTAAATACCTACGCGACCTTTTATGTTACAATTTCAGGCGCGAACTTTAATGGGTGATAGATTGATAGATAGATATGTTATGTTTGGTGTCCATTTAAAAGAGCCATTCACTAATAGAAAGGAAAAAGAAATTTTATAAATATGCAGCTTTAGAGTACATTTCTCAAGATGTCAGAATTTCGAGACGTGCAGAATGACTCGGGTCTCCCCACGGTCTCCTTACGAGAATTCAGTGTCAAATCTACCTTAATCAATAGTTTTGAGACCAGATTTCATGTAAAATTCGCTACTTCGTCATGGTCAAAGCAATCAGAGAATAAATGGAAAGAAAGAGAACAGAGTTTCTTAGATTCCTACATTTTCCTCCGCCTCATCAGCACTTAACCAGACTCCTTTCTCTTTCAGTCCAGCATCACACTGCATTACCAGTCAACGGTTTCATTTGATTGATGACTGCTCATGCGATGATCGCCCGCCGGCACCCACGAGCCGTTGGGAAGTTGGGACATTGGGGTGGCGTGTGTTATGGTGGTTTGGTGGCATGGCGGGAGAGGGATAGACGTGCGGGGCTTTGTTCCCTCTGCCCATCAGTCTAATTGCACCTTTGTGACCGTCGTCGATGATGTCCCTGGCGAAACTGCGGCGGATGTTCGGACGCTGAATGACGACAGCGGTGGCGGGGATAATTGCGGTGGGGACTGCAACCGTAGGGATTGCGTTGGTGACGGTGGGAATGGTGAAAACGGGCGAAACTCGCGGAGACAGAACTCGTGGCGAGAAATCCTATGAGGACGCATACGGTCATCAGCGGTCGTCACGGAGAGTGCAAATGCTTGGTGTTGACAGCAGTTATACCGGGCATGCAAGAAACGGCGGTGACAGAGAAGTTTTTAATTTCGTTGTTGCAAGACGTCGAAGGCACAAATGGAAGTGAACAGTGCTTTGTGAAAATAAAATGTTTATTAATTCAATTGATTGACTTGTTTGCTCTGTGGTTTGAGGTTAAGGTCTCTTTTGAAACCTATTGATATAAGTTTACATTTCATATAAATGAATATTTTCACCACTTTCCGTCTGACGGCAAGTAACGGAATTCCACTGTGGGATGCAATATAATTCTGATCGTCATATTCATAACTATCTTCATGTTTCTTGAAGACTCAGACAACGTGATACCTGAAACTTTCTGCAGGGTGAAACAATTAAGCAAAAATAACAAAGAAATCACATAGTTATATTCGCTCAGTAAGTATCTTCATCTTGAGTCAGAATTTTAAAACATCTGATACGATAAAAAGAGACCGTGATGGATGTTCTAATGAAGGTGCATTTATTAGAGAAGGATTACGAATTTCGTATGTGACAAAGATTGTTTCAGACGACATACTGGTAAGAACGTCTACCTTCCTTCGCCCAAATAATGTGTCTAGGTGGAAAGAAAACCTGATGACCTGAACCTTGAGCGAAAAAATAAAATATGATATAATACAATAAAAACTCCAAGGAGTCTGAGGCATCGAACTCAAAGGAGTAGTGGGAAAGTACCACTCAACGCGGAGAACGCCGTAATAATATAAAGATTGGGTTTATTTAATTAGATGAATTTTAGAGATTCTTGCAAGTTTCGTCACTTGAGTCGACTAGATAGTATGTAATGAAGACAAGTTTCACAATGAGAATTCGTAATGGGAGTCGTCCCCCAGATTTATGGCATTGAGAGATACACACTTTTTAAATATGAAAAGTCTTACTTTCGATATGTTATCCATCGACTTCGAATGTCTCGAAAATGTTTGATTTAAAAACTCAAACAATTCAGTAATCGTATGTACTGCTATTATTGTTATTCTTCTTATCATTATTATTACTTTAAAATGTGAGCAGAAAAGATAATATATAATTATGAATAATATCTATCTTCTGATAGCCTTCAATCTTCTAAAGGTTCTATTAAATTATATTTGTCTTTATATAGTGTATGAACAATATCTCTTAATTCAGTTGAATCTTCATAAATAAAAAGAAGTTAATTGATGGATTTTAGAATAATGCATTTATTTTAAAATCAGCCCACGTTTCCATTTCCAATTTGACATCTTCATCATGGCTTTAATACAGATATTAACACGAGAAACTTTTCGTACAAAATTTGATTAACGATGGCTGATTTTAAAATAAATGCATAATTCTAAAATCCATCAATTGACTTATTTTTATTTATGAAGATTCAATTGAAATTGTTGTTGTCAAAAATATTGTTGATTGTCTATAAAAAACAATTATAATTTAATAGAACGTCTTGATAATATATAATACCTGTTACTCTTGAAAAGTAAAAGGCGAAAGAATAAGGTTATTTTGTGTCCGAATTCGAGGAATAATTGTCTACTTCTCCGAGCATTTTAAAAAATTATTATTAATTTTTTAGTTTGGATTTATAGTTGATATAATTGTAAAATACTGCTACTATTTGATAAAACCGAGTGATATTTCAGGTGAACTATGAGCACCTATATTGACTTATTATGATACAAACCACTACTTCGTGTTAGTTTTGTGATTCCGGCATATATTAGTGACAAAGGGGTTGGAAAATCTTAGTGTTCTTCAGATGGTGAGATGCTGATGGAGTGCATTTCGGATGTAACATAAACCATGATCACACAACAAGCGTTGGGTTCGCGCTGTGTATCTGTTGCATCCATTGGTTTGGCCGAGGCACAGGTGCGCGCCTTGTGACCCCGTTTCTGTTCTCACCTTTGCTAACTGGCTATTGGGAATATGTATAAGAGCTTTAAGTGTTACATCGTAAATGCATAGACTCTTTATCATCGGTCTCTCTCTCTCTGCTGCTGCTGAAACAAATTTTCAATCATATATACGATTTATTTATTCGTTGGAATTAACGTAATAATTTGTTAATTAAGCGCTATCAATGTGCACATTGAAGATTTCAAAAAAATCATAAGAAAGAGTTTGTTTTGAAGACGTACATATATTGGCTGAGAATTGAACTGGATTTTCTTTCAATCCTACGAGAAGATGCGGTACAACAGCAGTTTCATTACATCCTGTTTTATTTGAATGTTTTAAATTAGGTCTCTTCAAAATAAAAGTGATCGCAAAATACGTACGAGGTATTTTACGTAACGCAAATTTTCCATAGAATTTATTTCACCCTAGTTATTCTCGTTTTTAATTACTTTTAATCAGAAATGGAATTGGTAAAAGGTTTCAATGGGCTTGATAGTGAGAGTGCAGTAATTGTAAATCTGTCCTCATGCTTCGCTTGCCTCCCACAAATTGCGTTTACTCTGTGTTCGGAACATTCGCAAACTGATGACGTTCTGAATAAAGCATCAAAACAATGAGTGATGCGACTAGGTTATTTCCAAAACGAACCAAACTTACTACTCTGGTTGATTGTTGATCAACTTAAACCTTTGATTCTCTTTTTAAAACGGACTACACTATCACTACGATTGACATTTCAAAGCATTATGAACGTCTATTTTTTGTTTTACATCATTACATGTTAACACATTAACAATAAAATTAATAACTATTGTAATCATTATAATACACATTCGAAATAATATCTTATAATAAAAATGAGTGAATTAAATACATTTAAATTTTAAGAAAGAATTTTGCCTGGTCTAGCACGCATAGAATTAGTCACAATCTAACTGACGTTTTCGTTTTGCTTGTTTTCAAAGATAACTATACGGCTTTGGTTCAGTAAACCCCAAAGTGACATTCCATTATCAGTTCGTAATAAGAAAATTTGCAGGAAAATTTGTGAATTTTGATCAAGTGACATAATAAAGCATTTCGTCTTGGATAAATCTAACAACTTATTTAAAAGGAACCATCATTGATTAAAGTGTAACCTTAAAAACAAGTGTTGTTCATGGATAAAGAATTTAAAAAAAGGATATGAAAACTATTTTCCAGATAATTCAGGTGATGAATTTTTGAGTAGTGACGAGATCTCAGAGATGAAAATAATGAGAAGGGTGTACTCTAAAAATTACTTCAGCATTCCCTTTGACATATTAATTGAATCACAATGGTTTATTTTCTTAATTAAATTCATTTTTATCGACAAAAGGCGGAAATCTTTTGCTCGAGATAATTAAATAATTCGAACACCATTATTAAGAATGTAATAAAGTCTAAGTTTAATAAAATTAATTGTTAAATATAATACTAATTTTATAAACGACCGGAATGTTGTTTGCCATTATGATGAAATGTAAAAATAAATTCTTCCTTTTAGGCAGAATATTTATTAACTAGGCCGACATTTGACAGCGAACATAAACTTCCTCAGGGGTTAGTTGATCCTCAATAAAATTCCATCATTAACTACTCCATTTCCATCACCAAATACAGCAACGATGAAAACAACTACCATTTTATCACTCTACTAAAAAAAGGAATAACTACTAATTTTATAGTATTTGTCTACATAGCTTGAAATTACTTGCAACAGATTTATAGAATCGTGTAAAGGAAAATAGAATTCAAATAATATTTTTATTTCGCAGATTACACAAACAATGTTTAATTTTACATTTAAATGTCATTTTGAGAGAATATCCAAGTATGGTGAAAATAAAATTGTTATATTAACGCCTTCATTCATCGCAAGTTTCTGTTATGTCCCACATTCATTATATATAATGGAATTGAAAAGGGTTTTTAGTAAAGTAAAATCCATTCTACAACTTTGCGAGATTAATGATGTTCTAAATATTAATGGATTTACGGTAGTTCATCCTTATTGAACTACCAATATATTTGAAATGGTAGGTAAGTACAAAAAGTCACTGATACATGATCATCTACCTTTAAAGCCATGTAGTTCTGGTAAATGAAGCTACTGGATCCTGTCGTTACTATCTCGAATACTAGCTTC
This sequence comes from Laupala kohalensis, assembly GCA_002313205.1. Classification (NCBI taxonomy): domain Eukaryota; kingdom Metazoa; phylum Arthropoda; class Insecta; order Orthoptera; family Trigonidiidae; genus Laupala; species Laupala kohalensis. The sequence goes on from NNCF01128809.1 coordinate 512,173, forward strand.
GCTGTTTTGCACGAGTGAACAACGCAACTCACTCGCTTAACCCATATGGCCACCGAAATAATTTTGACTCTTGCCTTCTATCTCTATGACATTAAAATACATAATTAGCAACTCATTAGGGAAGGGAACGTAATTAGTGCCCGTAATCTGTGGGACTCCCGCCGCAAAAGCCGATGCGTGGTACTAACCATCCCATGTCTGCCTCCTGCCCCGATCTCTTCTGCCCTTCCTTTAGCAGCATCCAATAACTCTCCGCGAGCTACCGATTACCTAAATTTAGATCTGGAGAATTGTTTTTGCAATTAGGACATACTTCAATTGATAATGAGTGCGCTGGTTTTTGCCAAAGTAGAATTTTCTTTGAGTCACATATTGACGTTTGTCATAATCGTGACACTTTACAGTGGGGTGACTGAAATGTTTCGTTAATCCATCGAAACTGTCCAAATGTTCATCTAAAATTAAAATACAGATGTCAAGAAAATTTGACCACAATCAATAAGTGTTTTCGTGAACATTTGTGTGTCACCCAGGGGACAATATTTTCGTTAAATTGATGTTTACCGTTAGTAACATTATGTACGAATAATATTTTTACTGAGCTTAATAAATATGAGTATACTATTTGAAATTTCTTACAAAATAATTTTTTAAATTTCATGGGAGGATAATATTAATGTTGTTAAGTAAAGATGAACTCTTAAAAGATTTATTGGCAAAATCGCGTTCCAAGAAGTAATTTGAAGCGGAGATTTTGTCCATCTATAAAATAGTATGCGTAAATTGAATAACGCATGGAATGCAATTAAAATTATCACTTTTACCAATTGATATTTCAATTTCTTAACTTGACTATATAAATGCTGTTTTATAAAAAGATTGTAGTTTATTACATTTTGATTGCCATTTATTTTAAAATTATTAATGTTTTTGAAATATTAAATGACGCGTATGAATGTGTCTTGAGATTATAAAATTAGTTTGCAATCCATTAATTAAGTGTTTTTTAAATCCATTAGAAAAAACTATTTTTTCGACTTTTTAAAGCTAAACCACTCAGAAAAGAGGAGATAAACTTTTGAAGTCCCCGTGTCTAATTATGTGGAGTGATGATTCCGATAAGGACATAGGGGACACGATTAACCGTACTGACCAACTCAACCTACGTATCGCGTCTATCCCGTGAGACTAAGGGTCGTTTCCCAGTAGGCGACCGGTCTCGGAGACACGTCTCGCGGACACATCGCTCCTTTCAAATGAACATGGTATTAAATGGAGTCTCCCTGAATGCTTTCACATCCGAGTCCGTGAGGTCTCACAGACACGAGTCCGCTGTCTGCGAGATCTTCCTCACGAGACGTCCACTAGAGCGATGTGTCTCGGAGACCGGTCTATCAACGGTCCCAGAGAATATTAACTTCGTGTCTCGGAGACCGGTCTCCAAGGGAACGAAATCACATGTCCCCAAGACGAGCCTCCGAGACCTGTCGCCTAGCGTGAAACGGCCATAAGACCCGTTCCGCACTAGGTGACCAGGCTCGGAGACATATCACGACGACGCATAGCTCCTTTCCGTTCAGCATGGTTTTAAATGGAGTCGTCGGGAATGCTTTCACACACAGCGAATGCGGCCGCGACCGCGACCGGTGTCCCCGGGATCGGTCGCTCGAGTCTCTGACGTGTCGCCGCGTCCGTGAGAAACAAGAGAAGTCTGTAGAGATAAGTGAGATAAAAAAGGGTCTATTACCTCCCGACTGAAGCCTTTCCATCGGTTCCCTCTAGATCGGGAATTTTCATTGGTTTCCCATGTCCCCGGCGCGCCGATACTTCATTTAAATGCTCAGTTTAATGCAAAGGTATCAAAATACTCGTCTTTTTTCTACATGTCGTCAAATGTGAAGAGTTAAGTTTCAGAGGTGTGTCGTGGTGACCGGTCGTGGAACGAGTCTAAGTGATCAGAGTGTGATGTTTCCACATTATTTTCTCCTCGTACGGAGGTTAATACTAAACTCTAACCTCCAAGGTGCAATAAAGCACGTAGTATTTTTATAAAAAAACTTACACGAAAAAGATAGATCAGCTTCGTGAACATTCCGAGCATATTTGTGAATTCCCTTTCAAGAATTTGTTAGTTAATCTTCAAAGGTATTTAAAGTTAATCTTCGAACAATATTCAATGGGTGTTTAGATTAGCTAAATAAGCATTTGAAAGGAAATTATTTTACGATCAAGGGTATCAATTCTCATGACTTTGAGGATAGGGATCGATAAATTTGTTACATATTATTAATTAATTGGTTTTGTGAGGTGGAATATTTGAAATGTCGCAAAAGAAAACTTAACAAAATGATTGAAGAAGAATAACTTAAAAACGTGATCATTGCTCTGCAATATTGATAGAATTCCCTATTAAAATTGTTATCTCAGCAAGATAGAAATCTCTTAGATTGCGGTGAACCTCACCGCCAGGTAATAGATTAAACATGTTACGTCGAATGAATGAGGTCTTTGGGTTTCACAAGTTGAATGAGAATGGTAGACGGGCACGGGTGGCGAGCGGGATGGCGCAGTCGGTAGGCGCATGAGCGCGCAAAGCTCAAGGTCCCGGGTTCGATCCCCGGTCTCGTCTCCCATTTTCATTCGACGTAACATGTTNTTTTAATGTTTTAGAAACATTAAAATCTAATCAATGTACTATGATTCATGAAAGCGTTTGTAAGTCATTGCTCTTTGGATAGAATTTCATTTGAAAATTTTGGCATAATTTTGAGTAAAGATTTCACATTCTCCTACATCCATTACTGAGATGAGTCATGGAGTAATAAAATTGAGCCTTGTTTCTTTGTAGAAACTCAGTATATTAAACATAATAGGTTAACCATTTTATCTTTTCAATACAGTTTCTCATGATGAACTGAATTCCCATTTCCACTTAGATATATCGTACAAAGGAATAAGATAACGCATGCTAGTAGTGAAATGGACTGGTCATTTACAACATTGCGCTGAATATTGTGATTTTCTACGAGATTTCAACGCATTTTTACCTATAATTGTGACTTCTATGTGTATCGTAACTCTATCAAGAGCGAAACTACACATCCATTACAAATTCATTACATCACAGCTCTTTTAATTTCCAGCTATATTATTGACTGCAAATGGCTATGGAAATGTTACATCCCTATCAATTTTAAAATACCATAAAAAGTAATGGTTAAACGTCATTCATTGAAAAATCACCATGGATGCAGATATCTGTGGGGAAACTGGCCATTAATTTGTTAAAGTCGATGAAGTGATTACCATGATAGCTCAGAGAGGGTGAGTGAAATAAAATCCTGGATATGACATTATTTTCGAACGACTTTTTACTATTGTTTTGCCATTCAGTAAATTTTTTTTAAGATTTGAAGTACTAAATAATGACCGTGTGATGAAAACATTTTGTTCATTGTATTCTGAAGAGCTCGACTGTAAATGCGGGAAGTGGGGGTTATCGTTGGTGCTACGGAACTTTAAATTGTATAGGGTGTGTTTTGTAACTGTAATTAAAATCTTTAGTCACTGAAATCTATGTACTCAACTGATCAGTGAGTGCACGGAGCAGTGAGGAACGTACGTACAATTAAGTCAGTATACAAAACTTTGTTTCCACATTTCGGGAAAGCAAAAAACAAACTTTCCTTAACGTAGGGGAGGTAGGGCTAGCTGTTTGGAGGGTGTTAAGAACTATCGTTACAGGTGCGTAATGGAAGAGAGGGGGTAAAATGGTCATTTTTGAGTTAAATAATTTAGGGGAGACCATTTACAGCACCAGGGGCCTCGCCTAAGGTGACACCTCACTTCTTCCTGATATTCTTACGCAACTTGTTTCATTAACTTCCTGAAGCGTATTTTTCAGTATTGTCGCCCATTTCTCAAATTTATTACACTCATGATTATTTGTATATTCTCATACTTATTTATTCATATATTATGAATAAATTAACTCTCAGATTAGCATTCAATACTGCTTTCCGCAAAGCTAGTTTGACGCTGGGTGGCCACCTACTGATTTTTGAAAAATATTTTTAAAATTAATACATGTCTAGTCCAATTGCTACGTTGCGTAGATTTGATTGAAAATAAATTTAGAGACATATAATAAGACATTAAACGGAAATATACTCGACAATATAATTACTTTCTTAATAATTATCTTCATTCTCAATAAATCATACTCACATTGAAAAATGCATGGGTACCACTCAAAGTATGCATTTTCCTCTTCTAATATAAGTACATGTTTGGACCACCCATTTCATGACGTAAAGACAAGAAAATCCCTAAAAATGGATAACTCACATACATTAATTTACTCATGAAAATTTCTTAAGAGTTGAGTGCAACATTTAAAAGTAAACAACTCTCGTTATTCATGAATTGTAATAACACATCTATTATTTCATTACTTCTTTGTATAATTATTGGTTAATTTCTCAACAAAATACTGAATTTAATATCAGTCTAGGATATTTTTTTGTAAAAAGTAACGAAAAACACAGCTCTTTTGAGACTCACTCTTTTCCAAACTCCTCGTTAACCAGTGTGACACCATCCCTGAGGCAGTTGCGTCCATTTAACCGACAACAAAGTTTTTAACAGCCGTTAACTTGTGTTATTACATTTGGTACTTCCCGCGCCCGGTACCGTGGCCCTTGCAAGGCTTGCGAGATTGTGTATATGCAGAAGGTTGGGATGATATGAGAAGGGAGATGGACCGGATACAGCGAGAGGGACGGCGTGTATAGTGTGTGGCAAACTCTGGCACTTTGGTGGACATGGCATGGGTCCCATTTTCTGAGGTGTTTGTTGAAGTTGTTAGGTAAAGCGTAAAGTGGTTGGGCATATAACGTCAGTTTTGTCACCAGCGAGAATTTGTCCTGCTTAACTTTCGGAAGTTTTGGAGGCTAATGTGAAAAGAAATACATTGTTCGTAGGGAATAAAAGGAGGTTTTACAGAATTAATTTCGATGGATTTACTGCTCAAAACTCATAAGGATAATCAGACAAAATATTAAAGTCGACAGAATGACAATAGTTTGCTCTTTTACACTCAGAGTTTATATGTTCAATTTTCTATAATGAAAGTTCCACAGTTCATTGATACCCATCTTCGGCTTCTGTAATGCGAAATCCACAATGTACATGTTATCTTAACGAGAGGGCAGGTTGCCATTCCTGATTTATTTGTCAAATAGATCACGAATGAAGACTCCATTTTATAAGTATGTCAAAGATCTTAACAAGTCGATGCAATTCTTAATTTCCGACAATTTTTATAAAAATACCTTGGAAAAACCTTTTGTGGTTATGACCGTTCAAAAGCAACAAGTTTCTGATACAGAACAAACAAAAATTTGGACCACAATATACAAAAATGTATCATATTTTCCCCCGAAAAAAATTTCTCAAAACAACTTGTGAGTTAAGTTTTTATTAAGTTACGCACCCTTAGGAGAGATGTATGACATCTTTACATTGTGTTACTGCGGGAAGAAGAGGGATGATACAAGTCTTGGTGTTGCGTATAGCTTAATTATAAAGGGTACGTGGCGTACTTTTTAATCTTTAGGTTTTTCACTAAAATCCATGTATTCAACTGATCAGTGAGAGCACAGAGTGATTAGAAACGTACAATTAAGTCAGTATGAAAATATTTGTTCCAAAATGTTCCTAAAAGCGCTTGTTTGTTCTGTCGATAGCCAGATGTTTGCAACAAGCCATTGTTCTGGAAGAATTCCTCACGTGTCCATGGCAAACAATTTCAGTATCTCATCCTTCGGACCTAAATCAATTTTTTTATCAAATTGAAGCTGTTAGGAAAAGGAAAACCTAGTTCATGGTAATATGAAACAAGCCTGAATATTGTGAATACGAAGAGTTTAAATGAGACAAATCAGATTATAAATATAACTTAGATTTTAATTTGCCTGTAGGAGAAGCGACCCACATCAGTAGAAAGAAACTGGTCTATTCTCTCAGGAACAATTTACTGATTCTAGTGGGGTGAGCACGTAATGAAGTGTACCGATGCTGACCTCCAAAAATATACGATTACATGTGAATTTTGAAAATGTAACTCTGGTTAACTCATCGTACGAAAAAATATTTATGTGTTAAGTAAAGGAAAGAGGTTTTGTAGAACAGTGTTATATAAGAATAGATATTTTCTGTACCAAAATAATATTACATTTAATCTATTTTTATTAATAAATTTCATTTTCATGAAATAAAATATTATTTTCAGTTGTTTGTGGGATTCCACAACAACTTCACCCCAAATAGACCCCCACTTTTCACATTTTACACACAATACAAAATCGTGATTTATGGGTATCTCATAATTACACTACAACCCTCTTAATATTTACATACATAGTTTGTACATCCTTCTGGTTCAGATCTTACAAGGGGAGTGACAATTATTCAAAAATCAAGTGCGGTTCAAAATTACCACCTTCTTTCCTATTAATATGATAGTTCAAATTTGTGCCTAACAGTCTAACTGAAAGCTAATATTATTCGTCTGTTAAACACAATTTTCTTAAGTTTTTCAAGCGATTGAATTGTTTATTTTATATCGTCTAACGATCTTATAAGACTTTCTTCCTCCTTCATCCAAAAGTATGTTTCTTTTCCTCAGCATTTGATGATGTTTAGTTCTTCATATACTCTTTTAACTAATTTCTAATCATCAACCGTAACGTTTCTGTAACAGTATAACATGTATGACCAGCATTCGGTAAGAAATATTTTTATAAGAAACCTTTTTATAAAAAATATAAGAAATAATGTTTCGGATAATAATGTTGTAGATTATTATGTATATTAGGTTATACCAGGGGTCGGCAACCTATGACCCGAGGGTCACCGAGTGACCCATTTGATAATTTCAAGTGACCCACTTTAGTTCCGAAAATAAAGTATAATATATAAAAATAAATTATAAAACATAAACATGAAACAAACATTTTGAGAATAAAAAATATTGAAAATAGATACTAAGAACAACATGTTAGTTCAATTACCATGGGTCTTATAGACATAGGTGTTTATGTATATAAGATCCATGTCGATTACAAAGTTGTAGTAATGATAGTAGGCGAAATACAGCGACATTATCCGAACAAATTTTACCATTATTGGACGCGCGTGTCGTTCTCTCAAGTTGTGTGTCAGTTATAGTTATAGCACGTGTTCAGGAGCACAAGAATAGTGACGCTATTATAGTTACGCAGCTAAATAATTATTACCTAGTGAAATAAATATTATTTTAAACAATCACCATAAACAAACAAAAAGCAAAAAAGAGATTATTTCAAGATGTGTGGACAGAAAAGTATGGGTGTATCGAAAATGGTGACAAATTGATATGTACTTTATGTACAGACATAATCACCGCCAGGACTTACAATATTGAGCGACACTTTTCTTCAAAACATAAAGATGTGAGTGAAATGGCAAATGAAAATAAATCTGAATACATTGCTAAACGTGTATTAAATTTTGGAAAACAAAATAAATTCTTAAAGAGTTTTGTTACCAGCAACAATCACGCTACATCTGCCAGCTTTGTTGCAGCTCTTAGCATTGGTACCAACGGAAAACCATTTATAGACGGCGAGTTTTTGAAAAACGCATTCAAAAATTGTTCCGATCACTTATTTAATGACTTCGCAAATAAAAAACAAATAATTGTCAGGTAGAACAGTCCAGCGTCGCGTTGAAGATATGGCCAAAAATATTGATGAACAGGTCAAAAATTATTTGTTATCTTGTGACATAATTAGCATTGCAATTGATGAAAGTACCGATATAAATAGTACTAGTAGGCTTGCAATAATTATTAGATTTGCATCAATAAATAGCTCGAATGTCAATGAAGAACTGTGAGTTCTTGCTTCAATGAATGACACGACCAAAGGCACTGATATTTTTCGTCAAGTACAAATTTCAAAAATGGGCAAGTATTGGATTTAAAAAGTAAATTGTATTCCATAACAACTGATGGTGCTCGAAGTATGAGAGGAAAAACTGTTGGATTTGTAAAACTAATGGAAAATGAAATTGGGCGCTCACTTTTATCGTTTCATTATATCATATATGAAGCAAATTTATTTGCTAAGGCGTCTACGCAACAACTTAAAGATGTAATGGAAAAGGTTGTTAAGATCGTAAACATGATAATAGCGCGATCAGCATTAATACACAGGCGCTTTAAAGCTTTTTTGGAGGAAATTGAATCGAAATATGGAGCTTTGTTGTTATATTCTGAAATACGATGGTTAAGTTGAGGTAAAGTTCTTAATAGATTTGTAGAGTGTTTTGATGATATACAAATATTTCTTCACGAAATCGGTGAAAATGATGTCAAACAATGATAAACAATGGTTTTTAAGACATTTGTTCTTAACAGACATAATGAACCATTATAATGATTTCAACGTACGACTCCAAGGAAATAACCACACAAATTTGAAAATGTATGAGGAATGGAAGAGTTTTACTTCAAAATTGATATTATTTAAAACTGACATAAAAATTAAAAAATTCCATTTCTTTCCCGTGTTAAAAAGGGAACATGAAAAAGAAAATATCGATGAAAGCAATCTAAATACGTTCGAAAGTTGGATTTTCGTCATTAAAAGTGAATATGAAAGTCGGTTTCAAAGTTTTAAGAAGCATGGAGAAATGTTTACATTTATAATAAAACCCGAGGAAATAGAAGAAAATGTTTTAAATTTGCAGTATTTTCAATATCTAAAAATTGACATTCGTAGTTTAGAAATGATTGATTTTAAAAGTTCAACGTTATGGACGGATAAATTTAAGAAATTGCGGAAAGATTTGGAAAAAAACAGAAGATAATCATCTTCTCATCATATCAACATGTTGGGCATCACTTCCTACGAAGTTTTCATCTTTGAAAAAAATTGGCTTTGCCATTTTGTCCACATTCGATTCAACTTAATAAATAATAAATTTATTGTCAAAAAACAGTACAGACTGCGTATGACCACGTGGTGGACAATAAACTAATTTACTCTCCGGAAGCAAGCAAGGGACCATCCCATCAATTCCGATCAAGGGCCCNACCCGAGGAAATAGAAGAAAATGTTTTAAATTTGCAGTATTTTCAATATCTAAAAATTGACATTCGTAGTTTAGAAATGATTGATTTTAAAAGTTCAACGTTATGGACGGATAAATTTAAGAAATTGCGGAAAGATTTGGAAAAAAACAGAAGATAATCATCTTCTCATCATATCAACATGTTGGGCATCACTTCCTACGAAGTTTTCATCTTTGAAAAAAATTGGCTTTGCCATTTTGTCCACATTCGATTCAACTTAATAAATAATAAATTTATTGTCAAAAAACAGTACAGACTGCGTATGACCACGTGGTGGACAATAAACTAATTTACTCTCCGGAAGCAAGCAAGGGACCATCCCATCAATTCCGATCAAGGGCCCTAAGGCAGAGGCGGATTCAAAAATTTCAGCAAAAGTTCCTAGATAAGATAAAAAGTTAGCTGCGAGTTATAATACATATATAATGTCAATATGTTTGTAATTTAACGCAAATATGTTTGTAAATTTACATGTACAAGTTATTATCGAACTATAGATTATTCTGAGTATAGTGTTTAAAAATCATAAGAGTTGAAAAAACACTAAATTCACGATTTATTGTTACAATAAACACGCCCCTAGACAAAGCCTAGAGAACCTGTATAAGAAATCCGCCTCTACCCGAAGGAAAAACGGAGAAAAACCCGGGCCAGGATGGGGCTACAGAATTAATGTACACAACCGTGCCAAAGTTGAGTACACATAAAACTAAATTAATATGAGCCATACGGCAACACAACTATGCAAGAAAATAGTTTTTGAAATTATTATAAGTTATTTGAAAAGTTCTACAGCAGTGGCGTGATAAAGTACAAGACGAATTTAACTTTTATTAAAATCAATAAATTATTTTACAGTGTAGAAGCACTGGTGCAGGAGGTAGTTTTTAANAGCAAATATTTTCACAAATTAAATTTATATTAAGCAAGAAAAGGAACTGGTTAACTACCGAAAATTCAGATGCTTGTATTCGTCTTAAAACAACTAACTATAAACCAGACTTGACTAAATTGACGTCACAAGTTCAACATCAGGGGAACCATTGTTATCGAAGAGAACGTTTATAAATAAAGTTCATTCAACTATCTTTGTAATTATTTTCTTAATAAAATATATTTTATATTTACTAAAAGACTGTTTTAATATGAAAATATCGCTGACCCAAACGTCTCTTTAATACTCACATTTTGGTTGATTTTGACCCGTGGCCAAAAAAGGTTGCCGACCCCTGGGTTATACGATTCTGGATAGAATTTGCAACTCTCAAAGTATCATTGAAAATGAGCACATTCAGTTAAGGGACACTACTGGCTCTCAGAGATCTGAGAGCTTGAGATGTATGTACTGCGACGGGTCAACCAACATTTCTTTGTTCTCTGGGAATGTTTTTCCAAAAAAAATCCTTTCGAATAATTCCCCTTCTATCCTCTCTGTCTCTTTTTTTCTTTGTCCGGCATTAAAACGGAATCGTCTGATCGAGATCTTACTACAAAAGTACTACTACCGTTTGTTCCGTTTCTTTGAGAGAAGATTTGGCAAATTACGAACCTTTACCGTGGATATTTATTTTGCCTTTGAAAAGAAGAATAAAATATCCTTTTTCAAAAGGCGGAACCGAATAACACAATTGCCGCGAAGGAAAAAATAAAATTAAACAGAAAAGAGGACATTAGTGCAAAGTTCGCTGCGAAGATACAAACTAAATTAAGTAAGAGCTATATTTGAAGGAGCAGCATAAACTGTCATAAATGTAATATCTAAAAAGTGGAGCGAATAANCTAAATTAAGTAAGAGCTATATTTGAAGGAGCAGCATAAACTGTCATAAATGTAATATCTAAAAAGTGGAGCGAATAAAATAAAAACAAAAAGTTTAACTTCATTGTAACTTTTTCAAACGTATCACATTGAAGAGATACGGACGGTATTATCAGTTCATAACACTTACGTCCGAATTTAAACTTTAAAGCGTTTTTCATTGCAAAGCCTTAAATTGCTTTAACTGTTTACTCGTTTGTTGCTTATTTTTATTGGGTTATACTTATATATTTGAGTATTTTAACATATGTCGTGGTCGTGTTATTTTCCTTACTTACTGCACAAGTACTTTACGGTTTGCATGAACTATGAATAAAGGTAGAGTTCTCTTACTCAGTCCCTGATTCATATTTTGCAAAGTTGAATATTCATGGATCGACTTAAAATTTCAAATTAAACCATCTCAAAACTTATACCAACTCAATATTAACATCCGAAATAAAGTACTGGTTTTCGTAAGTTTAGGACAGTTTATTATTAAACTTCATACAAAATTTAAACTAAAACGCTAATTTACATGATATAAAAAACGTATAAAGAGGTAAATTATTACTGATAGATGAACTATGTGAATAAAATATGAATGAAAAATTGAAAATCAAAATTTATCATTTTTCTGCTCCTCGGAAGCCTACTTTGTCGATCGAAAGGGAAGCACCAGTAATTTACAAATGATATTGTTCAACAATGAAATAACGGAACTGAGTGTTCTTTTTACCTCTCCAATATATATTTTGCCATTATTCTTCTTCGTCAGGTTCGACAACTCTATAGGAAGGGTTTTGGCCTTCTCAACAATCCGCATCCACTCTTTCGTGTCTTTAACTGTTCCTCTCCTATTCGTCATTATTAGTCGCAAGTCACTATAGATGGTTTCTTCCCATTTCTTTTTCGTTCTTCCTTGTGGTCTAACCCCCAACGGTTTCCATTTCCATATTTTTTTAACTGTTCTTTGTTCATTCATTCTATGGAGATGTCCATACCACCTTAGTCTTAAGGATGTAATAAAATTTATTATATTTTTATTACATATTAATTTATTTAGCTCTATATTTGTTTTAATCCTCCAAAAATCCGAGGTTTCCTTTGTAGGTCCAAAAATTTTCCTAAGTATTCTCCTCTCAAAGACTAAAAGCTTTTCTCTATTTGCTTTTTTCAACACCCATGCTTCATTACCGTAAGTCACTACAGGCCTTATGATTGTCCAGTACAACTTTAATTTTATGCTTTTTATTATTATTTTACTCCTAAAGAGAGTAGCATTTGCAAAGTATGCCTTATTGCCTAATGTTATTCTTTCTTTTATCTCTTCATCAATCTGATTCATTCCATTAACTATAGACCCCAAAAATTTGAATGATTTAACTGATTCCAATGGGGTGTTATATACCTTAATTTTTTCGGAACTACCACTTTTACGGGAGCATTGCAAGTATTTTGTTTTCTTTTCGTTTATAATCAAACCCAAAGTTTCTGATAATGTCTTAATCTTCTGATAAATTTCAACCAAGGATTGCTTCGTCCTTGCAGTTATCATCACCACATCTGCGTATGCCAGTACTTGTTTCAATCTTACTGAGATGTTTCCTCTGGTATCAAGTTGTTTCAAGACGGTGTCAAAAACTATATTAAAAACGGTTGCAGATAACGGATCTCCTTGTTTAACACCCACTAATACATCAAATTCTTTATTGACTCGTTGTTTAATTTGACTCTTTCTTTATTATTAGTGAGAGTCAGCATTATCAATCTTATGAGCTTAGAAGGAATTGCTTTAAACATTTGAAGGATTGCTTATTGCTTTAAACAATCCGGTATTTTTTTCCTTTTGATTGAATCAAATGCTCTAGTATACTCAACGAAGATATTATGAAAATCAATGTTATATTCATAACATTTTTCAAAGATTTGCTTCACCATGAAGATGTTGTCTGTTAGCTCTGAATCCTGCTTGGGATTCATCTACTTGATCTTCAACAATACCATTAAGTCTTTTATTTAACAGGATTGCAAAAATCTTATAAGCTACATTTAATAGGAAAATTGGTCTATAATTACCACATTCTTGCCTATCTCCTTTCTTGAACACTGGGCAGATTATTCCATCACTCCAGTTGGTCGGTATCTCTTCTTGACCCCGTGCTTTTAAGATTGGCCAATGTAACCTTTGGTATAATGTTCTACCACCGCTCTTAATAAATTCTGGAGAAACATTATCAGGACCAGAAGCTTTACTCGCTTTTAAATTCTTAATTACATAACACACTTCATTGTATGAAGGGGGATCCAGTTCGTGTTCATTATTAGAACTGGTTTCTGCATATTGAGGGAAAACAGCTACTGTACTTGCAGCAGAATTTAGAGCCATTTTGAAATAGTTCATCCACCTATTTAAAATTTTAGGTTTTTGTAATAAAAGGTTTCCTTCTTCATCTTTACATAGTAGAGGGACATTTATATGATTTTGCTGAAGCCCTCTAACTTCCTTATAAAATTTTCTCGTTTCTCTTGCTTTGTGACTTTCTATTATGCAATCAAGTTTGTTATTCATCCACCTTTTCTTTTTCAATTTACAGTTCTTATTAGCCTGCAATCTTTTTAATTTATAATTATCATAACTAGCTCTTGCTTTAGATTGTAAATATCTTCTTCTAGCTTCATTTTCTCTTGAATAGTTTGTTTACAGTCATTGCCCCACCATTCACTCCTTATAGGCTTTTGCTTCCCTATTGTGCTGTCCGCCATATCTATCATTGCATTTTGTACATTCTTCCATTCTTCATTTACATCGTCACTCTTTGGGAGATCTTTAAGCCTCCTGAATAACTCTAAACGATATTCCTTCAATTTGCTAGTATTACACATATTTACTCTATTCCATCCGACAGTCCGTGATATTTTCTTTGCATATATCTTTGGTAATTTTAGATGGAATACTGTTCTAACCATAAAATGATCACTGTCTAAATTTGGTCCCCTCAATGCTCTTACATCATTTATTAGGTCCTATTTGGTGCAGTTAATTATCACATGATCAATTTGATTTACTAACATTTGTCCTGGTGCATTCCATATTCCTAAATGTATTTTCTTATGTTGGAATTGCGTACTCATAACAATTAGATCATTTATTACTGCAAATCTACAAAATATATCTCCATTACTATTGGTCTCCTCGTGTAAAGTATGCATGCCTTTTACTGTGCTGTAGCATTCTTCTTTCCCAAGTTGAGCATTGTAATCTCCCAATATCACAATGGTATCACTTTTGGGGGAGCTGTCGAATACATACTGTAGTTCTTCATAAAATTTCTCCTTCTCTTCCATCTCCTTGTCTTCAGTAGGAGCATGTACATTAATCAAGAGATATTATTGTATTTACCCGTTATGCGCAACTTACTAATTCCTTCGCTATGAGGCACAAAGCTGATTATATGCTTTTGTAACTGGTTCTTTACAAAGAAACCGGACCCTGCCTGACCTGATATATTTTTTGCACCACTATAATATAGAGTAAATTCCTTCTTGCTTATAATTCCACTATCTTTCCATCTTATTTCTTGGAGGGCAATGGCATCCATCTTAAGATCTCTGACTTCATCAAATAGTTTGTTCATTTTACCAGGTTGCAATAAGGTGAGAACATTCCATGTACCAATATTCATAGCCATTTTTCTTTGCTTGGGTCGTCGTCCATCCTTTATCTTTTTCCGAGGCTGATTGCTGAGACTTTTAGCAGTGGTCTTTTTTTAAATGGGGGACAGGTCGCTAGCTTGAGGCCCCAACCCTCCTCCTTTATCCGGGCTTGGGACCGGCAACAGCACTATGAGGCTACTCGATCCACCCCACAGATACTGCAGGCGGAGTTATTTTGCCATTAGTACTGAACACATAAATTATCTGCTAAGTCTTGAATCTTGTGTAACATAGGATTCGTTCCATTCCCAAGCAAGGCAAATCCTTCATTCAGCATCAGACAGCGTTTCCGCAGGGCGATACCTAACCGAATAAAATGAATTGAAATGAGGGCTTCAGAAGGAGTAATTAAAATATGGGCTTATATAAATTGAGAATTAATTTAGATATGTTCATGTCCTTCATATAAAATGTGGTTTTCCCCCTTAGCTGATCCAAAAGCAGGTACATTTATGACTTAACTCACATAAGATTAAAAAACATTCCATGATAGAATGGGGAATGTCGTAAAAAAAATTGGAAACTTTGATGTTCCAGGATCGTAGAAAGAAAAGTGTGTGAAAGGTAGATGAGAAGAACTTGGGTTCGTGAGTTTACCAAATTTCATGTTATCTCAGGAAACGTAAAAAAAACCTTAGTTTGAATTTGAAGATCCCTGTTGTAGCTGCCGATTGGTCGTCCCTTTCTCCAGTGTTCTACCACTCACAAGCCACGCCCAATTGATGCCCCTCTCCCACGTATCGCATCAGTCTCTTCAACAACACCCACCTTTGCAGCAGCACTCATTGACGGGCCCATTGTCTTCCCCTCTCCAACGCGTCTCTTCTTTCCCCGCACTTTTGTCAGCGCCGGAGATAAGGATATTTCCAGAAAGCTCTTCGCGCAATTTGAGAGCTCGCGAACAAATAGAAACGCGGGCGCGCGACGGAGGAAGACGTAAGAGTCGGGAAGAGGGAAAAGGGGTGAAAGGGGTGGGCGAAGGGAGCGAGCTGAGCGGTCGCGAGGGCCGTTCCGGGCTAATGAGGCGCTTTGTTGAGACTGAGCCATCAAACTCTCCACCCCCGCCAGCCCTCCCCGATGCGTTTCACCGCCGGCGGGAGACCCGCTGCGAAACTGCTTCCCTGTCCTCGCTTTTCCTTCCACCTCGTGATGGAGACTTCGCTTCTGTACGACGCTCCCAGCACTCGCTATCTTCTTAGAAGACTGGATCTCGTAACGATTCGCAAACTGTCGTAGAGCAGCCCATAGCGCTGCATTCGACCGTTCCTGTTGTCTGTGCGGGGTTCGATAGCAGTTCCCACTTTTATGACGCGTCTGCGTTTCACTAGTGCAACGTAATGGAATTACTTAAATATAGCCACAGAAGTAGAAGTGCCCAAGAGGGAAAAGTATTTGTAATCTTGATTCTTTAAACTTTTGAATGAATATGAAAAACAAATCTTGACAGTTTTCCTTATTTATCGGGTTTGTAGTTTTTTGATGATGTCACTTGCAAGTATGAACTTATTTAGTGGAGTACAAATAAAAATTAGAGCATTTTTGATGATCTAGAAATTGAATCTCATAAAATAGTTTTGAGAAAACCACTTACTTGCAAAATTATCAATAAAGATTAAACCCATACAACGTGCTAAATTGATAAAATTGAAACATTATTTTGTAGCAATAGAATTAGGTACAAATATTTTAATTATTTTGATTTTAGAATAAGTATTTGTACTAAAATATTGAGGAATAAATATACCCTGACTTGATAAAAAATTTTGAAATATATTTTCGCGTATTATTGTTATGGAGACGCGCAATTCCTGCATTTGATGCATGTAATAAGTGAATATTTCCTTTAAAAGTGATTAAAAGTGTGACATGGGTTGATTTACAGTGACTTGGTTGTTCACTGAAGTAAAGAAAGACAATCTTTCTGGAACCGTCTCTTTGCGAATGAATCTTTCTTTGTGTATCGATGTATTGTCATGCCCATTTGCCTGAGGATAAGCTTTAACGAAATTTCCACGTTTTGACATGGTAACCAATTTATTTGTTTCATAACATGTTTTCGAGACATGGCCGTCATCACCAGTGAATCTGAGTGTAGGAAATTTCTGGCAGTTACAAATTGTAACTACGACTCACCTCCTTTATATGAGTATAAGCTGTCATCAAGAACTGACGCTTTTAGCCAGCAAATGATGTCTAGTAACTCTTGCATCTGCACTTGACTCGAAGAGTATCAATATACCTGTCATGTATCTAAAAAATCTGCCCCAGACCATTCCTCCCCCACCAAAGATAATACAAGTTTGTCGGGATCATGTTGCGCTAAAATATGTTAACAATATTATGCTCCATGTACTTGGTTATAACACTAAGTGACGTTTTTCAAGGTGTTCGAATATGGGATGATTCTTGTCAGGGAGCTACGTGAATATTTGAATGGTTATTTGAAGTCTCTTGGAAGTAAAGTGCTTGTACAGTGCATTTCCACTTAAAAAATTGTATTTGAGACAATATTTTCCAGTCGAGTGGTTGATTTCACTTCGATTTTATCATGTGTCTGTATGCGTTGCTCATTTGAACGTGTAATGAGAACTGGCATCTAGGCAGCAATGAAGAATTCCACCGCTCTTTGCATTCAGAAGGCACTTGCGGGACGTAAAAGGTTGAAGAAAATTTTTTCGAGTGGAGGGTTGATACCAAATTTGCTTCGTCAAAGACAAAAATCAGGTCAACTACCGGTTGACCAAAATTCATGGCTAGAAAATGTATATCCAATCTGTATTTATCCTGCTCATTATAAAAAACGGGATGTTTCACATAATGATCTGTGTAACGTCTACAAATCTTTGATGAGAGGAATTATCTTTTTAGGAGAGTGAATTAGATTATTGACCTCCATGTGATCATATACAATTTGTAACTGTTTTTTGGCAATAAATTTATAAATTTTATGAATTTTTGTAAATTACAAAATTAATAGGAGAGAGTCATTGCTGAATGTTTTTCTATGAATTCCACCAGTATTTCATCGTTCCTTTGTTCTGAGTTTTAGGATAATTTGTGTAATTTTTACGTTGGAGCATATTCTTAGATCCGAGGTGTCAATCGAAAATAATGTTTGAAAGGTAACCACACAAGAATGAGTAAAAAATACTTTTGAGTAATTAATCACCAGCATAGGTACACGTTAGCATGTAATTCGTGAATAAAATTTAAAGAATGCTTGAATTTTGAAAAACAACTGTTAATAGTCCTTCTCAATTTTTGAAGGAAAAAAAGTTACTAATTCTGGTCATATTGAAATTGTAGTTATAATTATTCTGATGAATGTTTTCATGTAATCTGTTGAAAAGTGGATTAGAGAGAATAAATTTTTGTTTCATATACCTGTTATTCTTCAATACAGTTTTTGAAAGATCATTTACCAATAAATGCTGCGGTGACTAGTCAACTGACTTACGATTATGTATTAAATACCAGTCATAAAGGCAGTTGACAAAGTCTTGAGTGACTACTTATCATAAATGAACTTTGTTCGCAGTCTCTCGTCCCATGCATAGCGTTGCTGATAGTTCTTACAGATTCCATCAGTCGGTTTATCTTAGGTGTGAAATCATGTTCGTGTTATTGATCAGATGCGACTTGTAAAACTTTCAATATTTATTTTTATATAAGTCGTCTACGATTTAAAGTTTCAATAAAAATATTTTCATTAATTCAAATCGTGTCGTCAAAATCCGAAACTGGAGAAAAAACAGTATTTTACACTCGTCTTCCACATTTCCTCCATCTGGAGAGTGCATCTCTGTGAGGGGAAGACGACGAACGGACGCTGTAAATTAGAAGTAAAGCCGCTTAACACCCTCTGAGAAATAATTTTCACCCTGAGGAGAGGATGAAGATGACCGCCGTAAATTCCACATGCTCCTCTACTTCTTGGAAATGCAAATTTGTATATTCAGTTATTACTTTCAAAAATGGTTTATATTTTTATACAAATCGAAACACAAAGTTTTCTGTGCAAAATATTAGTAGAATTACTCAAAAGTTATTTCGAATGGAAAAATAATTGCTATCGGCCAACAATCTCTTTCTAATGATGTGAAATTAATATGTTCCTGGAACTAGCTAAATCTCACAAAAATATCTGACCTATAAAATAGGTTGAAGTATATCTTTTATGAAGGTTGAATGAACACTTTTATTTACCCAATCTAATTATTCCGTGAGTTCTACTCCAATAACGTAATTATGATTATAATTTTCCTTCAAATTTTCAAAATGTGATAGTCCTGTGTGTGAAGTACATAAAAGAGAATTATTGCCGTTGAATATTCTCTTTTAGGTAGCTTTAAAGGAAATATACACTCCCGGGATATTTTGACGTAGTTAAGAAATTTAATGTGTACTTTACATCAACGGTAGTGCCATATCCATATAAATTTAAAATGTTTCTTTGTTTTTGCCTGTTTGGATTGTTCAGAGTATGTGAAAAAGCGCATGATTCACGCATTAAGAGTAACTAATACTCACATATTAAGAGGAATTAATACTTAACTGGTAGTCGTATTTGATATTTCTACTGTCGTAATTTGGTGGTACTAGAAACCTGATTTATTTCTGAAACACTGCCACATAAATCTCCTTTGTCATAAGATAGGAGAGAAATTATTTCCTATGCTGATCAGTGGGGGTTTTGCTTGGAGACAAAATATTTCATCATCCACTTCAGTAAAATACCCGAAGTTTCAAGGTGGGTAATTGGCGGACTCAAGTTAGCTGAGTGTTCGTTTCTTTCGATACCTGAAGAAGAACTTAAGTAGATAAGCCATAGATGTTAAAAGTAAACGAGGAGATAAAATAGCAAAAATCTAGACCATCTGTAATAGCAAAGAAGACGTAATGTGACCTATGACGCACTAGAGTGTCAACCACTCTTTGCCAAAAAGGACCTTATCATTCGGGAATCGTTCTATATAATTCCCTGCCCAAGAATATAAAAGATATTATGAAATTGAATCTGTTCAAATCAGCGGTTAAAAACAACCTCCTGCACCAGTGCTTCTACAATATAAAAACAATTATTGATTTTAATAAAACTTAAATACGTCACGCCATTGATGTAGTACTTCTTAAATAACTTATAACAGTTTTTAAAAAAAACTATTTTCTTGCATGATTGTTGTGTCTTATGATTCATATTATTTTAATTATAAGTGTTCTCAACTTAGGCACGGTTGTGTACATTAATTTTGAAGCCCCATTCTGGCCCGGGTATGTTCCGGTTTTCCTTCGGGTAGAGGTGGATTTTTTATACAGGTTCTCTAGATTTTGTTTAGAGGTGTGTTTATTGTAACAATAAATTGTGAATATAGTGTTATTTCAATTCTTATGATTTTTTATCACTATTCTCAGATAATCTATAGTTAGATAATAATTTGTACATGTAAATTTTTTGCGTTAAATTACAAACATAGTGACATTCTATTAGTATTATAACACGTAACTAACATTTTATCTTATCTAGGAATTTTTGCTGAATTTTTTAAATCTACCTCTGCCTTAGGTCNTGACAATAAATTTATTTATTTATTTTATTATAATATGTGGAGTATTATTATGAATACTTCATGCATAATTTGCAAATAAAGAGAAGTAGATGTAACCAATTAACAAGCTAAGAACTGAGTTCAACCCCCAATGTAGGGATGATATTGAAATCTGTGCATAGTATCTTCGTATAACCTGATTATTGCTTTTTCTTCACCGTTGGTATTTTTTTTACTTTAGTGGGACTCATATCACTTCTTTGTAGGATTTAAAGTAAGGTATTCCAAAGTAAAGTATATATTAAAAATATATATTAATTGGATGTAAACAACTTTTGTTTCCATGTTTTTGTATATAAAACAATACACATCCCAAAAGAAAATATATTGAAAAAGTAGGAGGGTGGAATCCCCATCACATAAAATCTAGAAGTAAACAGGAGAAATAATGTTGCTTGACAATCGATATTGAATAATAACTTTCTCGTGGTTCCTCGCACCGATGGAGCGAGACTTGTACCTATGTTAAGACGCAGAACATGAATATCTGTTGCAGAATCCACATCACTTTCTTAATTCCTCTAATGAAGCGATTTGCATACATTTTTGTCGTGTGTTCTTGCTCCGTTTTCATATCATTTTATTTCCTCCTGGTGACATTTTTGACATGTGTTACTATATGATTGTGGTTCCTATTACTGTGCTATATTTCCCGTCCCATTTTTTAAATTTTTGTATAATTTGAGTTTTGAAGCATTTTGTGAATTTAAATAGCTAATATTTCGGGTAGTATGAATTGCAGAACTGAATACTAACACATGAGGAAGTGCGTGTATGTTCAGTCACAAAATTCTTGAGATCACCATGAGAGTAAAGAGGTGAGAGGATACCAGGGCTACTTGAAGGAGGAGATGAGGAAAGAGATGACGAAAGGTGCAGTTCAGAAAGTGTGAAAAAGAAATAGGCAGTCATTTTATAACATTAACTTTCTTCGATGAGAGACAAAAGAAAAGAATTGATGGTAACCTCTCTAAGAAAAGGTATAACATTTTATTGAATCAGAAAAATTATAAACGCTGGAAAGAGTGAAATACCTTCCGTATCGCGTTCTGTTACGATGAACTTCACTACTTCACCATTTCAGCACTCAAGTTTGTGTCTTGGTTGTCTTCAATCAGGCCACTTGCTTTTCCTAAGAGGGGCTAATTTTTCGTGTTCACTGTTTAAGAACAGAAATATGCCAGTTTGTTTCAGTGTCCAGATGGAAATGATGATTTTTCATCCCGGATTTTCCCGGTGAAATTCTTTACAATTATTCTGCAACAAAATACATCGTCTACTTTTCATATTCCCAAAGATGAAGTAGAATAGTAATCACCATCCACATGGCGTCGTGTTGGAAAGCATGAAGTAAACTAATAAAGACAACTTAGATTTTTTTAACCGGTTTCGTTCTTTGTCATTTCAATGCCTCATAACACGTTCTCCCGTGATATTGTTTCGTGGTCACCTCTCGGATCTCTCGAAACGCCCGAATCGAATACACTCTTCTCCGTGGATTGCAGTTGCAGCACTTGAAAGGGTCGGGGGAAATAACGCCAGAAGCGATTAAGCTGTCGGCCGCACTGATCCGTAGAAAATAATGTGGGAGTCCTGACCGCCTTCGCGTCTGCCCCCTCCCCCCCTTCTGAAGAAGAGCGAGGAGTCTCCGTACTCATCGCTACCCGTGTTCTCTCTATTCTCTTCTCCCTCGCTTTTCTTCGTCGTAGCCTCTTTTGCACCTTCTCTCGCCTTCTTCCTCGCCCGTGCGTCTGCATCCAAGTCTCACAGCTTGTGCCGCTGCAGCTTTTGAACCGTCGGACATACCGGTCTTCATCGTCATCCTGCGCAACGCAGTCTCCGTTTCGACGTGGAAGCGGCCGCGCAAACGACTTGAGCTACGGAGAGAAACGCGAGAGGTTGGCGGACGTTGGGGGATTATGGCGTTTCATTTGTACCTCGAAGCTGCAATGCTGCATAATTCTACCGCTAAGCCTAACTTAGTGTTGACGAAAATGTAATAGTGAATTTCACTGAATCAGTTTAAGTTTGTTGAGAGAGGAGGAGTTAGCCTTGAAGCAGAATGTCCATCTTTGAGTGGGTGTTTCAAGATGATACAACGAGTTGAGAGTAAAACTTTGAACACTGAGTATTTACATTTAGGTATTCATTGCTATAGATCATTAGGGTACTGTGTGCTGTGGCGAAGTAACAATGTTAATGTTATACCAATTATTGTGACTTCAAAAATATTTTAATAAATGTTGTGTTCTCACACGTATTTACGGTGCATGAAAAACTGACGGTTTTATGCAGGAGACTGGATTTTATTAAAATAGATGGATAATTTTACTTCATCTGCTAAATGATAAATAAAAAATTAGAGAAAAAATGTAATCCTTATTTCTAAGGTAACTCCAGAGATTTGAGATAAGCGAATGTCATCCAGATAATAAAGAACGTTTGGGCGTAAGTATTATCCGAATTAAGATATTACAAAACTTTATTTACAATGTTAGGAACATTAACCTTTTTTCAGTGTAGTCACCACAGCAGTCGAGGTAATTATTGTAACGAGGAACATGTTTGTCCATACCGCTGTTGTACTTCTCTGCCGCCAATGACTTGACTTCTTCTTTGAGGTCCTCATCATTTGCGAACTGTTTCCTCCCGTGCATCCTTAAATTTTGAGAACTGGTGGTAATCGCTTGATGCCTGAGGGCTGTCCAAGGGGCTGTAAGGGGAGATGTCCAAAACTTTCCCACTTCAAACGTCGATGTTCCCGGGGGTTNAGGGCTGTCCAAGGGGCTGTAAGGGGAGATGTCCAAAACTTTCCCACTTCAAACGTCGATGTTCCCGGGGGTTTTCTACAGATGCAAGGTGTTGTCGTGGATCAGGAACATCTTCGTAGACAACATTCCACGTCTCTGATTTTGTATGGTAAGTCTAAATTGTTGCAAAGTCTCACAATAAGCTGTTTGTTTTATTGTTTCTCTTCTAAGTATGAATTCGTTATGGATTTATCTTTAGCGGCAGAAGAATATAACAGTGGTATCGAAAAAACTTGTTCCTCGTTACAAAAAGAGCGTCGACAACTTTGGCGAACGCATTGAAATGTAGGTTATGATGAATCTAAGAAGAAAATAAACACATTACAACTGATCGTGTGAGTAGCACAGTTTGGGGAAAGTTAATTATAAAGCTGTGTACACAATAAAACCAAAACATCTTTTAAAATAAAAAAATATTTTTACGAGATCTCTGATTCTTCTGTGCTTTATTTCAAGTTCAAATAATATACAGACTGACGTTATTCAAATGCAGATACCATAATACGAATGTATAATAATATTTTTTTCGAATTTCTTCCTGAATAACGTATGCAATATCCTCGTAAAAATTATGTAAAATCATTTTCTAGTATTAAATGCTCATATGGTTGATAAAATATTTTATGGTAAAGAATATCACCAGAAAACACAATATTATCAAAATCTTTCCATCTTTATGTGTTTTCAGTATATGAAATTCCTTCTTTCTCCTGAGACAAAATATACGCTGATGAAATCCCTTTTTTCAGTTAATTTGTTTTTTTTTTAGGTTGAAAAGTTAGAGATTAAGTAAAATAAATATATCTCCTCTTCTCCCTATATGACACATGTATCGTATCGTCTTTTAAATCTGATATTTCATTGAGCACATAATAGAAGGTTATTCAATTCATAGGGTTAAATCTGTATTTATATTTTAAGTTTCCCATTAAAAGTCGGACGTAAAATAAAAATTGGTATTTATAATAAAATAATAATTGGGGTTAAACTGAATTTATTTCTTACAGATTAGCGTAGTTCAAAATTCTGTCAATGCCGTTTCATTTAGATACTGATAGTTTTCCATTAAACTAGTCTCTTTCTAATTTTCTGAGATTAATGAGAAATGTCTAAGAGGGGACCAACCCACAGGTTTCTCCCGAAATGAATCCTCGAGGTACGAATGATGTTGGTCTGCAAAAAGATACTCTGAGATGGGATCAATCAGAGCAAGTTCCAAAGCGTATCTGCTCCAGTCGAAATCAGCAGGGACCGACGAGAAACCCAGTGCGGAGTTCGATCCTTCGCAAAGCCTCGCGATCCTCCTCCACACACCCTCCCGATAAGCGACTGGAGGGCCACAAGTCTCTCTGTGAAGGGTTTGAGTTATGGAGTGAGGCGCGGGGAGTGGGATCTAGCGTCGAGTGTTCGACGCTCGTCGAGACCAACTTTCGTGAGAGGCTGGCACTAACAAAGCGTCGCCGAAGGCGTCCGGGGTCGAAGCGAGAGCAAGGCTACGGCACTCGCTCTCATTCCGAGGAAGAGAAAGGGAATGCTCTTTGGAGATGCAGCTCATCTGAATTGGCGACTCGAGATACGGGGAGAGAGACAATAGTTCGTCTTTCGATACATGAGTAATGCAGATGGGAGAAATGGAGTATCTTATATTGGACTGGTAATTTTTCTATTGGAATAAGCGTAAAATTATGTTTGTAAACTGTTATTAACATATTCATTCTAATTTCTTAAGTTCACATACCGTCTTCAACAGTAGAATTTAATTCAAAAGCGAAGATCTTTGTATTTTTGACATATAATATAATTTTATCGATACCTCCAGCTTGTAGCATGCGTCTCAAGTGACTACATGAGTTGCATATTGCGTGGAACTCATAATTCATCACTCCAATCTATTTGTCTACTATCTGTAATCGTAAAAATGTGCGGAAGCAGAAGTGGAGGGAAACTATCCGTTGTTGGAATCGTATTTTACAAGTATTGTCAAAAGATATCTTCTTGAGGAGAAGCTGATCATACATTAATACCATATCAATAAGATGTGACCACTCCTTCTAAAATAATATTCAATTTGTCATTTGTGTATTGCACACGATTTTTCATGATAATATTTATATTAGCCCACGTTTATTCTAATAAATGAAGCGGAAACGTCTGTCTCAAATATAAAGAAAATATCATATCGAATTGTACATTCTATTCTTAAGTTGTTCCACTTTCTATTTCACCAATTTATCACTAATAAAGGAACCTTTTATACTTTTAGTAGAACTGTCGATACGGGAGAGGATGAAATACAAAATTCTACTTAGTAACTTCTGTATTTAATTAAATTCAAAATCCCTGCAACATCAAACATACTTGTAAACTTGGCGTCAATGCTACTTCAACTAAATATACAAATTTGTGCCATGAATATTTGATAGAATAATTACTACAAAACGCATTATTTGATTCACTTGCATATTTTATCAAATGTTTAATTTAAATATAAATGCCAAATATTCAAGATTTTGCGATATGATAAACTAAAACTAAATAAATACATCTTTACTCAATGACTCAAACTAGTATGGATGTGAAGCTCGTGGAATTATGCCCATGAAACCATCTAAATTTTTCAAAGTGATTGAATAATATAAGATTTATTTTTACTTAGGGAACTGGAACGAAGGTTATGAGGAAGAGTTGTATATCTGTTTTAATTATAATGTTTTTGAATTAAAAAGTTAGTTTACTTCTTGGCAATCTTTAGGTAGAATGATCCCATGTTGTTATTGTGCTATTACTTCAGATTCGTTCCGCATAAGGATAGTTTCTATATAGATGAAGCAAAGTGGACAGAGACAAGTAATATGTGTGTCAAGGAACCCTCACACAAAAATATATCGACCATTCCTTGTCTTTTGAGGCAATATAAGTGTGACCAAGGGTGCAGCCGCGCAGGTGAGAGACGAAAAGTTACAATTCCAAGGTCGCGACCGCGTATCCCCCTCTTTTTCCCATTCCCACCTCTCTTAACTACACCGCTTCCCCTGCATGCTACTCGCCTCACACTTTCCTCGGTTCTCCGGTTCTCTCATTACGTTGCGCGCACAATATTCCTTTATCTCGCGCCGCCTCCTTGGTCTCCTTCCGTCCCTCCTTCCAATTCAACCCTCCTCTCCTCCCCGTCCCTGTATTCTTAAGCTAATAATAGCTCAAGCACATTAATTTTCCCCCGAGGACAGGTCGGAAATGTGACTAACCATAAAATATTACTCTCCGCTATATAGTTCATTTCTATCCCGTGAGTAACGCCTCCAAGCCTCGCTGTCTTACCCCTCTTGTCTGCAACCCCTCACCCTCTTCCGCACACGACAAAATAATAGCGAAGAAATAGCGCAGCTGATACTGTGACTCCAGACGCTAATTATCCCGGAGACGGATGTATCGCTAATGAAATCCGGACTCGCGACCCTTTTATGTCCCCCAGCTTCCTTGGTTTCAATTTCTTCTTTCTTTTATTTCTTTTTATACTCCCGCTCGTCCATTTGTCCTCCTCTACAAACATTACTCGATCAGTCTCTTCAGTGAACAATGCTCTTTTGTTTCATCGTCAACTTCTTAATTCTGAACCGCGGCCCATCAAATTAATTCTTGTGGCCAAACTTTTCTTGATATAGTTATCTCTCTTGTTTATTGAATCACTTTTAATAAATAGAAATTGTTTTGTTCGATATTCTGATACATTCGTCGGTTTAACCTTTACGGCATGTTCACACTCTCTAGAGTTTCATCCGGATTTCCTCAAATTTACCGTCTTCTGTGCGAAACCATCGTCATTTTGGGCACGGCAATCGAGCTCGTTCCTTCCCTCTCTTTTTAATTTGCCTCA
Organism: Laupala kohalensis; assembly: GCA_002313205.1. NCBI lineage: Eukaryota > Metazoa > Arthropoda > Insecta > Orthoptera > Trigonidiidae > Laupala > Laupala kohalensis. The sequence continues at coordinate 539,155 of NNCF01128809.1, forward strand.
ATTGTTCCTCCCGAGCATCTTCCGCGACTTTCACCTGCGGAGCGTCGGCGTTTTCTTCCTTCTGAAGTGAAGCTCTCGTCGTTGCCATTCGCGCAGCATCTCCATGCAGACGGAGAGCTCTCCTCGCGCGATCTTTCCGCTTCCCGCGCAGGGGTTGCCGCTCATTTGAGGCAGTGGTCTTCAATCATTTTCGCGAAGTTTTCGATCACCTCCGAGGGGAGCTGCCGCCCTCGCGGACGTCCCTGCCCCATCCCAACGCCAGAACTGCGTCTCCACCTCGTAGTTTCTTCGCTATATCTCAAGTTGGCGCGGGCGGAGAGGAAAGTTGGCGGTGCGGAAAGCGCGCCGCTGCCTCGCCGCGGCCTGAGGGGGTAGGAGAGGGCGGAGTGCCGGCCGGGATGGGGTGGGAACAGCCTTATCCGGCGGCCATTATAGGGTTTCTTAGCGTTGAGAGGCGGAAGCCAGCAGGAGGAGAAGTGTGGAATCCGGCGGGTAGTGGAGAAGAAGCGGTGGGAAATAATGCGCTGTCTGAAGGAGAAGAGATTGAAAGCGGAAAGGAACGCGGGCGCGAGTGGAACAGGACGTGGGAGGAAACATATTATTTTTTTATTTCAAGACTCTAATCAGAACACCTGCGCGCGATGGAGTAATATTAATTACATCTTGTATAAGATTCCGTTGGGGTAATATAAGTTACAGTTTTTATCCTCCTAAATTTACTTCACTGTTGTTTAAATATTTTTAGATGTTGTTATAGAGTAGAATTTTATCAAAGTCATAATATTTTTGTTTGTAATTTATCCATTCATTCAAATCGAAAACAATATGATTTTGCTTGCTTGAAGACAATACGAATTTTTCGTTTTAGATTTTTTAAAATATAGGTATGAAGTATACTTATATTATAAAGACATATCCATTCATTCAAAATAATAATAATAATAATATTTTGCTCGCTCTTCTTTCAAAATCTTGATAAATTGCAATCCTAAAATTGAATAATTTCAACAATAAGTTTCTGTTTAAAAAAAACTTGAAAATTCACATTAATTGGTGTGTAAAGCTAAATATCAATTATATTATTTCAAATAATTTTAAAGTATATTATTTGAATTTCATTCGAAATATGAAGTATATGGATAAAGATTGATAAATTTTAAATTAACTTGGATTTAATAAGTAAAATTAGTTTTGCATTAACGTTAAGCAGTTAAAAGTGTTTCAGGCATTTTCATCGCTATTTGTACTTAATACATTGTTCACAAGACTTTAAAAATTACGTCAACATGGTATTATGAGTAAAGGTTCATTTGTCTTCTAAAATGATGATGAAAACTTCCTTAATACAAAATGTCGCCATTTAGCGCATAATTAATGTACATTTTTCATGGACATAAGACTGGGTCTTTTATTTTGTTTCCCCTTTGTGCTTTTAGCTTATAAAAATATGATGCATGGGTAGCACTGGCCAGCAAGTGGATAAACATGTATTATAAGCACTTAACCTAAGTATAGTTGCAATTATACGCATCTCCAAAAGTGGTCTTGTATTCGCAACTTATAAGTAAATTATAATTAATTACGACTTTCTCCCTTCAAAGCGAACGGTTTTTTTTCAGATGTATAAAGAAGACAATAACATGAAAACGTGGAAAATGTGGATAATGCATTATAGTGTGTTAAACGGGATACGCAGTGTTTATATAAAGAAAAACACGCTGGTATTGTGGAGCAAAAGTTCATAATATCCAGTATTTGGTAATATCGTAAAATTTTTAACTTGACCACACAATGCAAATAAAATAATCTTCTGTGTATTACACTTTTATGTGTGATATCTGGATGGTTTTTGTGACACCGCAGAAACGTTTTTTACGAGACTTTTTCCCAATATGAATTTCTGAAAAAATAACAAGCGGATCTCTATTCATTCCATTAAATAGAGGTATTAAGTCGCTCGTATGCACGCGAAAACCTTTGACTGACCAATCAGTACGTGAGATGCAGGGATGTTGGACCATTCCAATTTAAACAGTTTCCGAAATCGGTTTAATTAAAAATTATTTTAATAAAAGAAGGATTAATAATTATTTCAGTCAATTGGCATGGAATATGATTACCTAAATCAGTAACAGAACGTATTTGTCGAACAAGAAGTATGTAATTTCGTAATATTCAATGTAGTTGATAATTATTATAATTCTACAAATCACAAATTACATGTAAACAAATATATTGTGTAATCTTACCCATCATGGACTGGCTCAACACTAGGGGAGGGGACGAGTGTACGGACCCTAAATATAGCACAAATATTGTGTAGCAATTACTTTTAATCGACCTGGTGACTACGTCTGTTTGAGACTAAATTTTCTGGGTTAGAATCTCAGATGAGGTACAGAGGTTGTTCAACGGGAAACTACCACTGGTTGTATTCAAGCGTTGAAAGCTCCCACATTACCATTAATCCATTAATCCTCAGAATAACCAAGCCATCAGTGCGTCTCCGGTTGCCTAGACACACCTCGGGAAGGATCAAACCCCGTATTCGGACCGCCAAATAAAAAAGTCGCTTATATATGCTAAGCACCTTTGTAACATAAACATTCCTCATGACGCCAGTTCTTAGACATTTCACATTGGAACCAATTTTCATCAGAATGGAAATAATTCCCTCCAATAAGTTTTTTTTGAAGATTTTTGCATTTCCAACTTCGTCACCATTTGTTTCCTGACGCGTTCCATAGGCCGTTTTCTAATTCTAGCTTTTCCTTTTTCACTAACTTTTCCTTTCTTACAAGGAAACTAAACAATGATCTCTGCTGTTGCTGACGATTAGGAACTGATATGACTGAATTGCCAGTGATATCCACGCTAGAAGTAATAGGTCTATGTACGACTTCATAATCTTGAAGACTCTATGCAATCTTTGTTCTTAGACCGGTATTACACGATCATATTTATATGTCATATCTCTATTATCAAAGAACTGAAGATGAAACATATGTCCGTGTTATGCTCTGATAATGGTTCAGCTATGATCATATACCTATGACATATGTTCTTTTTGAGAGAACTTATGTCATATCTTTGAAATGTGACCGTGTAATACCGGCCTTACGACGGGATAGTTACTTAGGATTCATGTGGGAAGCAATTGACCATTCTAACATACGCAAACTTGAGGGGGAAGCACATTGATTTTTATCGCTTGCTGGATTTATAGTGGTACCCATGAACTACTCAAGTGGTATACAGCGCTGCTACCACACCTATTGGAGATTTTTGCGATGCACCAATTAATCAATCACGCTATTAACTTTGTAACTTGAATTACGATTCTAGTAATTTAGAAGTAATTCGTACTTTCCTTTGTATCAAACTTTATTTTGTGACGTGCTCCTCACGTCACACGGTGACATCTTAGCTCATTCAGAAATTTTCATCTTGTGTTCTTGGCCCTTACTTGTGAATGTATTTATTATAAACTTCTGATTCTTTTACCTGACCCTAACATCACAAAATATCAGACGATCAAAAAAAGCGAAGAGCGGTTCCCGAGATTGCGGTTTTCCTATGCGGTTTATATCCTTGAAGATGGCATTATGCTTCTTAATTCCGTGGACAGTCATGTTGAATTACGTCTATCCACTTTTGCATGAATATCACTAACGAAGGAAAATAGCAATCCTCCCCTACAATAAGGAGGTGACATCGTGCGTGTCAGTCACAGTTTGTTTTTTGATTCTAATTACAGCAATTAAGAGTATGTAAAATTGCAGGTTGCCATCAAATGTTGTGGTCGGATGAAGTCGTCATGTCGCTATTATCTATGTCTCCAGAGGTGCGATATTTTTAGTTCTTATTTATGGCAATAAATTATTGGTTAAAATGTATTAACATATTTTATACATATCCGAATTACGTTTAAGTTAGCTTTTGAAAAAATACTCGTTTTAAAATAATATTTGTAAATTTATCCTGAAACACTCCAAACAAAATGTTTCTCCAGTAATAATAAAAGTATAAAGAGGTATTTGAAGAAATTCTGTCCAGAAACTTTACAGTATTCTATATAAAATAAGTCCGTTCATTTCCCAGAAATTCAACTCACAGCTACCTGATAAGACGTTTAAATTACTCTAACAGAAAATAAAACAAGGCAAACGAGTCAATAACCTTAGTTTCGAGAATTGACAACTTATTTTTTGTCCAAATTAATTCAATTATTTTTAGCTTAACACAATTTCTTTAAAGAACTTCTCTTATTTAAGCAATTTCCTTTCAGGTTTACCAAAAACTTTAAAACGTAAATCCTACTAAAACTGCTGTTGGTTCGCTTGGTTCTCGTGTATTTCATTATTCATGTGTAAGATTCCAATGAAATAAGAACATCGCTTTTTCCAACATTCGGAGTTGATCTTGTTTACAGACACTCCGCCAAAACCAATCAGAGGTTTTGTGTGTGCATTGACTTTACGAGGAATGAATACTTATGAATTATTCATGGATTTTTCACGACGAGACAAGAGAGTTTATCCCTTTTCAAAAGAATCAGGCTTACATATTCGATCTGATTGCTGGTTACGGACAAAAATGTCTCCGTAGCATGACTTTTTCCTTTATGCCATGATATGAATGTTCGTTTTGCTTGTATAACTTCGCGGTAATTGGAGTTTCGTGACCGAAGCGAGTTAAAGCTTTGTTGCCTCTCACTGCAGTTCAGCACGACCATTCGTTTTGCGGACGAAATATCGCGAGGGAATGAGTTGAAATCCATGTTACTTGGGCGTGCACGTATTACAACGAAACATTTATTTCTGGAAGTAGTTGGAACTTCTGAAATGAGATGGAAATCTATAACATTTAGTGATAATCAATTATTTCTTTGCAACTGTTACTCCCAATCATTATTTGCATAAAAATAAAGCGTATAGATAATTCTGGGGCTGAAAAATATTCATTGAATTTAAGTTTTCAATTTTATGTACAGAGATTGTTCTATTCTAAAGAAATAAACCGTTTTCCATGTTCAGTTATTTTGAAATTAAGACAACGAATTGTTTGTTTAGAGAATATAAGTTTATTTCCTGATTTTAGCTCTTGTGTACTTCTGTTCACTTTGATATTGATTTCATCAATGTCATTATAGTTAGTCTCTTTTTTTAGAAACATAGTAAGTCACGATTTGGTGGTTTCTTGGTTGACTTACCTTCCCTCCAAAGTTGGAAGAAGTCTCACAATTTGAACTTGGATGACATAAATAATTTGGTTGAATCCACTTCTTCTATTTTATTTGAAAAATAAAACAAATATTATTATAAAATATTAATATTCATACGATTGAATGATAAGTTTTCGATGTGATAGGACATTAATTGTAAATAGGCCAGTATAGCGTAAGAAGTTTACAATAGAATGCCATCAAAACTAAAAAGAAATTCACTTTGACTTTTTCATTGAAATCAATTTTAAACAAATTTGTTACGTACATAGTGACAGACAACCATATAAAACTTTATTGAAGTCAAATCTGACATGAAAATCTGAGCACGACTAGGAATTATCCCTATTGAATGAGAACAAAGTGCACTTCACATTACGTCCAAATAGTTCGACTCCAAAGCACCATCAGCAAAGAGATCGCCTCTTATCCCCTCTCCGACTTTCCTTTCTTTAACAGAAGTCGTACAGTTTCCTAGACGCCGATGCTGAACCCATCTATCGTTCAGTCCCTCCCAGTTCCTTGGCGTGGAAGGATACGGTAGGGGACAGAGAGCACGCGTATTTCATATGTAAACGGGCTCGTTCCTCAATCCCATTCCTCGTCTTTCATATTTAAATTTCATAGTACTGGCCAGTCGTGCACGTAATTCCAACCGAAGTCAATAGCTGTCGTAGTAGTGAACGGGTGAGGACGGTCTTGTGTCGAAGAACGAGAAAAGAAGGAGGGAGTGGGTATAACGACAAAGGCCGTCGCACAGCGATGGAGCCTATGAATCTGGAAGACGCGCCCCGAGCATTGCTCCTAGCGACTGATCCATAATTCACCGCAGCTCGTAAATGGGTGGGTGGTTGAAGAAAGGATGAAAGGAGTGGGAAGGCGTCTGTCTGTGTGAAACTCGAAGAGTCCTGAAGTAGGTATGAGAAAAGAGCGTTTAAATCCGTTTGCTTTCAAAAACTCTCTAAATGATCATCGCAGTAATTTGATTTTTACGTCCTGAATATCCGCCTTCGATTCCGTATTTGGTGAATCGTCTGCGCACCTTTCACGTTCCTCTTTTCTAACAAATTGATAGCTGAATTATGAGGAATTTTAGTTCCGTACTTAATGTTACAATCGTGTCTAATAATGTAGAATCGAAAACTGATTCAATTTTACTCTTGAATGGATGCTTGTAATGAATGGGAGAGTTGAAGTATTGATTTGGAAGGTTTGAAAGCTGTTCACTTCACGAAGAAATTAACAGATGAAAGAATGTCAAATGAGGTGGCGAATTACGATGATTAAGAAAACTTTCAATGAAATTTTGGAGGGGTACTTAATCAAGCAAGACCTTATTTTATAATTCTACACTCTAATTGAAGTTATTGATTACGCCGAGGAAAGGGTTAAATTAAGAAAAATGGATTACGATTAATGAAGTCATCACAATTGAGTTTCGTCTGTGGTTTGGTATAATTGATGAATTCGTAATTTTTAAAATCAAAAAAGAATTTACCTTCTTGCAGCTGAAATAAAGACCTGTTTTGCCATTATTCCTTGAGTACGTAACACTTGCATTACTAGTAATTCTGACCTTCCCCTTCATTTGGCAGCACAATCAAGCAAAATACTAGATGAAAAATACACTTTAAATCCTTAGATTCTTTATCTTAGGAAAAACATGCAAGTGATATCTAAGATATGGTAAAGACCAATATGAGAGATGAAAAACTTTGCTGGAAGTTCATACTAGTTAATAAATTTCATAAAACTATTTTTTAAAGACAAACTATACCAGCAGTAAAATTATGTTAGGAATATTAATCTTAAGAGCTCTAATGACCTTGACGTTGGCAAGACCTAAAGCCCGAATTGAAAAAAAATAATCTTGAAAATATAAACGAGGATATCGTACGTTATTAACTCAATAAATGTATATTTTCTTATTCATTACCCTATTTTCAAGTTAACCTTGGAATAAACGTTATTTAAAACTTATTGCACTGACTTTTCTATTTTTTTGTTACACATTTAAATACTTTTCTGTACAGGGCAGGCTTTCATTCATAGCTATAAAATATTTTAATAAATCAGATATTTATATTGTTATTTTATGAAACTGTTTGTGTAACTACATCAAGTAATTCCAAAAATGTTATATCATTATAATAGGGCTTCAGGTTTCATGAACACATTTCTTATTCCTTTTTGATAGCCATCACCAAAAAGGATAATTGCTGCCGTAGGGACCGTCCATAAATTACGCAACGAACCCTGGAGGGGAGGGATTTTCATATCATTACGCTACGTTACCGCAGGGTAGCCTTGATGTTACCCAAAGCTTAATTTTAAATGGCAAATTTATAGAGCACTTCTAACCTAGTAACATTTGTCTCTGTATTCTACGTTCTCAACCATTCAGTGTACCAAAATGTGCCTCCAAAAAGATAAAAACTTATCTTAACAGGAGGGAGAAATGCGGTTACCGTGACGTATTTATTGGAAGGTATAAGAGGTATCCTTGCGAATTGCGTTATAAAGGAGAGGACGATGTTAAAAATTGTAATTCTTGCGTTGCGTAATTATGAACGAATTCTTTTTCTTTACGTCTCTAAATAGAACGTTAGGTGCCAAAATCAGTGACTTAAAACATACTTTTCCTGAAAAGGATCATAGTAGAAGTGAAGTATTTGTTATTCTTTCTTATTGAATGCTGTTTTCTTGTTCAAAGCCAAATGTTGTATCATATATCGACACTGAATGTTTTACTTCCCTAACATTATGACATAAATTGTGTCTTTTGTATTCTTACCCTGTTCTTAGTCATTAAACGTCATCTGAATTAAAGTTTTTCGAAATAATTCCCCCATTCTCTGATCGCGCATTTTCATCACGTTAACATCTTACTAAGCACCAACCTGCTCCCAGCTACCCAACCCATTCTTTCCAGTTTTCCTTCCCTTGCTCATGATCTCGGTTCTCTCTCTCCCTTCCCGGTAACGTAACTTCCTGTCTCCCTTACTCGCTATACCCTGCCCTCACGTCCCACTTCCCATCCCGCCATTTGCTACCGTCCCCTCCCAACTGAGTCGTCCCCTTTCCCACCATCCAACTCCTCCCACTCCGGCCCCCTCACTCGCTCTCTCTATGACCTTTACACCTTTGACATAATGTCACGGAGTGCGATGCTGCACCTCTTCACTCACGTCTCGTAGCGGATGGCAGGACTAGCGTTTGTGAAATTCCTCATTTCATAGAGCGTGTTGCTTATTGCGTTCAGCGCCTGCTCTTCCAGTCCCCGTTTCGCGCTCCGTTGCTAATGCCTCGAACATTGCTATTTCTGTCGCGGGGCTCGGACCTATCCTTCATGACCTGACCTCCTTGTTGGGTTCCTGAATAAGAACTGAACCTAAGAAGAAAAGTTAAGAGCTGTGCTCATTCGATGTTTGGTATTATTCAAATATCGAGTTTTTGCGATCTCATTGATAATCGATACTCAGATCTGGTATTAATCGTGTCACTGCGTATACGTGATTGTACTTCGTGGTGACCACAAAAGATTAGATACAGCAGGAGAGGGGGTATATAAACCCCGGTCTAAGAGAGGAAAAACCCGTTTGTCGTAAATTACGAACGACACTTGATTCTGAGACGCGGTGGCAAGAGAAAGGAGTGATAAGTAATCTACGTTTGCTTATCCAAGATTCTAAACTGTTCAGATTTGTCTATGTCAGGTTTATAGAACACGTCAGGTCATTAATATCGTAACATTATTAACTATTTTCATAAATTGAAGGGAATTTTAGTGCACGTGGAGAGTTACGGTGTGTAACTTTTGTAACAGAATTTCGGGGCACGTGGATTATTATAGTGCGTAACTATTGTGAAAGGTAAAATCTTGGAGGATTACAATAGTTAATGCTCTCGTGATTATTTATGAGCGTCTAAAATATTTGTATTATATTCGTTAAATTTATTAACAAGAAAATTATGTAGAAGAGCGTATTGACCTTAATTTCATGTTAATCAAATATTATTCTTACTTATTGCATTTAAAACTAAAAAAGCACTATTTAATGGTATGTAAATGTGTGATAGTTTGTTCGTGATACAAAGGAAACGTGGGTTGAATCATAAAGGTTTCATGTATGTAATTTTATGGTATTGTATTTTGTATTTATTTATTTTTATTCTGCCTGTAATAATTTGTAGGAAGATTTTGATTTGAGTTACATAAAATTTCATGCTACGTAAGAACTTCGCAAAGACTGAGGATGTGTGAAAGTGGGTCAATGAACAACCAAGTGCCGTTGTTCTTATTCCATTGAAATTTTAAGGAGCAGAACAGCTGTGAACAAGTCGATTCGTTACTTCACTGACTGACTTTTGAGACGTGATAAACTCGAACTTGCTGTGACGTTTTGAACTTCTCGGTGCTACGTAAAATCGGGTATCGTGAGTAAAATAATATTTAATTTAAAAAGACTAGACAAGTACAACATAGAAGAAAGGAAACGTAGGGACCTTTCATATGTGTTTTTCTTCCAGGTACTGTTACCCTTGCAGAATTGTTATTTCTGTCAAAGCAATATTGTAAAATAATTTCAGTTTATTTTAATTAGAATATTTCAAATTCAATTTGCATGCCTACTATTTCTGGCAATAAACTTCAATTTGATAATGCTACAATTTTCTGATGTTCTTATTTTCCTAAATAATAGTTTCTGGTTATCAGTTATATATCATGTTTGAGAATCTTATTGCTGTGTGCTACGATTAGCTAGTAATGTCAACAAGTCAGATTTTTTTCGTAATATAGTATAAATCAAATGTTGCTCATATCCTAGAATTGAATATATTTTCCCTGTTCATCACGAATCTGGCATCGCGAGCTTTATTTCGGTCTCTTCATGCTATTGTAGTAAATTTCAGTTTTTCAACATTCTGCTTCCTCGTTTGACCGCAACATCCTAGTTCCAATAATTGTGATGACCCAGGGATTCCATAGCCAGGCCACATTTCATTACCTCTCTCGTTTCCATGGACTTATCTGTCACCTGATATACGAAAGGACACATGTGCCACTTTATAGTGCCATATTTCCGCTCGCCACCGGCCGCCCCCGACCTTCTGACCGTGGGATCGGCTTGGTCAGCGAGGCGCCTTGGTGGCGTGAGTTCCGGCCAACCAATTAGAAACAGGCGACAACGGCGTCACCTTAAAAATATATGTGACTGGCCCTTTCCCCTCCTACATGTCCCTTTGCAGGCAGCCGACGAGCGAGCACACAGGCAGTGTGCCATGAGGCACGCTCCGGAGCACGCGTCTTTAATGCGTGCTCCATAAATTAGTAATTCTCTATAATGTAAATTCTTATCATGTGGAGTGTGTGCCATTAGGCCCACTCAATAGCAGTGCGTCTTCAACGCATACTATATTTTGTACTTGTAAATTCTAAATCGCATTCTGAAACATTTATATTGTTGTATTCACGATCTGCTTCCTCCGTTTAGAGTATCTTGCAGGTGCTATTGATGGATGTATTCCTGATGCCTCCATTTATTCTGTTTATGTAAAAGGGGGAATTGTGTACAGCTGTGCCAATATAATCATAGTGTTTAGTTTGTCATTAAATAGTACTTAGGTTAATTTAATTTTTTTGTGTACCTGGATGATCCTGGCTCATTTCATATCCTGGTCGATCCGGTATTCTGACAATGGTGGGAGTTGCACCCACTAAGCCAAGCGAGTAGTTCCTTATATTGAAAGTAGTATGCAACATTTGCTAATAACCGGGAAAAAACTTAAATAGAGGTGGGGAGCATGCAACACCGCAAATAAAATATGAGAACAGGTAAATTTTATGCATATTCAGTTCACACGGATGAGGAGTTGACTATTCCATTTCATGATGGATTTATTTTTAGTATGTTGCCTAGTGTGCGGTGAAGACTGACCAATGTTCAATATTTCGGGGATTGTTGTACCGAGAATTCACATTGTCACTTGTTTTACACTTCCTAGAACCGATAAGTGGATTACGCTAATGATTGGGATGACGAATAATTATGCAACGTTAAAGCTTAATTAATTTGCATTAACTTTTGCGCGGTAAAATTGAAACAAGAACGCGGATCAATCCTAAACCTCCTGACCCTAAATATTTTGTTTCCTGATAAATTCTGTGTTAGATGCTTTTCTCATCTGTACAGACAAGTTCAATCTTACCTGCACAAGAATAAAATGATTGGAAAAATGCAACGTGATAATGGGTGAGGTAGTGAGATGAAAGTTAATTGTTAACAATAATAAAATGATTTAATGACATGCTATGATATGATGAGAAATAATAATGCAATACTGATTTCCTAGAGATGACATGATGATATGGAGAGAAGATCCTGGAAACCAGTTGGTTGATACTGTTGTAGAGTTGATCCGGATGGTTGACGTGTTGACAAAGAAAAAGTTGATGAGTAGTAATCTTCTGAGGTGCGATTGTAGGCTCGATCTTGCGAGAAAATGTCGGCTTGGCGACGAGAATAAAAGTAGCGATGCAATGTGTTCGAACGTAATAACCCTATTGTGAAGGCTTCAACAAGAGAAAATATATGTCGGTTTGGCGCCAACAATAAAGAATTCGAACGATGATGAGAGAGGCGAGATCAGAAGTTTATCCTCTCATTAGTAGTAGTAATCATAGTAGTCTTGGTTGTACTAGAACTGAATCTCGTGTAGTAGTAGTGTAGAGTAGCGAAGAGAAGAGGCCATGTGGTTTATGTAGTTTTAAACTAGAGCGCTGTTGCCAATTTGATTCGATGAATCGATGTGACATTCTGCTAACTCGATCAGGTGTGACGTCTCGTGACGAGACGAGGAAGTTTGGATTCTCCCAACTCTTGCGTGATACATCATTAACACTCGAATGTAGTCGGCGAAGGAACTTGTAATTAACTCGTTGAATCATAAGATGATGAGTAATTCTTCTATTTTTTTATCTATAAGTATACGGCAAAATATTTGAATCAACCTATGGCTTGAAAGGAAAATTTCCTTAGCTTATCAACAATCAAGATACATCACTCAAATTGACCAAAGAGATTGTTATCCAGAGATGATTCACTTAGTAAATTATTCAGTGCACTGTCTTAAAAGATTCGACACACTTGTTTAATGAGAACTTATCAAAAATGTCTGAACATTATCTATGACTTGTGTTTGTATGTGTGGGATACTGCGTAATTGATACGCCTCCACGCCTCTCCCGAAATTTGAAACTAAACGGTTGTGTAGGGGTTCAGTTCCGTATCTTGAACTGCAGAGATGGGTTTATTCAGGGGGAATTTATTCGTTTATTAGAATCATAGTGCGAAAGGAAGTAAGCAATTTTCTGAGGTGAAATGAAGTAAACAGCTCTGCGCAAGTACGAGAGGGAGATAAGAAGGAAAATAAATCGCTCACAGACGTCATTTCACCACAGAAAAATTGCACTATGAGGATTTATTGAAGACTTGATAACTCAAGTTGTTTTCCTTGGACCTATACAGGAGGAGCACGCCAATGTGGTTTCCCAGGCCGGCCGCGGAATGGGTCCAGCAGCTCGGCTTCCAACACATCGCGGCCCGGCGACACCGCCCATTACGCTTGCCGCCAGGGCTTCACTCTCTTCGGAGAAGAGGAGCGCGTGTGCCTCGACTCCGGCATCTGGGCGGGCAGACAGCCTCTATGTGGTAAGTACTTCCATCATTCAGATTTTCTTTTTCCACTGCACGATTCGAGGAAACGCTTTGCTTCAAAACACACTAATCTCCAAAACAGACTGTTTTGAACACCAATTACATCATATTTCTATTTTAGTAAAATAACTTTGTACTCTCTTGAGGACTCAAATTTAACTTTCATTTAGAGTCTTTCTCTTGATCCATCTGACTGGGATTTAATTCAGGTGTTAAAAATCTTTTGTCATCTGCTACTTATCTTAAGTGCATCTGGGTCGCATTAAATCGAGTGCGAACGCTCAGCGGTAGGTTTCGCGACTCACTCGTTAGGTGGGGCATGCGAGAGACTCCGCTGTGTGACTGTGGTTAGGTGAATCAGGCTATGTTCCTCATCATCTCTGATTGTCCTCTCAGAAGTTTTGCGGGCAGTATCGTTAGTGTTACGACGGAGGCTGTACGATGACTTAAAGACCTAGACATTAAATAGTAATGTGCAATTTGTGATATGCCATCATAGACCTACTGTATATTCACGTGTGTTTCGTATATTTCATACAAGTTGATACATTTTGTTTTATTATGAACGCAGCCATTCGCTAAAAAATTAATTTCTTCAATAATAGTATAGTTAACAAGTGTGTACATTACTTTATGATAATGAATCAATTTGTCGTAGTTGATATTCGTCTATATGGTTTTTTATCAAGTGTTCATTTACGTTAATCAGTAGTGTGAGATATGACATTTCTACAGTTAGTGAAATAACATTTTCTCTCAATTGGTTTACGTTACATTGAGATGAAAATATTTCGAGATGATTGTATTTTCTTGAGTGCTATGGATTCTGATAAACTCTTTATTTATATTTGCAAATAAGCAGCAAGTGAGATATCATCAATACTATTTCCTGTCAGTCAAAACGACGACTCTTTCGCTCCCAAACTAAATAATAAATTCTACTTTTACGAAAGTCATTTACATAACTGAATAAAGGGTGATTTTGTAAAAATCAGGTCAAACATCCTCTTGACTTGAAAGAATTTAGCAGAAAGTTATCTGTTGGGGTCACTTTAATGGGGAAAAAGTATTTTAAACATTGGGTTTTACAGTTTGGTGGGTTCTTTTTAGCATTTTTATGCATACAAGTGCCTGGAAAAACTGTAAGATACTTGTAGAAATATAAATAAATTTATATAAGGAAGTAAATGCACAGTAATGTTGAATTTACAGGGAACATTCTAAAGAAATACACACAAATCTAGATAATGTAACTCAAAAATTGGTGTCCTATCCCAACTCAACCTATTTTGAGAGATGATATTTACGATGAAAGTATTAACATTAATTCTGGGAAATGTACAATTCTTGAGCGCATTCCGACCCCCAGAAAAAAAACTAGCATCAAATAAATCTAATTTCGTCAATTTTTGGAAACAAAGAATTGTGGGAAAATAGTCAAACGAACTACAAAAGTCAAAAGAAATATATAAGTGTAATTTACTTTCATAAAATAATTTTAAGATTTCAAAATGAAAATAATTTCGAGTGACAAAATTTTAATTTTTTTAAGAAAATAGTACTTGATGATTTGATTCTAAATATTAAATATAATTCTCAATAAAATCAAAAGTTCTCACGCTACCAGCAAGTTAAAAATTTAAAAATTTCTGAAAATTATTTTTACAAAAATGTTGATGATCATCATGGGCAGATATTCTCCAAAAGTTCACAAATATTTCATAGAATATTACTAAGAAGTGTGAAATTCTCAACATTTCAATGTCTATTTGCTTTTCCAACAGAATTGATTTCTCATCACTTTATTAATCGCAGAGAAAACCTAGCTCGTAGTCGTGCAAATTATGTCATTGATAATGTAAGTTTAATTTTGTGGATAATAGTATTGCATTATTTAATTGAAACGCGGTTGTAATTGTAGGTTAAAATCAGTTCTACCTTGTATTTATGGCTCATTTGACGCAATACATAAGTTGTTCACGGATTTATCACATACATAACCTAATCATATACATCAAAATGGATATTTGTGCCTCAAATATATACTCTCAAAAGGTGAATTCTCAAGAAAAAACATTGAATGATAATTTAATATTATTTCATTAGTTTTTGTCCTTATTTTTGTTTTAAAATACCTTTGTCATAATTCACCCTTATTTCTTTTGTTACCAGTTGAGAATAATATTGACATACGACCTTTATTCACGTCAATAAATGGGACTCCTACACCAAGCATCAGTTCATCTGTAATCAAGGACGTTTTTTTCGTGTTGTAGGAAGATGATCTAAGAATTCAATATTGTATATTTAATATATTTGACCGTTTTCCTATAAAACTCACAAGTTCTGAACACTGGAAAAGTAATAACTCACAAAAATTGAAACAATTTTTCTTTTTCAAAACACAATTCTAACCTAATTGTAAAAGTTGGTAATAATACTCGTAAACTGACGAAAATAATTAAAACCTGAAAGAAATAAACGTACAAGTTATCTCAATTATCAATTAAATCTAATTTTTCATGTAGATATTTCTTGATGAAAATATTTTACTTTGAAATTCCTCTGTGTGATTTTTTTTGTAGACTGTGTTGTTGAATCGATACATTACGATTGGAACTGAAGAAATACCACATTCTAAATCGGTAACGTTTAAGACACCTTAGAAAAAATTCTAAACTGGATTTATGAGCAAACATTAAAGTATATATTTCTGACCCTTCGAATTCGCCAACCTGTTGGCTGCCTATTTTGAAATTACATCTGTGGCTCATTCTTTGCGTATGTAAATCACAACGTCTCGAAATAGACAGTAGGTTTGTAGTTGAGCACATGTATTGTAGAGACCCGATGTTAAAGAGACTGGCAATCACCTTATCAGTCATGAACAACGGCAACCTTTGTCTCCACGAGTTATATGGGCAGTGGGACTGTCTATTTTCGGTCAGAAGGATTAATTACTCAACCGTTTAAGTAGTGTACGCTTTATTCCTCAGTAACGCATCGGGTAGAACGTGATGTCAAATTCATTTCTTTAGTTTCCGAAACATTGTTTTTAATTTAGCTTGAAACAATATTTAATTTGACGTGTATTAATATATATCATCAAGTTTCAATTAGATGTAAAAATCATTCAGTTGTTGCGTGATTTTAAAGGAGAAAAATTAATCCATCGTGATGTAAGATTTATTCAGCATATTTTCGTACGAAAAGGATTTTGCTACTATTAATTATAATGTTATTTTTAACTGTAGATACTAAAACAGTTATAATCGAAAAAAATCCTCTAAAATAGTCTAAAGTATATTATAAATTAAAATCTTTCACGAATGTGTTTTTCAGCATAATGAGATTTTAACTGTTAACAATTTTACTCATCCCTCTTATAGTTCTAACGAATGGGTTTTCCTAGTTACTGGTATACTTATTGAAGGAGGTAAGAATCTCGCCATATTGAAATTCAAATTGATTAATGTGTAACAAACGTAAAATTTTATTTCTTGACAACATTTTTAATGTTCACACAATATTTTACTAGTACCGGAATTCTTATTATGATTCTCCGACTTTAAGATGTTGTAATTTATTTAGTGTGAAAGAAAGTAAGAAAATATAGTTTGAAATCATGGTAAAAAGTTGAAATTATGATAGCGACGTACTCGCTCTGTTTGTGTATATCCCGAGATTTTCGGAAACACTGAGCTGAAAGATGCAAAACCACCAATCTTCTCGTGAAGTAAAACTCCATTTCGAGAACACTGCAACTTCTGTTTTATCAATGACGTGTTCTGATTTACGGATAGAACGTTTGTATTAATTATATTTTTTCATTTTAAGATAAGAAAAATGAATAGCAAATAAATGACATATTTCTCCGACAACATCTCACTAAGCCATCTAAATTTAATCTGTTTTCCTCCCCCTCAAACATATTTCCCTTGACTTCAATAAGTCGCACCACTTTTCTTATGAAAATGACACCATCTCATAATATTGATACTCGATTCGAGTGAGCAGAAATCGAGGTTAACACCGCATTATCCGTAAAAATACTTTGTGATATCAAATCTCACAAACCAATTTCTGCTGCAGAGTGATCGAAAGGTCACGCTCATAAAATAGGAATCAAGGAGATATGTGTAGTAGCTGAAACCCCGCGGTTTTGCTTTAGTGAATTTTGTCTGCAATTCCATTATTTCTAACATTATCATTGATATGCAGTGAGAATGTTATCCATGAATGTTGGAAGTTTGATAGTATTTGTGTGTATCCTCAGTCCCTTATTTTTTACTAATGTAACTGAGATAAAGTTTTTAGAAAACACCAATTTCCCATTTCACTCTCTTAGGGGTGAATTTTCGTTAAGTCTTTTCTCAGCGAACCTTTTGCGTGTCACGCTTTTTCCAACCCCCTCCTCTAGAGATGTCCTGCACCTC
Organism: Laupala kohalensis; assembly: GCA_002313205.1. Classification (NCBI taxonomy): domain Eukaryota; kingdom Metazoa; phylum Arthropoda; class Insecta; order Orthoptera; family Trigonidiidae; genus Laupala; species Laupala kohalensis. Next base: position 556,533 of record NNCF01128809.1, read on the forward strand.
ACGTGGTCTGAAGGGCCCATAATGTCATTGGAAATACAATTAGCCATAACAGAATACACAAAAACCATGGACTCGTCCCTAATATCATTTTTCATGTTATTCTTACGTCTCGATCTTCCCATCTCCACCCCCAGCTCTAAGGATATCGTGCCCCTACTCAATTGAACTTAACGGCATTGGTAGTTTGAAACTATACTAAAACTAGATCCGAAGCAAGTTTTTTTTATATTACAAATTTAGTTTTCAATTATTTTTATCCTTAAACCCAACCCAGCCAAGGGGCGCTAGTGGTGTCTTTCTTCCATGAGGGCTGAATTTAGACTAGCACAATATCGGGATTCACTATCAACTCAGCGACGCCGAACATAAATGAATATTTTGTGATAACTTTCAAGCAAGTGAAAATGGTGACAAGCCAGGAATCGGACCCGGGAATCCTGTTTGTGAAAGGCGAACGGACGTTGTAGAGGTAAACACCCCTATGATCAAGGCTAACAAAATTTCCTGGTCGCCATTTTCACCTGGTCGAAAGTTATCACATAACTTCTCCGCGTGTAGATATAGGGAAGAAATATATGCACAACATTTATTTTGATGTGTGCGACTTTTCGATCTCTGTGTAATGAAATATTATATATAAATTTTTCTTCAGTTTCTTAATTGTGTATAATCGTGATTATTGTGATGTATATGGTAAATGAATATATTATGTTGTTGCAAATACTTTGTAATACATAATTTTGTAAATTCTTAGATATAAGTAGGGTATATATACTGGGTACATGTCCAGAAATGCTCCTTTGTGTTCATGATTGGGGTTAGATTGGTTGATGTGTTATTGAAATTAGATTGATTATTTAGTGGGTATATATAAATATAGTATTTAAGTGGTGTTTCCGCGTTGTGTTGAACTGGGTGTTTGTTTAATGTTTATGTAATTGAGGAAGTGTTGGATTATCTTATATGTTTTGTAATATTTTGTAGCACTGATGAAGATAGCGTACGCTATCGAAACGCCGGCATAGTAATAAATTTTGTTGCCTAAACGCAAGAATTATTTTTACTTTTAAATAATGGCAAAGAACATCCCAATAATTGATATCTGTGTATTTGAACTATTTCGTACTTGGAAAGTTTTGAAGATAGTGACAACGGACCAGTGACGAAAGCGATCAATACTTCGCCGCTCTTTTGCTTTCTATAATTACCGGCAGCGGCACCAACGTCGATTTCTGATTGATTGGTGGAATCGAAGTAAACGAGCTCACGCTGGTGGACCGTCGGTTGCTCATCCACGTAATAGGCACCGCTCGCGGGTCACCTCTGAGCACATTCCGAAAGCGAGTTAGGCTCGGCGGTGATTCGATAGAATGCGTGCGAGGCACGCCGGTATGGTTGGAATGATTCAGCCAATCGGCTTCATTGACACGGTCCCACTCTGATTCGCCGCGAAGAATGTGAAAGTGCCACCGTCCGCACGGTGCATCTAGGATTTCGGATCTAACCCACATTTCATATCTACGAAAATTGTTAAGAGAATCTCATTGATTTCAACTTTTGAGACGTAACGTTCATATTACATTTCTCTGACGGCACGACGCCTTTTCCGAACGAAGAGAACCAAATAATTCTATATATTTGAATTATGAGTGGAAATAGAGAAATAAGGACCTACTAGTACGTTCCTGATACGATAGTTGAATTCAACTTAATCGAATTTAGCTTCTTCCTGGTGTGTCTTTGTAATAATTGGTAAAGCGAAAATTGTAAAGTAAATATCCATTTAATGATGCTAAATCATAATAATTGCCTAATGAAAATGTGTACACCAGTGCTAATCAAAGATGAATGAGCTGATGTTGTACTCGGCGTACCTATGTGATAATTATGTCAAATGAAAAAAAAATGAAATCAGCATGATTAGAAATGTGGTAATTTAGATGTAACATTTATTCATGCCTTTTTCATTTTTATGAATAGTTTAATGAAACGAGCAAAAATACCTGTTCTTTTGATTAGGGTAGTTGTACGTCATGATTCCAGAGTATAACAAGAGTAATGGCAATGTACTTGAGTTATGTGTCTTAGCTTTGCAGCGCTAAATAGATTTTGTCCTTTTTATTTTTCAAGTTACTCTAGATCACGAACTAAAAGTGTAATTGAAAGTAGTTCTAAAATTGAACTTGGTTTATAGTTTCCGAACTCTCAGAAAAGTTCTCCGGCTGAAAACTGCCGTGTTGCCGAGGGGTTCTAGAAATGCTCGCGACGAAGCGCCTCATTGCCCTCCAGAATTCTTTGATCCTTTCGTCTCCTACGAAAGCAGTCGAGAATGGAGCCAGTCTCACGATGTTCATCACTTCTGCTGCATCCGTCCTTTTCGCACTCTTTTTTGCACTTTCCCCAGCTCTCGAATCAATTTCCTCATCATTTCTTGCCAGGCGTATCTCCACCACCTTAGCCTTTCGGATCGATTGTATAGAACATTCTTATTACTGAATTCGTTAGTACTTGAGGGAGACAATGTGAATGTGAATCTGTTGAAATCGATATCACAAAACGTTATTACTACAAAATATGAATACTCGGATAACTAACGAACTTACTTTTTTTATATATCTTTTAGTATAATTGTCGTTTCTTTTTATATTGCCATTCAATTTTCAAGAATTCGTATTTCCCTCTATCCATAAAAATCATATTTTAGCAGCAATGCCTATTTTCAAGAAAAAAAACCTTTATTATTAATTTTGACAAACGTATTTCAATTATTGTCAGTAGTACAGTGGGAGAGAGGAGGATAAGATGAACCTGAGCTTGAAATATTTTTTCTAGTTCACTAGGTGGATGTAAATCCTCAAAGTCACATAAAAACTTCTTCCAAACCTTACTTCCCATAAAAATATTCGGTTATCTTCTGTCGAAGTTCTATTTTCGTCATCTTATCCCACTGAAGGGTGAGATGCGAATGATTAAAAATACTAACCAAAGGATTTATTTTAAAATTGCCGAGGAAGACTCACTCCAAATAATGAAAAACAGTAAAAAATCGTAAACTAAAATACAAACAATACACACATCACTAAATATAAAGCAGAAAACACTTCTTTTATAAAAATATCTTCTTCTATACTTAAAATGCTTGTTTCGTAGAAGTTCCAGAAACATGGTACGAATGCAGTTTCTTCCTTGCTGTCCTATCTTTTTTCTTGCTTGCCCCAGAAAGTAAAAAAGGGTTGAAAAACTGCTGTTTGCCATTTTACCCAACCTCACCATATTGATTTAAAACGTGTCCACCAGTATCCAAGGACATTGTAAACAACATGTTTTTCACTCGATAAAATATTTCTATCGTTTATCGACATGAAAAATTATTTGTCACTTTTCACTTACCCATGTCCACCCCTCAAAAAATTATTCCAATTCTTGGCACAGCTACTCAGACAATATAATTTTTCACATTAAAAATGAAAAGTGATCTCCTTTTGTTCTTACAGCTTTTCTTCAAACATTGCGTCTCAAATTTTCGTATTTATATTTTCGTTGATTATTAATTCTTCACTATTCATTTACTTTTTCTGACAACTTCCATCTTCTAACATTTTGATTGGTTCGTGATTATCATGCAATAAACAATGTTTTCCTAGCTCTTTCTGTCCCTAAGTTTTGTGTTTTTTTGGAAATAAACACAAATACAATAGTTCAACCATGTGGGTCGGAGGCATTGTTCACAAGAATGTGAAAAGGAGTATCCGTAAAAATATAATACATAGAAATCCTTACATACATGAAGCAAAACTCAGACTTGTTAGTATTCAAATATAAAAGACACAAATATGTTACAACTTACGACCTTTTATATGAAAGATTACGATACATTTGTCTGCGTTTTTAATACGCAACGTTTCGTCTTGTCATTTGAGTTCTCGTCAGATGGGAACAAATTGCAACAAGAAACATGAGCGTAGCAACTGAACGATGGAACAGAATATTAAAGAAACTTTACATATTGAAAAAAATATCGTCCATAAAAAGATCCTAAATTGTAATTTATTTATTTCTCTTTAGTAATAGACGTTGATAGTATAAACATGCACATAACGTGAAAAGATAAGAAAATCAACATTTTCTTGGATTACCATTTTCTCACGATTTGCAAAAGGCACGATAATTTATTTTCCATCACTGATCTCGCAAACTGACACGCTCTTCTATATCTCCGTTGCACTCTTCATTCGAGCACTCCGTTTCCTCTACTCCGCTTCGCACACACGACGAATTGTGACGCAGCGAAGGCGCCCGCTGCGGGTAAGAAGCGAGCGTCGGCGCGTCAAAAGACCTCTCCTCAATTACGCTGTAATTGTGCTCTTTACACGATGTTACAATTTGCTCCGCTCGTCACGCCCTGCGAACAGCGCAGCCCCACCCACCCACGCGCGGTAGCACGCGTCCAGAGCAAGGTGTATGACGGCACGTGGGTGAGGAGAGCGCTTACACTGAAAGACTCCAGAAGACGAACCCTCTTCAATTTGCGACGGGAATAATAAACGAACTTACGAAATTGCCTGGAGTTCGAACGTCTTTTTGTTTGCCGCTGTACGCTATAGAATAGTGGAAGGTCTGGAATGGTGAGAACTTTCATTTCTCTTACGTGTTATTCATTCCCGTCACTGATGGCTAGGATTTTGAAGTGGTTTTTAGTTTCATCTTAATCAGTTGATGTACGTTTCACGAGTATGCGAGTAGATTCAATTTTTATATATCGGAATTATATATTTTCTTTTTTCTTCTTTTTCTGTTTATACTCTATTATCACTGTCTCAGCTATTCTAACGAAGTTAGTTTCATCAATATGGAAGGTGTTTCACAGGATGACCTACCTGTATTTTGTTAAACTCTCTTAACTTCATCCATATAATAAGGTAGAAATGGAAATTAACGCCCTCTGTTAAACGACGCCCATCCGACAGAAAACATACTTTTATTTGTGTGATTGGCATCACGACTCACACAAGGACCACACTAGGATGAACACTAGTTACTGGAACCACCATATTGTCTGTGATGTACCATGCCTCAATGTTCTCAGTCACAGACGCCGGTATTGTAACAATTGTTCCCTGCCAGAACTCATATAATTAAAGTTAAATTCTTTAGTAAAGCTGTTGCCACAAGAGAAGGTTTAGGGCGTTATTGCCCCACTATCTCAGGCCGTCCCTGACCAGTCGCTTAGTAAAACCGTAAGTATTTTTTAAAATAAAAACAGCCATTATGCTGTTTTTTTAAATAAATTAAAATGCCAGAACTTTAAAAAAATCTTGAAAATGATTAAAACCGAAGTTACAAATTATGTTACGAGTGTTAATATATTATCAATGTTGAGTTTTGAATTGTTAGAACCTTTTTGTATTCTAATAAAGAATGCATATGAATGTGACTTGTATGTTTTATAGGCTTTATAATCCTTATAAATATAGTTTCTTTCTTCCAGAACCTTATTTATCCAAAGTGTAGTAATAAACACAGAATTTTTAATTACGCACAACACAAGGTATTTTGAAAATTTACTACTGGCTGAGAGCTGACTTACTACGTAAATTCTGTCCGGGGTGTCCCTATCGAGGCGGTACTGAGTCCCGTGATCTCTGGGGGAGGGATGGAGAGGGGATCAGGAAAATCCTTTCAATTTTCCTCCAGCAGTTCAGAAAGGTTCTATCTGGTGTCAAGAACTCGGGGAGTTTCGCTGCCTCTCCACTCTGGATGTAATGAGAAGCGACAGAGGAAGGACACTATTTTCATCGTGAACGGATTCTAATTCATATTCCAAAAGATGTGGCGAAATAGAATTCAGGGCTAATAGACATAGGAATCGGAAATCTCTGTTTGAAAATGGGAAAGATAAAATTAAATAAGTGGCTATGACTGAAAAGACGAAACAGTCACGAGGATAACTCGAATGTAAAACATCGATAATTATTTTTATCCGCTACTTTTAAAGCGCCTATTTGTATTCCGATGTTTTCCAGGAAAATTCTCAGATAAAAAAATTAAAAAATGAGAATTCTCCAATATTATGATAATATATAGAATCTTTTGTTTTCGGCGGAAAAAATATATAGACTCGAGTTTCAAGTCAAAAATTTCGTCGACAATATTTAGAACGGATCATTTGATTCCATTGAAACTGGATTAAAACTCATTTGTTTAAATTTTAAGTAATAATAAAAGAAATTATATTGTGTTGAATATTAACAATAGTAAAACGAACCTAAAATTCATATAAGGATATTTCTTTCAGTTTCCACAATATTTAAAAGTTTATTGTCAAAAGACACGGTTTAATTGTTTTCAAAACTGTATATATTATGAATATTATTCTCAAGTATATGAACTTTATTTCAATTGACAATTAATTTCAAATATCAGTTAATTGTTAATATTATGTTCCTTCACTAAAGCAGTAATTTATAGCCTAAAAATTTCAATGAAAAACCCAATAGTACCTTTTATTAAATAAGAAAAACTATTTTGATCGTGGATAGAACAAATGTAGTGATGTAAATTTAAAATTAGAATTATTCATAAAATTATGTCATTTTTATTATAAGTGGACGCGCACATAAATAAAATTAGCAAACATTTGCAGAACCAAGTACTGCTTACGTTGAAATTTTGAGTCGTAACGACGTTGTTGCATCGTCGTCAAAGTCAAGAAACAACGTCGTGAAGACGTTGCCAACACGTACGCATGTGACGTCGATTCCACCATACAAGAAAACGATTTTTTGGCGTCCGTCAACTACACGCCTTTTTTGACGATGTTGAATTATCGTTTTTTTATAACTTTTATGAATATTATCCATCGGCTTACCTTGTTAAATCATATTTGAGAGGCGTAAAGTACTCGTTCCTTTCAGACCGTTGTTTTTCAACTTTCGTCTTCTAATCCGACAGCGACGAGGTTTGATCCAGTGTCCTGTGTATCTCGGGACTCAATTTACCGCATATCTTATCTCTGGACCATTTTCACCTGTTGAGCTCAATTTACTGAAGCCGTTACTAACAAGAAAATTTTAAATTTTTACACTTCACAACTGGCATTTTTCAATGTTTTAAATTATGTTTAAAATTTCTGTTGAATTGTGGATTTCTTTAAAACAGTATTTACAGAAAATATTGATTTTAAAATTAGGTAGGTGTTAATTGTCTACTGTATCATATTTTGTGTTAGATGACTTGCGACTGTTTATCTTCGAGTACCAACGTGAGAAGTTTTGTTTTCATAAATGGCAAGGAGAAATCCAACAACAACAAAAACATGTGAAAGTATTCATAATAACTACGCAAATATTACAAATTATTGAAAGACTTAAAGAAAATTTTATTCCCATTTGAAGTATATTATACCTGTACGACGCATTCCAATTTATAAAACGCGCTCAATATTATAAGAAAGATTGACACAATAATTTCAAGATACTTAATGATGTAAAACGTTACTTCGCAATCAATCAAGGTCGTTCACGATTTTGCATTTCTGAGCACACTTCTTTGCTCCTACCTTGAAAGCGGGAGCACTCGCTTCAGTACAACCAACCTCATATAACGCAGTGGGCGGAATTCCGTCAATTCTTTCAGAAATATGTTAAACTTCGTAATAAATGTTTCGGAATGAACTGCAATCTGATGAGAAAATTTGTAGATTATTCTACTAATTGATAATATTTCTGTGGAACATATAGTATTTGATACCTCATAATTATCGCGGATTTTCCAGATTACGATATTTGTAGCATCTTTACTGATTTCTCTATACACTTTGCTCTCTTAAGTAGTGGATTGTATTGGTAGGAAACTTTCATCAAATCGTTTAAATTTTTATTTTTGTAAGCACTGGTCTACTGGGACTGAATTGAAAGTCAGAAAAATGTTCCTGTACTTGTCGTTAGCACTTGTGGTTAATATTCATTCTTACTCTATTTTGTACTATCAAAATGAATCATCAATACTGACTTGTGTAAGCGTGGTTACAGGAATTTAGTATGTTAAAAAAAGAAAGAAATTAGGAGCACCAGCACCTTAAATATTGATCCTCCCGTGTATTATGCTCCTCTTCAGACTGTAATAAGAATTACGTATTAATAGGCAGATTTTTACTATAGTCGAAAGCTTGTAGGAACAGGACTTGAGTTTCCAGAAGAGATAAATTTACGGAGCCCTCATTCACATACTAATAAAGCAATTTAGTCATGGAGAAATTGTTAAATATTAACCTTGAGCAGAAGAAATATCAATTAAAGCTTCCGTGTTTAATTAAAGTCATTGAGCATAATGTTCCTGAGTCTTAGAAGACAACGAGAGTTCTCCACAAAAGTGTCATGAAAACTTTCATTGGAACAAATATTTATTATTGTTATTATTATTATTATTATTACTGACAAGTTAATTCAATTAAATTTTAAGAATAATTTGCTTCTTATGACTATTCATAATGTATGAAACCGTCCAAGCAAAACTAAATTTTCGTCCATGAACTCATAAAACACACCTTAGTGACTGGTCACATCACAGCCGTACTCTTTCCGTCGGCTCTCCCCATGTTGCAAATCAGCCGATGTGAACGGCTCTGTAATAAATGGAAGAGGAAAGAAACCGTGCGACGTTTATAAATAATCTCCAAAAATTAACTTAGATAAATGAATAAATCAAAAAAGCTGTTGCAAACTGCATGTGACCATCTGGGGGATAATAAACTAACTTACTCTCCGGAAATAAACAGAGCACATTTTTTTATTGTTGTATTTGTAACTGGGAAATGTAGCTTGCTATTGAAGCTTATCTACATGGAGCGATAGGAGTTAGGAGGTTGGTCATTGTTAGTAGGTGGACCGGTTAGCTGGGTCCACGTGGAGGGGTTTGTAGAAGTAGTTAGTAATAATTAGAGTTATTGATACTAGCAGGAGGTGGATAGAGGAAGGAGGATTCGCTTTTCAGTAGTCACAGTTATATGAACTGGGATATTAATGTGAAAAGCTACAAATTTTATGGCACCATCTGGAATCGAACCCGGGATGATTAGGTGACGAGCGACAACACCACCACCTGCGTCACGGCATATTTACAAGCGTAGCGTATGCTTGAAGCCTAGCTGGCGTATGTTACATGAATTTTTATTCCTTGTACACTTCGTTCGTAATATTTGGATAGCATTGCATCATGTATTTCGGATTTCGTTATCGAAAAGACAATATTTTGCGGTGTTTTTAAATTTACTTCTGTTCAGTGTCTTGTATTGGAAGAAAATCTTTACGAGTGTAATTCCGATTCTAATGTGCTATACTTCAGTCATTTCAAGCTGAGTCACCCTTCCATTATGTCAGGATATTAAAAATGTGGTCAGCGAAAGTTTCTCAGTACAAGTTCATACTATTTCAGAAAAAGACAACTAATATTTGCGCGGACCAAGTATTGAAAAATAATATAGGTATTTTATATAGAATTTTATGAACTATTATTCAACAGTTTGAACTTATTCACCCGATCGAATGTAGTTCACCGATCGAATCATTTGAGTTGCTGTACATGCTAGAAAATAAAATCAACGGAAATTCATGCAGTATTGTCTTTTCCCCCCAATAAAACTCCAAATATTGTATGTGAAATAAACATATTCAAGTCTAATTCATTTAAGTTGGGGAAGTAAAAAGTAGTAGACTGTAAAAAGTGGCAAAATTATGTCACATGATGCGTCACCTTATCTGAGTTTCTGAACTACTGTATTCCATTTTTCGTGAGAAATGATTTCTTTCAACAAAATTGAGGCTAGAGCAACTATAAAAAACCAATTTCACACAAACAAACAAATAAACATTTCAAGTAAAAAGGTTTTGAGTCATATTTATTGTTATTGCAAGCCAAAAGTCGTCTTATTTCTGATATGGCACTGGAATACTCGGGTGAAGGGACAAGAACCAACGTAATGGGATGAGGAGGGTAGAGAGCATCGGAGGTCGAGTGGCGATGAGGAAGAAGGGGAGACGCAAGTGATACGACGTGGACGAACAGTGCTTGAAGAGCGCAATTGAGAAGAGGAGGGAGGACATCCGAGGGATCGGACCTCTTTTCCCTTCGTCCTGTTGTCGCCAACGCTGGCCAAGTTGGGGCTGGAATGGAGACAAACAGTAACCTCTTCTTCTACCTCTTCGTCGTTGTCCACCCTCTTTGCGTCTCTCTGCTCAGCAACTGCACGCATCATTCGTGCTTCGTTGCGCAGGTCCAGTTCACAGACGAGGCGAAGTTTGATTAAAGGGCATCTTGTTTCTCGTGAACTCTTCGCCAAAGAACATCGAAAGAGTATCGGTAAGATCCCAAGTAAACTACAATGCCTTGCTTTTCGTGCTATGAAATATCTCGTTTTCAATGAATTCATATTTACTTCGCAAAATATTTGCCATGGAAATCAATTTTCCAGTTCAGTCCGTTTGTTTTACGCAAACTCACGAGATGTTGTAGCACCTACGAGTGTGCAATATTTACTTCTTCTAGAATGTTAATAAGTGGTTCTATTGACAATCTTATGACGCGTTGCCTTGTTCTCGTTGCGGTTATGTTTAATTAGTTTATTATATAAACCAAGTTGAATGCTGATTGTGGTTGAAATTTATAACACAGCCACACAAATTTTTTTCTCAGATCTGGAGGTCAGACTGTCTACTACGTTTTGGGTCGCTGAATCCGAATTCGCGATTCATTTAACCTCATCACGTCAGGTTTTACCAATAACCCCGTAACTCAAGCTGTCAAATCCTATTACACACAACGATCCTGTAAAGCGACCTGCCCATCCACAATAATTCCATGACCCTACACATTCACCCACAAACCCACACACCCCCATAACCTTATAACCCCATAACCGATAACTCCAATAACCACGTTACTCAGTAATTTGACTTGATCTCTCATCGTGGGATATATCAAGGCTCTATAAACAGAATATATTTAACCTCATAATCCTCAAACCCCATAAGATGTCTGATTTTTGTTGGATGCGGAAAAGAGATGTACCGAAAGAAGATAAGAAACGTAAAAGAAATCCTTTACACAGATCATTCAAAGCAATAGGGGTTACATGAGGTTATTGGTAAAACCTGACGTGATTGAGATAAATGGATCGCAGATTCGGATTTAATGGCCCCGAAAACATGTATTAGACTTAGTCTAACATCCAGATCAGAAAAAAATTGTGTGACTGCCTAATGAATGCATTGGAGATGATTGTGGAAACTGTTTATAATGTATGAGTAAATGACGGGGTAAATGAAACTAGACGGTCTCACGACTTGCCTTGTGGTGGGGTGGTGAAGTCACGAAATGTAAGCACCGTAAAATTTTGGTCTCTGCGTGCAAGGAGAAAGAATCATATTTTCACAAAATAGATGTAGAGAATATATTTGATTAGATTCCTATGTAGCGCAAAGGTCTTGAACAGACTTTACAAACCCAACATTCGCTTCATCAAACCAAGTTATTTCGATGTTCAAAAGGGAGAGTTTAATCGTATTATTTCACAATATTGATATGTTTTGTATGCTAACTTTTGAAAAACTTAATTTATTTTGAGATATTTACAGCTAAGTGAACAGTCTCAGGTCATGGTGGTCAACGCAATACTGCATTCAAATCTCTAAATCTAAAAATTTTAAAGTGTTTTTACAGAAATGATACTAAAGTTAACACCTTGATTTATTTTATTTTAACAAACAAAATTTAAAGCAATTAGTCTGCCTTGTACCATAGATAAAACATTATCACTTGGCTATAGTACTTACATTCATATATCATCCACCGCGGGGAGGTGTGTCAGGAAGACCAACCAGTGCCCTTGATATTCCCTAGCCATAACCACTTAGGTATCATCGTATCCTCCACCACTGAAAACTAAAATAAGGAAGGAGTAAACACAACTTAGATCTAGCACTCACATTTTTCCTATCACTATTGAAAGGTTGTGTGCAGGAATCTTAGTTGTAAGTTTCACTTCAAAAGTATGATTTCTCTTTCCATTCAGTATAAATTGATTGAGTTACAACAAATAGAGTAAGGTCAAATTGTCTTATATCTGAATTTCGGAGAACTGAACAAGATTTATATTATTTTCATCTTACAACCCCCCCCCCCCACCTGAAAGTAGAGTACATTTATATCATAGACTTGCTGCATCTAATGTAAATGTTTAAATTTCTCATTTTTTACGCTCACAGTAATTTCACATTTTCACCATGCAGGCGACGCATTTTATAAGGGGTAGACAGTAAACATTTTAAGTGCATACTTTATGCTAAGGTAAAATTTGTACGAATACAGGGATATTTCGTATCATAGAAAATAGAACACAGAGAATTTGTGGAGAGCAAAGTGTCGTGAAAATTAATTTGTGAGTAAATCACGTTATTTCAACAAGAAAAAGGGTAGAGTAAATTGCCCTTCTTAGTTCTTACAAAACCTAAATACTGTTATTAGTCTGTCGTGCTGTTCGTAAGCAGAAGACAACTTCATCGCGAAGTATGCCCCTCAATAGTGTCGGCGTCAAAACAAGGACACACGCGTTGAATACGCCATTGTGTGCGAGCGTGTGTGAAGCAATACCAGACACAAACGGGGATGGAAACAGTTGGAGGGGACCCGCAGAAACTCGTTGCGGCGTGCCATGCGACGGCTGTCCGTCCGATTGGCTTGAATGGCCGTCAGTACGATTATATCGCAACGTGAAGATAATCCAGGCATTCACACTCCGAGCGCCACCAACAGCGAAGGATGGATCGGGCGAGATGGGTTGGGCGAGGTTGCAGCATGGCGGGGTGCACGCACTATCATCCATCACGAGGCCGCAAATTGCAGCTAAGGCTCTAGTGTCGGTGCGCGGATTTGCAAAACTGCGACGCGATGGTGCTTTGATTTGGACGGTTAGCAGTGGAGCGTTAGTCGTTGGAAAGGGATGAAGCTTCTGTATTACCAATGCGTCGTTTTTTTCAGTCTCTCCCCAGGCAACATTTCCATTTTCTGTCGCCGTATCACACCCTTTTGATCCCTAGAACCCTCTGAAATCTGTCTCTCATTTCATACATTTTATTACCCGTCTATTCTTCTGACCATTTCCTCCAAATTCGCGTTTTGTAAGTATCGCCACTTTCCATCTTCTCACCGATGAATTCTGATGATCACCTCTGGGAGACCATCACCTTCCATCGCCAGCTGACGACAGTCGAATGCTTTAGAGGGCATTCCCAATCGCGGATTATGTGGCTACGCATTCGCACTGCGCCGCAATTCAGTCGACGGCCTGTTGTAGATATTCCCTTGAAACTCACAAGCAGAGTGCGATCCGATATCCTGAAGAAATGTCACCAATATTTCCCCTTCGATTTTGTAGGATGTAACACAAATTACGTGAGGCAGAAAAAAATATTTTTGGAAGAAATTGTTATCCGTTTTTGAAACACGACTCATAGTTGGATTACGACAGAGAAAACAAATGAAATCAGTTTTTGCCACAGAGATTGTTATTTGACTTCACGCCTTCAATACTATGTGTAAATTAAACCGTACATCATATTTTATATTCCCAATATGATTCAATTGTAAATCATGGTAATTTTAAAACAAGTATGTAATAATAATAATAATAAAAATACTTTTTGGTATAAGAAATTCACTAGTGTTCATAGTAAATTAGCATGCTATATAAATGAGTTTTTGACCAGTCCTGAAACAGTCCCAAAATTTTTAACGCAGGGGAAAACCTATTTGATACCAAAAGGAAAGTTGACAAAAGATCCCTCAAAGTATAGACCTATCACATGCCTTCAGACCGTGTATAAAATCATAACATCTTGTATCACACAGATACTTAACTCGCATGTTGAAAGCCAAAATATCATGACAGAAGAGCAAAAAGGTTGCCGCAAGGGAGCTAAAGGATGTATGGAGCAATTGATAATAGACTCTGTAATCCTAAACCAAGTCAGTAGGAAAAAACAGAAAATATCCTGCTGCTACATAGATTATCAAAAGGATAGATTATGACTCTGCCCCGCATACGTGGCTGATTAAAGCCCTTGAAATCTATAAAGTGCACCCGATTCTTGTAAAATTTTTAAGACATCTAATACAAAGTTGGAGAACTGATATTCACCTGGTGACGGACGAGCAGACAATTACTACACCAGGGATTAAAATAAACAGAGGAATTTTCCAGGGCGATGCACTTAGCCCTTTATGGTTCTGTTTGGCCCTGAATCCTCTTTCTAATGTATTGAAACGAAAAGGAATTGGATATTGCCTAAAATCAAATGGGACGGAACATGTTGTATCACACCTCCTATATATGGATGATCTTAAGCTTTATGCTCCATCACATAACCTTCTTAAAGAATTGATTAGAGAAGTTGAACAGTTCTCGAGTGACATCAACATGACATTTGGTCTGGACAAATGCAAAGTCATCAATATTACTAGAGGGAAATATGAACTTATAGGATTTGAGACTAACCAGGGTGAATCTATGAAAGCAATGGACGAGGGTGACTTTTATAAATACCTTGGATACTTTCAAGGCAAGAAAATAAATCATACAAAGGTGAAAGATTCACTTACTAAAGACTACTTATTAAGAGTGAGGAAAATATGTCAAACGGACTTAAATAGTAAACATATATTTAAAGCAATCAACATATTTGCAGTGCCTGTTTTGACATATTCATTTGGCATCATATCATGGTCAGATACTGATCTGGAAAATATCATGAGAAAAACAAGAGTTGAATTGACAAAATTCAGGAAGCACCACCCGAAGGCAAGTACACTTAGGTTAACAATACCAAGAGCAGAAGGTGGAAGAGGGTTAATCGATATTAAAAATCTACATAACAGGCAGGTCCAGAAGTTGAGAGATTATTTCCACCTTAAGAAACTAGTGTCAACTCTGCACCGAAGTGTAAGTCAAGCAGATCTTAAACTGACGCCTTTAAACCTATCAATTGACCCTTTTCAAAATAATGTGGATAGCCATATCCAAAGCAGAAATGAAAAACATAATCGATGGCGAAGCGTGGCTCTTCATGGAAGGCACCCTCAGGACCTTGACCAAACATATGTCGACAAAGAAGCGTCGAACGCATGGTTGAGATGTGGGGATCTCTTTCCTGAGACTGAAGGTTTCTTTATAGCCATCCAAGATCAAGTTATTAACACCAAGAATTACCTGAAACACATTATTAAGGACCCTAGTGTGAAAGACGACAGATGCAGGAAATGTAATGATAAAGCAGAAACCATCCAGCATATTATGTCCGCTTGTAGTACCCTGTGTCAATCAGAGTATTTACATCGTCATTATCAAATTGTAGCTATTATCCACCAAGAAATAGCGTTAAATTCAAAACTTCTTAAGGATAAAACGCCTTATTATAAATATGAAGTAACCCCTGTGTTAGATTCCAACAAGGTATCTTTATACTATGACAGGTCAATTATAACTGATAGATGTATCCCTAATAACAGACCTGATATTGTTCTGCGCGATAAGGAATTGAAAATTGCATATCTCATTGACATTGCGGTACCTAATACGCACAACATCCAAAACACAATAGCTGAGAAGAAACGGAAATATGCTGATTTAAGTGATGAAATTCAAAAGATGTGGAAGCTTAGTAAGGTATATGTTGTACCAATTGTGTTATCGACAACTGGTGTGATCCCTAAAGCTCTATATGAGAGTTCCAAGATCCTCGGTATAAGGAGAGAAGTGTATATTCTTCTCCAGAAGGCAGCTTTTTTGAATACGACACGAATAGTGCGTAAATTCTTTAGCCAAGAGTAAATAAGTGTGCTTGATTTGTATCCGTACCTTATTTATACCAGCAGAAGCTGAGATGTATTAATGAAATATAATAATAATAATAATAATAATAATAATAATAATTTATAAATCTGCAAGTGAGTTATGCTCGGTGTCAGATAGGATAAAATAAAAGTTAATAAGGTATAATTCGTTTATGTTCCCACCTCTTCCCTACTACCATATTAATTCTACTTTTTAATGAATTTACAATAGAATATAAACCGAAGCCGTGAATAATTTATAGTTTTATCCCTGACAGTATATCTATCTTTTACTTCCGGAGAGTCTGTTTATCTACGATTATGATAATATTTTCATACGTAATATTCAAATGCGCTAACTTCTTTTAACAGGATAACTTAAATAAAATTTACGATGTAGTAAACTTTTCCTCTAGTTATTGTAGCAAAGCTTTCTCTTATTTATCAATTCGTTTTCTGTTTTGATTTTTGAAAAAAAAAGATTTTGCGCTCTCCCTACAAATGTCCCACTCATTTGCATTATCGTGCTAGAATTTCTCTTTGTCTTCTAGTTTTGTACGACCTAAATTTTTAATGTCGACAGATTTGAATACTTAATGCTTCTGCTCAAAATTCTAACGCTTCGTTGTTCGGTAAATAATTTTAAATTGTTTAAAATGTAAATGTATGCGCAGAAGGAGAGTTGAGCATAGCGGCTAATGGGATGAAGGTGAAGCTTTCGCAAGAAACGGACTCCGTCACGAACCAAGTTTCCCCACGCCAATTCGTACTACGCAATACACTGCGTAAAATACTCACTTTGATTCTTTCAACAATGGTGAAGATCCTTTTCAGTGAAGGAATTTAACAATGAACTTAAAGAAATTCAAGTACTTGCTCTAAGTGCATAGAGGAGACATGTTTTCAAAATCATCTAAATTAACCCGTAGTTGCATCGAATCCCGAAAGGGTTTCCGCTGTGTACCCCCATAACAATCTATTATGAGCTGATTGTGTCGATTTGTCGCTGGAAATACCAACTACTACACACTGATAAGCTGCCTTTGTTCGTGCTAGGGTTGCTTATTTGTGAAAAATATGTGTCACGTTTAGTGGTAAATGACACTCAATATTTTTTTTGACATTTTGTTTTTATATTTTTACATGCTAATTAAATTAAATGTAACTAAAAGTGAATTTAATCAGTTTTGAGATAAATAAATATGATTCTTTAATCTTCTGCCACGAAATGTCGCTTTATTACTTCATTCAGATTAGTACACTCTTCTTTATTACTGTCTTTTTTATTTCTAATAAATTTAACAAGAAACATGAAATGATAAAATAAGTATCTCAGATGAGACTAATATCAAAATAGTTTTAATTTTCTTTCCATGTTGCGACGATAAAACTCAGTTTCTTTTTAGGTGACAGTATACCGCAACTCACTTTCAGTTTTACAGAATACTGAAGAGTGAATTTTAAATCTAACAATGAAGTTGAATCATAAATCCTTCATTACCAAAAGAAAACGAAGTACCCTAAATGAAATACTTTAATCTTTATTGAGAAATATTGTTCTATTATTGATTTTAAAATGTATCGAAGTATTGCAGCCACTATACAATATACGAAGGGGTTAAACCCTGAGTAGTTAAATTCTGCATCTTAATTTGATTAACATGAGTTGTCACATGCGTTCATGTAGAATTTTATTTCCAAATTTTACCAATTGTGCAAGAAAATAAAGCTCCTTGTCTTCTTTCTTATTTTGTTGCTTCTTGTGTTCAAGGTGATTTGAACTCACTATGTATCAAAACATATTACAGACTCCGAACGTTGGAACTGCATGCATCAATAACCTCAAAGCACCTTATAGATAATTAATACATATTTACAAACTGCAAAATTTTCTTCAATTGTTTGTTCGAATTCGACTCTCTGAATTCATACGGAAGTTTTCCGGATCATAAAACAAGATGAAGTAATTTCATTCTATTGTTACATTCAGGAGAAAAACTAATAGAAATCATTGTATGCCACCAATTTAATTTTGCTTCCTCGTAATTCACTGGTACAGTTAATAATACTGCCAGACTAGGGTTCAAATTTTAATTTATTCAGTGTAACACAGAATAAATCGACTTTCGAAATCTATAGATTTAGTGTTTAAAGTACGGGTTTGAGTTAGGGTGTTCGACTGTGGATTAATTTGGAGTACAATTACGTTAGGCGAAAATTCATCCTCTCCGGGTGTTGGCGAGATTCATAAATCAAGCTGCTCCATTTGCGTGATGCTTGGACACAAATATACATTAGCCTTCCCATATTCTTGAATCCGAATCTGTCCTCTCAGCCATGGAAGAATACTTGCGAAGATTAAGATAGTTGGGATGTCATGCTAATAAAATTGCGCGAATTCTTAGAGACCTGTCATCGTTATCATACTGTTCTAGATGGGAAAATTTTGTGGATATAGAAACGCCTGTGGGCCCATTGGTTATTTGGAAGTTATTGAAATGATGCAAAGTTTCTTGAAGGGGTGAATCAATCTCCCTTCTCGTAGCCCCCCTTCTGCGCAAGGCTTGCCGTCGTTACGGAACGCAAGTCTTTGCAGAGAAGCAGTCGCGTCGCGCCGTGTCGCGAAGGCGTAAGCTTGTAGGAAACGCGCTTGCTCCCTCCTCCTCACGCCCTCGTATTCTTTCGCAGTCGTCTCGTTCGATCCCGATACGAACTGCTTGGGCATCAACACTCCTATTCACCTCACCCTCTCCAGCTTCACACCCATAGATTGCCCCGCCTCCTTTCGTCTATCACCGTCGCCTTCCCCGCTTTCTCGCCCTCCCACGGCGGCCGTCTACCCCCGCTCTCTCATCCTGACGAGCGCGGCATGTAAAACGTAGACCCGTTTGCCGCTCGACAGCGCAGCAAGGGGGGTGGAGAATCGGTCTCCCGGTGGGATGGGGAGCGGGGCGAGGACCAGCTCCCGTCGCCGCTGTAATGGCGGATCGCTGTCGGCGGGGCCGAGGCCGGAGGCGGAGACGTGCCCGGGACCCCGCCCCAACCCCTTGCTTTTCAGCGCCATCACCCGCTCCGCGTCAGGCGGCCCGTCCGCCGCCACGAGCGTGCGACTTGCAGCCTCCGGCTACGTTAAAGGAGACGCGGTCGATACGCTGCTGTGCAGATGGCACGCAGCGACGAGAAAGCGACGTGAGTGGAGCGGTTGAGACCCAGAACTGATAAGAATTCCGAATATTGACACTGGCGAGGCACCGTCTTATTAGCTTTTTAGAAAATTTTGCTTCCCAGATTTTGAGGTAAGAAAACAATATTTCAACTCATTGAAAAGAATTTCCATGTAGCTCACATGTTATACGATTTAGAGTTATTGGTATTTAAGTATAATGCTTAACAGCTTCCTCTGCTGGGAGGTAGCAGAAAATAAAATTTCGCGAACATGTTTAAATTTAAAGTTTATTTTAATATCATTCTAATTCGCTTTCGACAGAAAAATAATCAACAACTGTGACGTTACGAGTGATGTAACCTCAAGAAAATCGTGAAATTCACATAACATTTGTCGAAGTCCCAATGGAGACCATTGAAACGCATTGGTTAAATATCGGAATATGAAACAGAACATCTTTCGATACTTTCAATTTTCAAGTATACTCCCCTGAATGATAATTGCAGTACATATTAATGTGTGGTTTCGGAGAGTACTCCATTCGAATATTAAACTTAAAATTGATAGTAGCTTCCCGGAAAATGATTTTATGGGGGATTTTGAGCAGGGAAGATAAGGAACATGGGATGGAGCGCGCGATGGGCAAAAATTCAGTGAAAAGATGGGAGCTCACATCGCCGGTATGAAGTTATCAACGAGAATTAAATATTCGTCACGTAAAATATTCCTGTATTAAATCGGTGATTATTGGTTTTCATCAGCTTTGCTACGAGCTTTAATTAGAATTGCATTGAAATTTTCCGAGAATCAAAAATAAAGAAAATAACTTGGAAAATTCGTACTCCATTAAATTATACTTGATTCGTAAAATGTGAGATTGAATGTAAAATTTCAGGATAAAATAGGTGAGTGGTAAAAGAGTTAAGAAATCAGAGGTCAAATAGAGAATCATGAGAATATGGAAAGTATTTAAATATCGTGTTATCATGTGTAAAATAAGGGTCTGAAATTGAGAGATTAGAGGAAAATATTTAAACTTTCACGAATGACGAACCAGTTTTCCAATTACCTTTGAGACTGGTTGAAAAATATTCTGCGTCATTCTTCCCTGGGATTTTTGTCAGAATTGTTTGAACCTTGACAATGTAACGTATAACCTAAATGTTAAAAAATCCGTTTTCTATGCACATGTGTTTATTCCACTTCTTCTAAGTTATATGTTGTTAGTCTCTTTTGAGACAGCTATACTAAGCTACTATGCCTACTAAGAAGTACAGCGTGTAAGAATGCTCCACCGCATCAGCTTCGAGAGAGGAGTATACTTCGTGAATTAAGAGAAATATTGGGGTGACCTACAATAATTATAGACTAAATGAAGAAAAATTCGGAAGGGTTCGCATGCTCCTACAGCAGCCGTTGCAAAAGGTATGAGAGTTGAGAATCTTGATACATCACAATGAAAGAAACTTAATCCACTATCTCTTTGAGCTAAAGTTTCGAAATGTTACCATGAATAATATTGACAGTCAAATTTCTTAAATTGATGAAAGAGAGACGCGCTAGATGAATTTTACTAGAAATCAGGGAGGGTTTAAGAACGACAATTCGATTTAAAAATGTTTGCTAATGAGTAATTAGCTTGTAACAAAATATATAGAAAAAGTTTTCAATAGTTTCTTTTAAATGAGCAAAAGTTCGTCCGCAGACGCAGTCAGCGTTATCGGACAGACAAAACAAATAACTTTATATACATTAATAACAGAGTGGTGGATAAAATATTAAACTATGAATTGTATGAATTCGAGATAATGTCAATGACAAAAAAAGAAAGAGGCTTAAGTTATAACGAACATCTCAAACACGAATAACGTGACATTTACCCACAAAACATTAAATAAAATGCAAAAGTTTTCCAAGTGGAATTTAATTATGAAATTAATAAACAGAGCAAGGAAGTGGACAAGGTACCTGTGGCAAACAGAGGTATTGAAAAAAATGAGCGATAAATGAAGGTCCGGTAAATACTTTCTGTAGGCAGAAAGATGGTAAAATTACCAAATATCTTTTGCGAGTTGTATCATTTTTTAATCCAATAAAACTAACAAAAAATTTAAAAACTTAAAGAAAATTCTTTACTTGTCAATCTTCCAAAACTCTGAAAAATATCCAGCCAAAGATTCAACTCACCAAATGTCCTTAGCGACGTCCACAAATTAACACGTCCTGACGGAAACGCGGTATATATTGGACAGATCTCAAAATACTCTAAGCAACGCATCAAAATTGGAAAACCTGTACCACCTGTGCCATCACACCTCGCTACACAAATGATTGATTCACATAAACTCAACATTGACAGCAACACGTAACAATACGAAATAAAATTTAACACTTTACTCTTTCAGAATACATTAGATATAAATTTAAACCAGCTAATTCAAGAACTTTCCTAGGACCTACTTACTCCAGGAAAACAGACTCTCCGCCGACCAAGTTCTTAATGTAACATTACGCTTTCTCTAACCTTCATCCTCGGAAAAAAGTACTTACCAGTCATACACTCCATCTCATCGCACATCAAGTTTGATGCTTCTGTTTCATACTTTTTTACAAATTATACCACAATTAACGTTCATTATATAATCGTAAGTCTTTCATTATTTATTTTATTTTTTATTTTTTTAGAAAATTATTTTCATTCTATTGAATTTTTTGTGTGTAAATGTATAAATGCATGAAAGACCGTCCCATATGAGTTGTGTAATGCTCACTTCTTTCTTTCATTCTTCCTTTCTTTTTTTTTCTTTTTTTCTTCCTTTCTTCCTATTTAAGAAAAATTGTTTTGTGATGCATAGAGGCCTTTAAATTTCTAACACAACACATAAATCAAAATATATGTATCAATGATGTGATTGGTATAAAATTAGAAATTTCAGTTTCTTTCAATTTTTAATAAAAGTACATAGTTTATACAAAATAAAATATTATTCTTTCGCTCAAATGCAGAAATACATTCATATAATGAACTCATGTTTCGTGGGGCCCCTTCTATTGCAATATTTTATTATCCTTTTTTCTCTCCAACATTGCCTTTAATAAGTACGTATTCACGGTAAAAGGTGTTTGAATTAAAAAGTACTCAAAATCAATCGAAAGTAATTAAAATTGAAACAAAACGCCATTTGTTTGGAATGAAATAAGAAAGAGGATTGTTAATGACTTTTAAAATATTTCACCATATTTATTTTACGTTCCAATTCATTAATTATAGTTAATAATAGATAACGTGATGAACAGCCTAACCCTATCATTGACCATATTTCTTTCACAATCTCTCTCTTTTTGATGTCTCTTCCCAATACTTCACCAACAGTGGTGATCTTGTGGTAGTGTCCTCACTTCCGCGATCACGCTGAGTGGTAGAGGGTGGGTTCAAACTCCGTTCGTCCGAACTAGGTGGGGTTTTCAGCTGAGGTTTCCCTCACCTACTCCAGACTAATGTCGGTTCGGTACCATAAATTCCCCGTCAGCGCAACATTTCAACTTCCGAATTTCCTTACCCAAGTCCAATGGTTAGGTGGAAGAGCAGGCCTCATGGCCTGAACCTCGCCAAAAGGCATAAAACAAATAAAAATATAAACAAATTCTTCATCAATCTGCTATGGTCAGGTATTGCAAGCTCAGGAACGATGCCTTTCGGAGAACCTTTAAGAAAATTCTTCGTTCTCTCGTGCATCAAACAAAATTTTCAATACAGGTATTTCTGGCGCTTACAAAACTTTCGTTCTTCAACGTTTGTCTTGTCCCTTATTCTTCTTGTTCTTCCATTTATGTATCGCACAATCACTTGAAGGTGATCTTCTCTCCCACTCCACTAGCTAGGGAGCTGGTCCTCAAACTCACTGAGCTCCCCTATCCCACCACATGCGATCTGGTTTGCTCCGCCTGACCTCACTCATCCCGCTAATTATTCCCTTGCCCGCCACATATATATCCCGCTTCCCCTCTCCACCCTAACTCCGGTGCAGAGGCTCGCTTCCTCCTCGGCTCATCATCGTCCTGTTCCTCTTGTGCTCGGAGGGAAGTTACCCTAGGGAGGCACACGCCGACATCGAAGACCGCTTGCTAGGGAAGACGGCAAGGAGAAAGGGCGGCGACAGCGCCTGTCAACAGATGCCGGCGCTGCTCGCCGCTCACCACCAGGGCCTTCGCACTCCGCTGCAGTTGTGAATACATCAGCGCGAGTTCCCTCGGGACTCTTAACGCGCGGCAGCTGTTCGTCATTGGGAAGCAGGTCCCGATGATGACGTAGCTACAATCACGTTGGCCGGTGTAAGATCTCCAACTTGAGATACATTTTCAATTATTGGTACCCTAGCAAACTAATTTATTTCCAAATCATGAACAAAAAGTTCTGATGTTTGTTTTAGATTGTCATAATTTATTTGCGATAGTGTTAACCTATTTTGTTTAATATGATCAACAATATAATAGACTTTATTTCGGGTAATAGTTATGTCACAATGAAGTATCAAAGTAGAAATAGGCCAATTCTAATTTTTTTCTACAAATCTAAGTTCCGTTCAGTAAAATGTGGAATTTATGACACCATTTGGAAAACTAATAGGTCCAGAGCATCCACTTCTCCTTCACGTTAAGTGGTTGGAAGATTGATGAGGTGGATGTAACATGTAAATCATCCGTATCTAAAGAGTAACTTCGGAAACTCGAACATCACTTCAGCTTCTACGTTCTACTTAGTTTCCTGCTTTCTCCATAGCCATTGTCTCCCACTTCTCTCTCCTTTCTCTCTTCCTTTCAAGAGAAGTCCTCTCTCATAAAATGGTCTACCTCTTACAACAAGTCCTTTCCAACGTGTCATTTCTCGAACAACCTCGTGGAAAACGACATGCTCTCAGCTCGGTATTGCCTTTTCGTCACTCTGACATATTTCCAATAAGTTCTAGTCCCCGGTGCCACAACTTTTGCAATGGTTTTACTTAATTACACCAGCAGTTCTTAATTAAAATCGATACACCTCATTGTCTTAAGAGCTCGCGCCAAGTCTCCGTCCGCGCTTCAGAAAAAATCTCCGAGAGGTAGTTTGTCATTGCTGCACACCCTCCCACACTCCTTTTACATGCTTCTCATCCCCATGCCTCATCTTCGTCGGACTGAATTTAGCAGGAAACCGCTTCTTCCCGTCTGCGGCCTGTTTATAAACACTTCGCGTCGATGGAGACCTGAATCCCATCTGGAGGGATGGGAGAAGGGAGTAGCGACGCTC
Organism: Laupala kohalensis; assembly: GCA_002313205.1. Classification (NCBI taxonomy): domain Eukaryota; kingdom Metazoa; phylum Arthropoda; class Insecta; order Orthoptera; family Trigonidiidae; genus Laupala; species Laupala kohalensis. Next base: position 580,868 of record NNCF01128809.1, read on the forward strand.
CGTAGTTGCATCGGGTGTAAAGGAGAGACAGCGCTCTATAAAAGTGTAACGAACCTCACGCCTCTCTGCCCGGGCTCCGGCTGCGCGGGATGAAGAGGGTCGAGAAAAGGAGGGGAACGATGTCTGAACGGACTTCTGAAGTGGGCGAGAGGATCCTCTTCCCGAGCTTGAAAAGTCGTAAATAGCAGGCACCGTGCTGATGAGGCACGTGAACCACCTTTCCCGGCTCAGTCCACGACCCGCTATTCGTCTTTCTACCACTCATTCACAGCCGTACGAGAGACGCGGAGCATTAATGACGCTCGAAAAGATTCCTACATGTGGACTTCCGGAGTTAAAATCTGTAAGGTATCTTGTCGATGGACTTTCTCTGAGAATCGAGCAGCAAAAGGTGGGTTGGAATCCCTCGTTGCACCCTGGGTCCGGACGTCCAATCCTCTCCGTCGCGTCCACATTACATAACCTTCGTCGGGAGAGTCGGCGGCTTCAACGATGGCGAGCAGCAGCTGTTTCTAAGTGGCCCCGGCGATGTGCTGGTGGTGCTTCTCTCCAGGGAGATTTTTTCTCCATGTCTTCGTATTTCGCTTGGCTTTCATTTTGTATTTAAAATACTTTTTCATTTACTTTATTTTTAATAATCCACTTATTATATTGGTCAGCTTGACATTTTATGTAGTTCATTAAAAACACTTGAGTTACTGAACGGCTCAGCACATTTCATTAAATCAGGAAAAATAAATTGTTTTACCAGATTTCAGGAAGTTAAAAAAATAGGTTACCTTATGACATGATAAGGAGTTCTTCTCTTCCACGTAATAGTGCAAACCAGGAATTGTTTATTTATTAACAAACACGTTATATACCCTGACTCCAACAAATGAGGTACTATTAGACATCTGCTACCGATCTAAAACCTAATTTGTATGGTTGACTTGCCATTCAAATCGGTCAGCCCCAATCTTTAATGGTGAATCGCAATAGAAAATGGACTAGGTGGAATGAATTTTCTCGTGAACTGCATCAACGTATTTTATTGAATGTTTCTCATCCCTTACGTTCCTGAGTTTAGGTATTATCGTGACCTGCAATAAGTATTTTAATGTATTAGAATTTCGTTCTACGAGGCGAGGGTCTTGTTTCTGACCGTAACAGAAAGATGAAGCGGCCGATGGCTACTAGGAGAGTAAAAAGTAACTCTGAATAAGCTGGCAAACAATGCCTCTCGAGAATATTTTAGAAGCGGCTCGATAAACTAAACCACAAAAAGCATGTTCAAAATTAACTTTTCGATTTAATAATGCAATTCTGAATTACTTTGTATATCATCCTTAGAAGGTATAATTATTTTCTACATATCAGGAACTGGGATTAAAAAAAGAAAAAAAATATTTGAACCAGGGAAGAGGAACATATGAAAGCGAATCAAGTAGTGAAGAGAAAATGTGGGGACGAGACAATAAGATTTAAATGAAAAAATTGTGAGGTACGACTTTGTGAAAACTTAATAAAACGATTTTCAATTGGCTACACTTCCTTTGCAAATGCTTCGATCACAAGAAACTGTCTGATTGACGTAAAAAAAGTAATGAGTATAATGTATATCTTTTAGGTGAGATATAATTTTACATAAAAAAACTGAGCAAATGAAAATGGTAAGAAAGAAATGTTCCAAATGCATTATTTTCCTCGGGGTTCGAAGTATATTTGGGAAATATTCTGTCACCTTTCTGTTATCAATATTGAGAAATTAATATATGATGTATAAATTTACTGGAACCTTTTATTCACAACAAAGTCGTGTATAATGGGGTAAGAATTTTCGAGGAAAAAGTTGGATTGAAGAGCAATAAAATTGAAAGAAACATTTGGAGGTTCAAATGAAGAGAGAAAGGTTAATACGACGAACTTAACGTTTATTTCGAGATGAAATCCTCGCGAAAGATAGAAATGTGATAAATGTAGTTTTGTTCTCATAGAGCCGTGGAGTTCCTCTCCCGACTTCTTTCCATCTCGCCTCGCGGACGGAGTTGAGGGAGGGATGAGGGCCGAGCGATGCGTGCGTCTGACAACCGAACAATGGTCCTCTTCCTTTTTTTCACTTTGTCCGCTGTAAGTGAAAGCTGTTGTTCCCGCTCTAGAGCCGGCAAGGCTACGCGGAAAAGTACACAACAGAAACAACTTTTAGTTAAACGGTTAACCTCGTACACTTCTAAACATATGACTCCTCTCTAATGCAATGTTTTCGCACAACGCTTGTTTAAGTCTCCGTAACTTCGGAAGCCACTTCGCATAATAGAAAAACTGTCCACTGTAGGTCGTACGTGCTAAAATTTAATGGACAGATTTTAAATGCCTAGCAAAATAAATACATTAAATTGTTAGAATTTGCTTTTATATCCTATGATAGTTGTGAATTCTCCAAACGTACAAGTAATTAAATGATTATGTGACTAAACAAGGATATAGTGTAAATGATGTGTTCATGATGTGCAAGTACAATCTGCGGTGATATATCTTTGCCTTCTAGGAGTACACCGTATTAGAAAATTGCACCTATCTTATCAGGGGTTCTAATCCTGCACCTTAACACTCAGAGACCAATCGCATTCCTTTGAATATAAGACGCTCCATTGCTTTTAGAAACAAAATTTGGATATTTTGGGGGTCGCTGAATATCAGACGCACACCAGTAACAATATGTAGAAAATGCACAGAAGGGTAAAAATAAAATGATAAGTACCTGGTTAACTGAATGCATATAGGTATGTAAGTATTATACAATATACAAGGTAAATCCGTTAACATGTGTCATTACCATTCTCTGATGTATCACGCTCTACCACATATTGAACATGTGCCGTAAAATTATTGGAAATAAATAAGAGAAGAACGACAATGTCTGAGCACGTTTCTGAGAATTGGACATTAAATTTAAATCACAGCTTCGGTAATACGGGAATGGGAATTGGCGGGATAAAATTGTAAGCACCCCGCTGTTCTTCATAGCAAGTACAAATATGAAAGGTCAGTAAGTGAATTTCTTGATAAATCGTCGGATGTTAGGGAGATTTTGCATAACGTACCTGCAAGCTGTCGTATGAGCTATCCATATGCAAGTTACTACAGCACATGCTCAGAAGTTAATGCTACACTAACGCTCTTAACGTAGTATGTTACATCGCATCTGTTTGCGTATGATGTTAGTGGTACGCTAGTGAGAAAGGTCATGGCGTATTCAGGTCTGGGTTTGAGGTTGTGTTGATATCTGAGAGGGTATGCGAGAGATTTGTTGGTTGTGTGTGCCGTATGAGCACATGCTGGTGTGCTTACAGTAAGTATAGCTTACTTGTGTACGCTTGCATAGAAGTAGTTTCTTCGGGTCTACAATTTATTGTATAATTTGAGTGGAATGCAAAATGAATCGATTACATTAGTTATTTCCATGTATATAATAATAATAATAATAATAATAACAATAACAATAACACCTTTATTTGGAGGCGAAGACATACTTCTTCTCTTACACGTATGTAAGTACATTATTCATTACAATACAAACGATGGGAACAGGAAGACATACAAAAAATGAATAATAAAATAAGCATTGAGTCAGAGAGAAAGTTTTGAATTTTTATGAAATACAGAAAAAGTATTAAAGCAAGAAAAGAGCATATCATAATGGAACATAAGAGACTTTGTGAGGGTATTGAACATTGTCTATTGAAGCAGAAGAATTGAATACATAGAACAAATCATTCATCCACATTTACTCATGAATCTTTGTATTAGGAATCTTCAAGCATTACGAAGGATCTAATTTTTATGATGTATTCTTTTCCAAACATACAGCGAATTTGTTCACGAAATTTATTCCACATCTTGGCAGCTCCTAGTGCGAAGGAACGGGAAGAAACTATGTTACGCGTTTAACTTCGTCAACAAAAGGTATACGCTAGGAAGCATGTAAGTTATGTAAAACGCTCTATTTAATGACATAAGCATTGGATACGTAGGGCTGTTTGATGTAGTAGACATTGCCAGTTGGATGCTAGTATTGTTAGTGACTTGCTAGTTTGATGTGGCAGACACACACTTGTCTACTATAAAGCGCATCTCGTATACAAATCTCGCCCTGATTTTTGTGAAACAAACAGAAGGGGGGGGTGCTACTTGTGTCTTGTTTGTGAAGGACTATGGAGTTCCAATCGGACATATTCACTAGATCACAAAATAATATTTTACAAAAGAAGATACTTATAAATATACCATCACAAAATTTCTAGTTTCAGGTACCAAAGCTGTTAATTCAAACGAATTTAAGAGAATAGATAAAATTTCTCAACATTAGGTTTTAAAGTTCTTGAAAGGATATTCCTTTCGTCATAAATGACTTAAAGGAATTCAACCAATATTAACTTAAAGCATTTTTTTACTTATAATCTTGAAATCGGACTTCATCTTTTGCAAGGAACTAGAAACTTGTTAGCATCTCATCTGATTTTTAAAGCACATATAAATAACTTTGGACCTTTTATGAATAAATTCATTATCATTAAAATCAAAACGATTCACGAAAGTAAAGAATTTCTTGCTAAATACGTTTGGTTAGATTTCATGGTCCGAACATAAATTTTTTCGTGGTGTGTGACAGTTCAACTATAACCCCTGCCGATGATCATTTACTTCAGGGACAATCCATCAAAGATCTCAATAATGGAAACCACTGTAAAAATTACAAATTTGACATTCAACTGGTAGCAAAGATAATATTTTCCGAAATTTGTTGAAATTTTTCGCCTAGGTATACATTAATAGTCAACTTTTAACCCATAGAAAACAAACAATATGCTCGTGTAAAATATACATAATAAAACTTCAGCAAATAGGTAGAACGTATAATAATAAAATTGCTACAAAAAGTAAGCTTGATAATTGTTTATAATTTTATTGACAAATTACGAGTATTCAATTGCTGTATCACTAACACTATATCAGAGGTGCTTATCCAACAGTAGTGATATTTTGGCAGAAAACTTTCATGAAATATTTTTATTTGGGAGTTACAATTCTTATTTTTTGCTACTAAATAACACAAACTCTCAAGAACAAAACTCTATTCACTTCATCTACGTATATGCATGTGTAAGCATAAAAAATTTAGGCTGAGACTTTATCCCTTCCTTTAAAAAATTGCTTTCGGAAACACAAACTCAATCACTTTCAAACGTCTAATTCAAGACAAGAAATCAATTAGATGCAGGCAACTATAGAAATTAAATACGTGTTAAAGAAATTGGTTAGAATGTGTTGAAAACAATACGAGTTTTTTAAAGGGGTTAGGCCAACACAATCTTGAGAAATTAAAGGAGTCAGCGTGGCTCAGTGGGTAGAGCGCTGAACTGCTGGCTGGATGGCTGGGGTTCAAACACCGGTGAGGTGGGAATTTTTCATCACACGTCAACATCCAGACTGACTCCCAGGCCTACTCAGCCTGCTGTAAAATGAGTACCAGGGGCTATCCTGGCGTCAAACCGGTCCTCCTCGTGCCGAGGTCAAGTAATTGCGGAGCTCTACCCTCCGCGACCCCCTTGAGCATCTTCGGGGCCTGTTGTGGGATAAGTTCTTTTTTTTGTTAAAGAAATAGGTTAGAATGTGTTGAAAACAATACGAGTTTTTTAAAGCGGTTAGGCCAACCCAATCTTGAGAAATTAAAGCTTGCGCAAACGTTTACGAAGGCGAAAAACTGCGCGCGGTAGAACAAAAATGGCCTCCATTTTAAAAATGGACATGTATATTTTTGAGTTATGTTCTTCAACTCTTCGATAATACTATAAATATCACACAAAAAATATAATATTTCTGAAGGGGAGAGAATCACTTAATATGGATTGACTCTTCAATTGTCATACTTTGTGAGATGGAATATTGATCCTGATGACATTAATATATATGGTTATATATTTTAAATCTAAACTCTCTAAAATAACCGTTCTTTAGGACAAAGACATAGCATTTCCCTTCCGGAACATCAATAATGATGATAAATAGAAGTATAAGAGGCGTATGAACACGGACGACCAAAAAGTGAATGACATCCCCCGCGGAGAAAATGAAACCGAAAAAAGAGGGTTACGCGCGCAATTGCCCTCACGCCGCACCCGTACGTCACGGCTTTCGCACGTTTCCTGCGTGTAATCGTCGCGTTGACTCGATCACACTGATTGACATAACAGCGACGCGACGTGTACGCGCCTCGCATTTGCAATCTCACGGCTCCCTCTCTATTTTGTTTTGCTTTTTTTTCGGAATTTTCTGCTCGAGTGCGCTTAAGGGGTGACGAATCTGGGGTGAATGTTTTCCCTCCCTTTTTAATTTTCACCTCTGGAGAGTGCTTTAGACATTTGAGTATCCGGATAATGGTTACAGATACGGTGCAGGTTTTATAACTAGTCGATCTTTACTTTGAGGTAAACTTCCTTTGCAAATCAATGTTTTCGTTTTCACTTATTACTTTGCGTGTTCTTTCTTACTCAGATGGTTGATTTTAAGACTCATTTTATTTGCCCTTAACGTACTCTGACTGAAAAACGTTTTTTGTGAGACTTGGTCATTACATTAGGAAGTATCATGGTAGTAAATAAGTTGTTCTTATGGCAAGTTTTCTTTTTTATATGTACAATGAAAAATTATGTTGGAACTTCTAGAAACATTAACACTTATCTCTAAAGTGCGTATAAAGAAATTTGAGAAGTTCTAATGATACCCTACGCTCAATTACGTACAATATGTGATCGCAGTGGTTTGTTCGCAAATATTCTTTTAAATTTCAGTCTCGTTATTTATTAATGTAGAATCGGTGGAATAAATTATTCAACGCATGAATAATAATAACTTTTGAATTTGTAATTGAAATTGACCATTATGCATAATTTAGCTGCACCCCACCAAACCCTTAAATTCAATTGATGAAAGTCATAAGAGACGTACATAAAAAACTTTTAAAATAATATCATTAATGGAACACTTCTTTGACGATTTATTCGGTGTGCACACGGATTCGTATGTTTGATTGCCTGGTGTTTGTCTAGCGTTTGCGTTGAATATAACCCGGATGCAGTAATAGGACGGACTGTGACCATCTCTCATTATTGGAATCCCAAATGCAGTGCCATGCAGTGCGAACACGGCACGTGATGGGGGAAGGGGGAAGAGAGGGAATTGGGAACATCCTGGGCAGGGTGGAGATCCGCGGAGGGATACCGGAATGAAACTGCTCGTCTCCCCTCCTCACCCGGACCCAGAGGGAAACTCAATTTATCTCAGCGGATACGGAGGGCGGGGTTGGGAGCAATGCGTTCGGACAGTGGGCGGCCGCTTGTTCCCCCTCACTTCTCTCTCTCTCTCTCCCCAACTCCCACGCGTTCCTCGCAAGCGCCGGGAAAACTACGAGGGAGCGAAGTGGGAGCAACCTCGCGGATGAGACCTGTCGCAGCCACCGAGAAATGACGCGTATTTCTCTTAGGAACGCAGTGGATGGGGACGAGCGTTTGCCGGGATCGGATGGTGGGAGGGGGGTAGCAGGCGAAGGCGAGCAGAATGCACGAGGAGCAACGGGGACACATGGCGAAAAATAATTTCAGCGAAGCAATAGAGAGGAAAGATGAGATGCTGGAAAGACGCGACCAGTGTTGCAAACTCGACTCTTGAATGGGTACAGAATTTAGGTACTTGTCAGAGTCAAATTACTCCTTTTATTTCGTAGAACAAAAAACGTGTTCTTTTAATGATGTGCAAGATTTTCCTAGTCAGAAATATTTTTACACATAAAATTAACACGTTTCTCTATTGAACCTAAAACAAACTAAGTTACGAAAATAATGGAATTGTTTCATTCCCAGCGTGTTTTCAGGCATTGTACCAGATACGGGTTTATGCGAGTGTTAGTTGTCTTTCACATTCCAGTTTGTGATACACAATTTAAAGGTGTGAATTAATAGCCAATACAATAGACAAAGAGAATTCCAAAATGTTATTTTACAAAAATATTTCATCATATTCATTGGCAAAGATATTTTATAACAATTCCTTCTCCCCGATATAACGCTACTATTTTGAAAAAGTGCAATGAATTCATGATTTTCTTCGCAATTTCAAACAATCGACCTACCAGCACAGAATAGAACTTTGCAGTGAATGTTTGTGAGATTGTCGAGAGAAAGAAGAGAACGAGGTACACAGTGTGGGATTATTTATAAAGATTATCAATGGTTAGGTAGGCTAAACATCGAATGTAGGGATATTATTGTCGCAAAATAGAAGAAATACCAGATGTTTGAAGACTGTAGGAGTAATTAGAGATTGGGTTAATATGACAAACGAGTAAATTTTCCATGCAAACGACTAAGAGGCATAAGCAACAGTACAAATGAGTTAAGAGGAAAGAATTTACAGAGACAGCTATTATAAACTGGAAATGTCTTGGTGGATCAACATCCTTATAAAAAATACTTTAAATATGTGATTGATGTTCGACTGTATTTTCATTCTATTATGCGTGAAGTAAAATACTGGTACTGATAAGGGAACCAAATATGTCGTATATAATTTTAAAATGATTCAAATCGACCGTTTAATTCGAAGAATATAAAAAGAAAATCTCACCAGTTTCTTGGAAGAATTAACCAGCACTGCTATCCATAATGTTTTAGAAAGGGAATAAGTTGCTTCATGGAACCGAAATTCTTCATGACATATTTAATACGTAAATCCGCAAACAATCAATAGGTGCCGGAAGATTAATTGGAATGCACCGGGGACTGAGTGGAATCCTAGTGCTGCTCTCGCATCGGGTACGAGGATGAAAATTTCATTTGGGATCGGGCGATCGGGGCGACTGCGTTAAGCCTCATCGCAGGACACGACGGTCGAATCGTGGCGGGGAACCGATATGACACGTCGGTGTCGGTATCAGAAGTTGTAGCGGGGGATCTTCGTGAGACCGACGCCGGGAAGGTGGCAATGATACACCTGCAATGTCATGGATTTGAGATGTGCTACAACAAAGAGGGGTGGAGGTTAATATAATTCCGGACATTGCCAGTGATAGGAATTTCATATGAGACGTATTATACCTGACATCTAACTCTTAAACAGTACATATTAATCATGGCGAATAATGTGAAATGATGTGAGAATTACTACGGTCTGGAAGCGCGTTTCACATAAAACAACCAGAATTACTTAATTAGTCATATTTTCCGTCTGCATATATAGTCAAAAACAAATAAAATGACCCTCTTTTTAACAACACATATATTTACTCTAAAACGCAAATAAACAAAATAGCATACAATATTTTTTGTGGATCATCCTCAGGCAAATTGTTTTAGAGTAAATATATGTGTGTTCTTAAAAAAGGGTCGTTTTATTTTTTATAAATTTGAATTATATTTTATGTTCACAAAATTTACAGGTGAACAATTTCACTAAATAAAACTTATCCGGTATCTGTAAAGTAATGAACTGTACCAGAGGAAGTTTTGGACAAAATGTCTATGACACAGAATGAAGTACCGCGTCTAATTAAAGGTTAAATATTATAGTAGAGATTCAATTTATCTTGGTTGTACTAATAAACTTCGAACGTGTCCAATGAAATAAAACACAAATGTGAGCTTAAAAATATGTTACATATTAAAACATTACATAAAATCTGAACTCACTGGTAAAAGTTAATAATGTCAATCTGACACGATACGGATACCTGAAAACTAATACTGTGCGACAAAAAATGACAATAAAATCTCTTCTTTAAATATTTCCCTTTGCCCTATCGTTCGGTAGATCAGTCAGTCATTAGGAATTGGTAACGATTCTGGTGAATCTGGTGGTTAAGCAACATTTGCTGTCTGTTTTCATTTTACTTGGCAATGATTGTTGTAGATCGTTCACAGTTCGTACTCCTATCGGTGGAACCACATTATGAATTTGGATGTATCCGTCTTCCAATTAGATGTGTATGTATGTATATATATATATATA